>CM024790.1:2600461-2763486 GCA_014281875.1 Nibea albiflora
TCATCGCTCCAAACAGACCAGCACCAAGTGATCTGCGGATTGGTCGATGGAAAAAATAAGTTGTGATAAGATAACTCTGAGGCAGCGCTGCAGCCGCGCTGCAGCTCCATTTGGCGCACAACATCAACAGCATGCCCACTTCCCCCTTTCAAATAAACTGCTAATTTAAAAAAAACAAAAAAAAACTCTGCTCGTATCTGCAGCTCTAACACGGCAGCCCTGTAACTTCTGATACAGTTTTTTTTGTAACTTTTTTAAGGGCCATATCTGTTTGATGCTTTCTGAAGCCTGTGCAACACACTCGACTTCTGAGTATTTATTCCTCGGACCATCATAGCAGTTATATTGATGGCTATATGAACAGCTGTTATAGACCAGTGTGTCCAACTGTGCACTACATGCAGATCAGAAGCGAGCAAGGAGAGAGAGAGAGAGAGAGAGCGCGAGCGTGACATGGAACTCACACCGGGGACGTCAGCGCCGCGTTACGGCTGCGCCACAGTTCAGCTCCGTCCTCTGCCCGGCGTCAACTCACACCGGGTGTGTACTGGCAGCGTTACGGCAGCGTAGCGAACCAGCCGTATTCACGCGAGATTGCGAGATCACACGAGAATCCCGAACATACGCGAGTCCCCGCGATAAACCCTAACCCTAAACAACAACAATAAACAGCGAACTTTGCTTCTCCGACGTGGGAGAGATTATAAAAAGAATCTGTTGTGTTATAAATTATTGTGTGTTGTTCCACTTCAACAATTAGTCTCTCGTTGTTCATGTTGAGACTCTTTGATTGATTGACAGCTGACCTGGTGCCACCGGTCATGACGTAATGTGGACGTGAAGCTGTGACAGGCGACATGAACTGCATATTGTGTTTTATTTTGAAATGGGGCGGAAGTGTTTACGCTGATTCTGTGTCGGATATCCTGTCTGGTGCAATCTGCTCTGTTGAAATTGAATTTAGCAACGGCTCGCGTCAAAAATAGAAGTGCTACGGAAAGATAGTGCTGCGGAGCGGAGAGACGCTTCTGGGACGCTGCTGAGACGTTCCGCTGCGCGCCCGGTGTGAGTGGTCTCATTGATTATAGTGGCAGCGATCAGCAATGGCGATGCAGCCGTGAAGCGGCGGTGACGTCCCCGGTGTGAGTTCGGCTTGAGAGAAGAGACGCGTCAGTAATTCTGTAAGGACAGATCAGCCCAGATGATGTTGATTTAGTGACGTTAGATATAAACACCATAAATACTCAGCCTACTTTATGACTATTGAATAATAAAATAGCCAGCCAGCTGACAGTTGATTTCCATGCAGCAACTTCTTTTTTTTAAATTTATATGTAGACCAATACACACCCAGCAAAGGCAAGCAAATCAAACAATCAAAATAGTATAATAATAAATCTATATATCCATTTTTTTGTTTGTTTGTTGGCTTAAGTCTTATTTCTCAGATCAATCTATCTATTCTATCTATTCTAGGCTGGACTATTGTAACTCCTTGTTATCCAGGTATCACACCCAGGACATTCTTTGTATGACAAGCTGCTTCTAACATAAAATCCTGACCACTGTTGTGAAAAGCAAAATGAGACAACAAAACCAGCAAGCATTAATATGGCCATCCACAACATAACATTGCAATAAAAGCAGACTCGGCTCAACACAAACTTAACAACTTACCCAACAGATACACAAACAAAGTCCAAAATGTTCCAGCAATTTCTTAAGTAAGCATCTGCATGAAAAAGAAATCCATAGGCAACAATCTTCAGGAAACACTCTATAGAGAAGATGATGAGGAAGATGTACTCCAAGCTTTCCTGCAAGACAACAACAGCATTTTTTAGATCCAGTTACACAAACAATACCCAAAATAACGTGTTCCTTACAACTTTTTAAGAGATTTATGGTGCACATCATACAAATCTACTTCTGTCTATTCATGTCACTTATAAACTCACATACCGCTGGAATATTTCTATGTCCCCTCCTTATTCAGTAGAAGCATGCAGTAAACGTCTGTTTTAAATTCACCTCACACTATGGGCAATGCCGTTTCATGGTGTTAAACTGAAATGTGAGCTTGTGCTTGTTCTTGTCCTTGGATATAAGCTAGTGATGTGTCAGTCACGAATGAGTGAAAGATGAGTGTCCGTCTGCGAGCGTTTTTTTTTTTTGTGTGGTGCAGTGCGAGGATGAGTGATAGTTGAAAAATGAGCAGCATGTAGACGTATTTTAATAATTGTGAAAACACAAAGACAGAATGCAGAATTTGTAACTAACAATATGCTCCTGTCCATAAACAACAACATGAGAACTGTGCATTAACAGTCAATAGCTGCCTTTTAAAAAAAATTATATGCTTAAGTTTTGCTGGGTGTTTGTATCTGTTTTGTGTAGCAGAGTGGTTCTACAAGCAGGTTAGGGCATTCATTGGGTGGTTTCAGAAAGTTAAAAGGGTCTGTAAATGCAATGAAAAACTTGTATGCTGTGATTTATTGATATTAGAAAAGGTAAATTTTCTTTTGGATATGTCAGTACAAAAGATGTGTTGAATAATAGTGATAAAAGTGATATATGTGTATACATAGAAATCATTAGTCAAAACAGCACTAAATTTGGCTGATAATGAAGAACCATTTGGAAGAAGAAAAGGAACCAGAATCACTAATATAAAATAATTCAAGCAATTAATTGATACAATGTAAAACTTTGTTTGTCACTCACCATTGCTCCCGACCACGACTAAAATCTAAAAATAATTAGATTTTGGGGGCTTTTAAAGAAAGAAGCAATGACATAGTCAACCTGTTAAACCTGTTTACCAGGTTAAACCTGTTAAATAAAGAACAATGAACAAAATAAACGAATGAATAATGTAGCAAAAACCACGAAATTAGTATGGCAGTATGATTTATGTATAAAAATAAGAGAAGACACAGCACAAGGTTTGAATCAGTGTTTGTATTTTCAGGTTGATGCTGATTGTTCAAAAGTTGTAACACTTCAATCAAAAAGAAAATTAATAACTCTTGCATGTAAGAGATGCAGATGCCTTTTTTGTGCTAATTATAAATCAGATCATTTGAAAGCAGAACTGGACCATGATAATCATGATGTGAGTTAAGACGACAGTTCTAAATGGGTCAAGATACCATCCAAGTAGCTGTCCCAAAAGACGTTTTTTTTTTTTGGATGAGTCATAGATATTAGTCCATGCATTTGTTAGTGTTACGCTGAATAATTGCAGATCCTTACTAAGAGGCTGTTTCAATAAGTTCATTGGCACTCTGCAGTTGATCCAGAATGCTATAGCAACTGTACTGTAAGAACCAGGATCAGAGATCAAGCTTCCTTCCTGTGGAATTAGCTTTGGGTTTCAGAGGCAGACACCCTCTCTGCATTTATTATTAGGCTTTAGGGCACATTCAGCCATAGGGTCATGATTTAAAAATCAAAATAATGTCAATAGATTTACTTTACATTTACAAATGATTCTCTGTCAAAACCAGTGGAGGGTGGTGCATGGAAACTGGTTGTAGCATGCATCTCTCTGTCTTTCTCTCTCTGCTACTAAAAGGCACATAGAGGTAATTAATTTTAAATATTGAGAGAGACAATTCTGTCCTCAAAGGATACTGAGGGACATGTCCCTTCACCCTTATATTAATTGGGATGAGAGAGTCAGATCTGAGTGCTTCAAAGTGTGTGCCATGACATGACACGACATGCCAATATGACATGCAGAAACCATTGTCATCATCATCATCATCATCATCATCATCATCATCATCAGTGAAATCATGTCATTACATTAGCTGGGGCAGAACTGCATATTAATGGGTGATTTTAATATGTGAAAAGTAACTGGCAGATTATTTCATAGTGGTTAAATTTATAACAAATACACTTTCAAAAGCAATGAGTTTGCCTGTCCTCAAGACACCCACTTCTAGAAGCACACCATTAACACACAAACACAAGCATGCTAACACACCAAGTTGCTGTTGGTGTTGTTGCTGTCTTCTTCAGGCATGGGCAAGTACACAGCCAGGGCCACACAGTTGGCAAAGATGGCCAGTAGGATTATGATTTCAAAAGGTCTGAAATTAATCTATAGGAAACTTAAAGGTCAAACATAATCTTTCAAATATGGACATTCCCACATCAAACAAATGAACCAGCAAACACCTTGACACACACATTTACACCAATGTGATATATAACACTAAACAATTACTGAGGAAAAAATGTGCTAGCAACATTCACATGAAATGTTCTATAATGTTTTTAGCCAGTCATCCCTCTGCCTAGTGACCCTTTATCACAGTAGGATACTTCCATTCCACAATACTGATGCATGCCTTGCGGAAGGGATTCTTTAATGTCAAGAAGAGGAGAGAGCGTACAGGCCTTGGGTTGCCTCCTGTAGCCATCAGCTTCTTTAGCTTCTCCTTCTGTTTTCTCTTCAGAGTTTCCTCATCCATGATGTAGGATGGCAGTGGAGCACTGCTGCTGTCTGTCATTGTGGCTTTAGAGAGTTGTGAAAGTGTGGATTAGGAGATTAGAAGTAGTATTCCAAAAGATCTGTTTGTTTTTCTTTCAAAATGTAGTCTTGTCTAGATCTGTTCTCTCATTCAAAACCTCTCAACTTGTTTCAATCTTCTCTCTCACCCTGTTTCTCGCTGATGCTTTGACTGAGCTCTTTCTCTGTCTCTTATCTGTGGAATGGCAGCTGTCCCTTCTACTTGTAAGGGATTGAATTACTGAGCAGCTGTTTGGTCAAGAGAATAAATATAGACAATGAGCATGGCAGTCATAGTATGGGATGACAAAAAAGGACACTTGCACAGATATAACATAGGAGCGGCTGTGGCTCGGAGGTTGAGCGGGTCGACCACTAATCAGAAGATTGGCGGTTCTATCCTTGGTTTGATCTCCTCCAGTCTGCATGTTGAAGGGTCCTTGGGCAGGATACTGAACCCCAAATTGCTCCTGAAGGCTGTGCCATCTGTGTGTGAATGTTAGCTCCTCAAACTGATGAGCAGTTGGCACTTTGCATGACAATGTCAGTGCTATCAGTGTAGTAGTCAGATAGCGTATTCTTTTTTATTTGAGTGTGTGTGTGTCCCACAATGCACTGCAACAACTAACACACAGGTCAAGACACCACATCTAACCCCACTGCTTTGGTTGTTTACACACTAATCAGTGGTCCAGTATTGACAACTTGGTGACTTTGATGCTATATTTAGAGACATTTCAGACCTTAGTGATTTGTTTTTTCCAATAAAGCGACTAGCGACGAATCTAGTGACTTTTTCTGGAGTTATTGGAGACTCTGACATGACGACATCAGTGAGCCGCGGGAGACCTGGACAGAGGGAGAGGATAAAAGCGAACTGGTGGCTCAAGGGAAGAAATGTATAGTCATTTTAAAGCACAATAAACTATCAATATTAACGATATGGTCTCGTGCTATATCACGTTTGAAAATATATCGACATAGATTAAAGTCAGTATCAGTATATCACCCAGCCCTAATCCCCACTAATCACGCACTTGCCACAGGGACTCCCTATATGAATTTTGTTCATTGTGTGAATTTAACTGGTGTTATGACCCATGGTCATAATTTAGTGTTTTATTTTTTTTGTGTGTCATTGTTCCTCCCTGCCTAGGGGTAGTGCTACCACCTTAGGGTCTCTCCCTCTCTCAAGGTGCTGCCTGCCAATTGGTTAATGGACTGGTGAATCAGCTATAAATGGCCGCCGCTGGATTCAGTCCCTCTCTCTCCTCTTGACCTTACTCCCAACGGCACCAGGCAGTATTGTATTGTATTGTATTGTATTGTATTGTATTGTATTGTGTTTTGGTGAAGTTGTACTGTTCTGCCTTAGCAGACTTTAACTTAGCAGTCCAGGTAGTAGTAGGGGTGAGTAGCTCTTTTGGTTTGTCTCCTTTTTTCTCCTGTTTATTTTATAGGGAGGCAGGTTAGAACCCTGTATTTTGGTTTTCTTGTTTTGGTTAGGCAAGTTAGTTTGGGCAGATTGGGCCATGCTCACCCTGAAGATATAAACTTCCACTTTGAAAATAATAATTGAAGAATAAATGATCTTTTGTTGGACTGCAGCTCTGTGGCCTTGGTCATTCTTGGGAGTGGGGAAAGAGGGGAGCACCCTTTTCTCGTTATGTTTGGTTCCCCTAGGCCGGACGTAACATGAAGTGGGGGCTCGTCCGTTCTTTCTGTTTGATTGATCTGTGTTAGTTGGCTTTGTTTCCCACTTGTGGTCTTTGCTTGTCTGTTTAGCAGTTTTTTTTGTGGTGGTGGCGGAAGTGAAATGGAGTTTAAATTAGCGGAGTTTGTGGCTAATCCGACCCCAGAGGTGTTAAAAAAGTGTAAAAGGGCTGATTTGTGCCTCATTGCTAGTTCGTTTGGTGTGCATGTGTCATCTAACGCAAAGAAGGAAGAGTTATATGATCTGCTCTATGAGAAGTTGTCTGAAAGGGGATGGATTGGGGAACCAGCTCCCACGGATGGAGTTGAGCTGGGTGATCTGGCTGGTGTTCCTACCACAATCCCAACCTCCCAGTCTCAAACTGGCATGAATGCCGAGGAGCTAAGGCTCACCCTCCGTATAAAGGAGGTGGAGGTGAGACAGCGGGAGTTAGATTTGGAAACCATGCATCTAAAATTAAGGGCTCTGGAGTTAGAGCAGGGAGCCGCTGTAACTGCCAGTCCTTTACCCATGCAGACACCCACGCCCAGTCCTCACGACGGCTTTGATGTAAGCAGGCACATTGCTCTAGTTCCTTCATTCAGAGAGTCTGAAGTAGACTCATATTTCAGTGCATTTGAGCGCATCGCCGCTACTCTACATTGGCCAAAGAGTGTGGCCTCTGTTACTCCAGTGCAAGTTAGTTGGGAAAGCACAGGAAGTGTGCAATTCTTTGTCCATTGAAGACAGCCTTAATTATGAAATTGTGAAAGCCACTGTCCTTCGAGCTTATGAATTGGTACCGGAAGCATACCGACAAAAATTTAGGAATTGTGGAAAAACTGCCAATCAGACATACAGTATGCTGAGTTTGCCAGAGAGAAGAGCACTTTGTTTGATAAATGGTGCCAGGCCAGTAAAGCAACAACTTTTGATACTGTGAGAGAACTCATTTTGTTAGAGGAATTTAAAAACCGACTGCCTAAGAAAATTGTCATTTACCTGAATGAGCAAAAAGTCACCTGTTTCGCTGATGCTGCGGTACTTGCCGATGAGTTTTCGTTGACTCACAAAAGTGTTTTTTCTTCCCCAGTGTGCTGTGATTCAGTCACCATTGGCCGGAGCCCTAGGTCACCCAAAAACTCCTACCGTAACCCTACTGCTGACATTGAGAAACGAGAGTGTTTCTATTGCCATGAGCCGGGTCACCTCATCGCCGTCTGTCCCACTCTTCAGAAAAAGGGACAATCTAAGAATGTCAAAAGACCATCCTCAATTGGCTTCATACAAGCTAAACCACGACACCAGCAAAGTATGGATGTGATAGACGAGATTGACCAAGATTTCAAACCATTCATTACACAGGGTTCTGTTTCTCTTCAGGGTTTAGATAAACCAGTTCCAATTACTATCCTGCGGGATACAGTCCCTAATGTGTGAAGATGTTCTCCCTTTTTCAACTCAGACTTATTGTGGTTTTGACGTTATAGTATGGGGGGTGAAGCTAAGTACTGTACTTGCCCCATTGCATTTTGTTCAGTTAAAATCTAAGATTGTGTCAGGCAAATTCAAAATCGCTGTGAGACCCCAGTTGCCAATAGCTGGTATTGATTTGATCCTTGGAAACGATTTGGCTGGTGGTAAAGTTTTCCCGTCTCCTGAGGTAATTGACAACCCAATTGCAGATTTGTGCGTTTCCAGTTCTGTTGTGCCCGACTCACCACCTTTGTTCCCTGTGTGTGCTGTAACCTGTGCTCAAGCCCGGAAACTTGGAGACTTGGTGGATCTCAGTGATTCTTTTATGACTACCTCTGATCCCACAGGCTCTCTCTCAGATAATAAAGAGACTATTTCTGTCGAGCTTCAGCCCGACGATAAAACTCTGACTCTCTTGGTAGACAGAGAACAGCTAATGAATGCACAGAAAAGTGATGCCATTTTGTCTCCTTGTTTCTCTCTTGTTACAGATCCAAAATGTAATAAGTCCGGATCCTACGTCATAGATGATGGTGTTCTGATGTGCCGCTGGTCCCCTCATTCTGGTCCAGCATATGAGTCTGTCACTCAGGTTGTAGTGCCATAATAGTTTCATTTTCAGGTGTTAAGTTTGGCTCATGATCATAGCATGTCCAGTCATTTAGGCATTCGAAAAACCTATAATCGTATCCTCCGTTATTTCTTTTGGCCTGGATTTAAGTCAGATGTTGTGAGGTTTTGCCGTTCATGCCACACCTGTCAGGTCTCAGGTAAACCGAACCAAGCAATCCCCGTAGTTCCGTTAAAACCAATCCCTGTCGTTGGAGAGACTTTCGAACATGTTATCGTTGATTGTGTGGGCCCTTTGCCAAAAACCAAGTCCGGAAATCAGTACATCCTCACTATGTGTGTTGCGACCCGTTATCCTGAGGCTGTCCCGTTGCGCACATTGAAATCCCGTGCCATTGTAAAAGCGCTTGTCAAGTTTTTCTCCACATTTGGCCTTCCTAGGCGTATTCAAAGTGACCAAGGAACAAATTTTACATCCAAAATCTTCGCCCAGGTCATGTCCGAGCTGAATGTAGACCACCACACTTCCAGCGCTTATCATCCCGAGAGTCAAGGTGCATTAGAGAGATTTCACTAAACGCTGAAAAGCATGCTTCGCAAATATGGTACTGAAACCAATCGTGAGTGGGATGAGGGATTGCCGCTGTTGTTGTTCGCTGTGAGGGAAACTGTACAGGAATCGTTAGGTTTCAGCCCAGCTGATTTAGTGTTTGGCCACACCGTGCGCGGCCCTCTGCGCCTGTTACGAGAGAAATTTCTCTCAAACAAAACTAGTTTGAGTGACAACGTCCTGGACTACGTTAGCTCCTTTAAGGAGAGACTACATCACGCGTGCGATTTGGCCCGTGATTCACTCTCCACTGCTCAGTCGAAAATGAAAACGCATTTTGACAGCTCCCCAAACACGCCGTGAGCTCTGCCGTTTTCTGGGGATGGCTGGGTATTTTTGTAAGAACTTCTCGGATGTAGTGGCTCCACTGACAAGTTTAGCAAGCCCCAAAGTTCCTTTCCTGTGGTCAGAGAAATGTCAGTTTGCTTTTGAGGCCGTTAAAGCTCTTCTCTGTAGTGCCCCTGTGCTCGCTGCTCCAAATTTTGCGCGTCCCTTTAAGCTGGAGGTGGATGCCAGTGCGCTTGGCGTAGGTGCAGTGCTTCTCCAGGAAGATGAGCGTGGCATCGACCATCCAGTCTGCTACTTTTCTAGAAAGCTCAATAAACACCAGCTAAATTACAGCACTATTGAAAAGGAGGCTTTGGCCCTACGATTGGCGTTGCAACACTTTGAGGTGTACCTTGGTTCTAACCCTGCAGCAACCGTTGTCTTCTCCGATCACAATCCACTCGTATTCCTAACTAGATTGCAGAATAGCAATCAGCGCCTGATGGTTGGTCCTTACTGCTGCAGGACTTCAATGTTGACATTCGTTATAAAAAGGGCTTAGACAATGTAATGGCTGATGCGCTGTCTAGGTCTTAGTGTGTCAAACATTTCCTTTTGGGGAGGAAATGTTTGTTCTTAGGTGGGGGGGTGTTATGACCCATGGTCATAATTTGTGTTTTTAGTAATTTAGTGTTTTATTTTTTTGTGTGTCATTTTTGTGGTGCTACCACCTTAGGGTCTCTCCCTATCTCCAGGTGCTGCCTGCCAATTGGTTAATGGACTGGTGAATCAGCTATAGATGGCCGCCGCTGGATTCAGTCCCTCTCTCTCCTCTTGACCTTACTCCCAACGGCACCAGGCAGTATTGTATTGTATTGTGTTTTGTTTTGTTTTTGTGAAGTTGTACTGGTCTGCCTTAGCAGACTTTAACTTAGCAGTCCAGGTAGTAGTAGGGGTGAGTAGCTCTTTTGGTTTGTCTCCTTTTTTCTCCTGTTTATTTTATAGGGAGGCAGGTTAGAACCCTGTATTTTGGTTTTCTTGTTTTGGTTAGGAAAGTTAGTTTGGGCAGATTGGGCCATGCTCACCCTGAAGATATAAACTACCACTTTGAAAATAATAATTGAAGAATAAATGATCTTTTGTTGGACTGGTCTGGTCTGGACTGGCCTTGGTCATTCTTGGGAGTGGGGAAAGAGGGGAGCACCCTTTTCTCGTTATGTTCGGTTCCCCTAGGCCGGACGTAACACTGGACATTGTGAAATGTCACAGGTCACTTTCTGTCTGTAACACAACACCCTAGCTGTGTCCCATTCAGGGGCTGCGAAGGCTGAGTCCTTCGAACGCTGCATCAACTGTTGTTAAATGAGACGGTCTAGCCTTTGAAGACTTTCCTGGTTGCGTCACCAGCTGTGCACCTGCCGTCAGTTGGTACTTTTAATGTAGCTGCTTGGTGTCGCCATTGTTGTAGGTTTCCCAGCACTGAACATCAGTGTGCAAAGATCTTAGGATATGTGAGGCCGCAAAGAATAGTAGTGTATCCTCGAAGAAGAGGGAAAGGAAGGCTGCATTTGAAAGAGCCTTCAAACTGGGACAGCTTTCGCGCACCGTTGTGATGAAATTGGACTTCAAATGCGTGCTTCGAGGGATGCAGCCCTGAACCTGGTCAAAAAGCCTGCAGTACAGTCTGTCAGCTGATTGTAATGACAATGAAACGTATTGATTTAAACGTTGAAATATAAATTAGAACAAAAATTAAAACCATTCTTTTCTCCTAGGGTCAAATTGACAAAATAGCCACACCTACACACTCCATCAAAATTCAGAATTTTGATAACTTTTCATAGTCAAGGCCTTAAGAACACACACACCAAGTTTCAATTAGATGGGTTGAAATCCCTAGGAGGAGTTTGTTAAAATGGGCCACACACATCAGCCAGAATTGGGTGGAAAGTATAGAAGACTTATCCTATCTTTATTCAAGAACGTAGATTTTCAGTTTGAGAGCATAATTTCTTCTTCTCATGCTCAGATTTATTCTCCTGGTGCTTGTTATGGAATTTTCTATTCTTGTAGTGTTCTGAGTGACACATACATACTTTTAAATGGAATATAATAAAAGCACAAACATACAGACATTATACAAGGTTACATGAAGTCACATGTGGGCCTTGAGGTCCTCTGCAGTATTAGTTGTTTGTCTTGGCAGTAGCAGGTGCCATCCTATCTCAACACTGTTGTGGCCAGGGTCGAAGGACTCTGGTGCTCTCTTCTACCTTATTCGGGGCGTATAGTGTTAGTATATATATAGCGTATATATAGCATATAGTTGGGCAGAATGTGAGACCGACTCAGGCACTTCTGATGCTTTGAGAAGGTCTCTAATTCTCCTTGATCAAGTGCTAATAAATAATACAGCATAAGACATCAGAGGCTCCTGAACACTTTCTTTCTTCTTTCTGACCTCACCACTGACCTTTGGCTTCAGCAATTTCTCCACAACAGTGCTCACATTTTGTGCTTGCACTCAGATTTCTGCTGGACTCAAAACATGACATGCTTGCGCTCACATTTCTTGTACTTGGACACAAACATTTCGCTCTCACTCAAATATGTCCTGTGCGCGCTCAGATCTAACGTCTATGTGCTCAAACCTAAGTGTGCTTGCACTCAAAACAACACGTCCTCTCAGGTTGAGGTGTCTGCTCAGACTGAAGGAAGTCGCTCCCTGCGCTTAAATTAGTGTGTTTCACCAGCTAATAGGGAGACAGCTAGAGTGTGGCCCAATCTTGTGCGCGTTCCTTTGCCGTTTTGAGCACTCCGTAGGGGCGGGTATATGGTCTGTTTGTAAAACTGCTTCTCTTTGCCCATCTGACAAACTGCTGGACACCTGGACATAAGCGTATTCTGTCACTTCCGGTTATCGGTGTTACTGCCACGGTGCTCTCCGCTCTGCTCACTTAAACAACTTTTCGTACATTTTTCACATCAGTGATCTCGACACTACCTTTAGACTTGTTCTGTCTACACGTTTCTGTCTACAGGTTTCTTAAACTCTAGTAACCACAATCCAATAGTTTTACCAGTCTCTCTTAGCCACACTCTCTAGCCTAGCTATAGCAATGGCCTCTCTCTGCTCTCCCCCTCCCTCCTTTCCTCCTCTCTCCTCTCCTGCTCTCTCCTGCCCTGTGTGCCACATGTTCAGCTACTCCTCATCCTCCTTTAGCGATAATGGTACCTGTAATAAATGTAGTTTATTTGTAGAGTTGGAGGCGATGCTCAGTGAGTTAGAGGCACCGGGGGCCAAATGCAGTCAAATGCATCCCGGGGGCCAGAGCGGGCAACATCGAGTCAAATTTGAAACTGCTGGCTAAGGCTAAACGTAGATACAGTAAGAATGTTATCCACGTCGGCGGTAATGACACCCGGTAATGACGCCAATCGGAGGTCACTAAAATTAATGTTTCATCTGTGTGTGAATACGCCAAAGCAATAATAATTTCTTCATCTAAGCCATCAACCTGTCTCCTAGACCCCATTCCAACCAGGGGTCTAGGAGCTGTGTGAATTTCTTCATAAGAACAGTTTATTTGAGGATTTTCAGTCAGGATTTAGAGTGCATCATAGCACAGAGACAGCACTAGTCAAAGTCACAAACAATCCCCTAATGGCATCAGACAAAGTACTCATCACTGTACTTGTCCTGTTAGATCTTAGTGCTGCATTTGACACCATAGACCATCAAATTCTTTTACAGAGACTGGAAGATCAGATTGGCATCAAAGGAACCGCCCTAAGCTGGTTTAGGTCGTACATGTCATGGAGTCCCATAAGGTTCTGTACTAGGGCCACTTCTATTCAGTCTATATATGCTTCCTCTAGGGAACATTATTAGGAATCACTCCATTAATTTTCATTGTTATGCTGACGACACCCAATTATATTTATCGATCAAGCCTGATGAAACATCATTTAGCCAAACTCCAAGCGGGCCTTAGGGATATAAAAAGTTGGATGACCTACAATTTTCTGATGTTGAACTCAGATAAAACTGAAGTCCTTGTAATTGGACCCAAACACCTCAGAAACTCTCTTTCCAGAGACTTGGCTACCTTAGACGGGATCAGCCTGGCCTCCAGCTGTCAGTGCTTCGCCGTCATCAGCTCCACAAAAGGCCAGTGCGAATTATTAATGAAACACATGCACGCATGTATGAGCCATATTGGTAACCGCGTACACACATGAACTTGGGAATTGATTGATCATATGTGAATAAGCAGTGTATTGTATTGTATTGTATTGTATGATTGTTGTGTGATTGGGATTGAGCAAGTTCGAAGAGTTGGGTGACTGTAGTGTTACAGCCATTGATTTATAGGTGGAAAGATATGAGAGAGTGAAAGAGTGCGCAATTGATGATTTAAATTAATTTAAGGTGACTACATGGACACAGTGTTATGCAAACTCAGGATTTGTTGAAGGCCGTCTTTCCTTTAAGTCCAGGCAAAGATACTTATGATATTAGACTGAGTCTATTTGAATTGTGTTGCAGGTCGTTTGTTGTTCTGAGTGGTATCTGAGGTTGGCAAACTTGGCAGCTGAACTTTAATTAACTGAAGTAACAGATTACATTGATACTAATTAATTAATTGTAAAATGCCAAAAAAGGGCACCAACATTCAAAAAGTTATTACTCCTGTGGAGATAGTACAGAGGAATAATCCACTTGTTAAAGGTATTACAAAGATATCTCAGAAATGGCATAAGCGATGGTCAGAGATCGATCAACCATGGCCGCTGGAGGGGACACTTAACCCAGAAGTGCTTAAAACAATGCAGGTGCTTGTGACTATTTACGAAGCAGATCAGCAAAAAGGGAGGAAGGGCGAAAAGAGAAAGGGAAAGAGGCAGTTTGAATTAGGCGTTTTGGAGTTGTGAGTCAGTTGTGAGGGACAAAGGCTGCTTAAGGAAAGAGAGAAAGCTACAACACAGATAGAAGAGAATTTGAAGAAAGCGGGGAAATTAATGGTAGACATCAACACGCCTTTTTCACATCAGTCACCAGTTATGCTGCTACCACCGGTCAAGGACCCCCCACCTTATGAGAAAAAAGTTGCAATCAAATCAGCAGATATTTATCCCCAACTTCCAGTCCTGAGTCATGATGGTGCATATTATGTTGAAGATGATGAAAGACGAGTGATTTAATGAACGGAAACACGACCATAGTGATGCATCCATATACCAAGCCCAAGAAGCCACAAATGATAAAAAAGAAGGCAAAGGAACCTGGACCATGGAAAGCTATCTCCAGGGGATAGGAGTATGACAGTGATGATGACACTATGCCAATTGGGGGATACGATCCTTCAGTGAAGAAGATATTGGCCAGAGCCGAGAGGAGAGGAAAGCAGACTTTGGAGAGAAGAGATGACGATACTGGCGACAGTGATGATGGCAACGGTGACAGCGATTGGGAGCGTCAGTATACTCCATCACCAAGACATTCCACCCAGGTTAGGAGGAACTTGGCAGAAGAGGAAGGGTGGCGGAGTCAAAGGGAGTTAGAAGAGAGATGCCAGAGGGTCTCGGTTGGTGCCATAGGTGGACGGTCCATGTCAGATCCAGAGCCATCCCTTACAGTGCCAGAGAGGGCAGAAGAGAGGTACGACCGAGGGAGATCCTCTAATACAGATCCATCTAGATATTATCTGCGTGGCAGGCCTGAGAAGATGCTTCCAGTGTTCATCAGAGGGAACAGATTGGAGTACAAGCCTTGGCAAAATACGGACATGTCTGAAATTATAGAGAAATTGCCTATTCGTCAAGATGGGGCACATCCATGGACTTCAAAAGTGGATGAGATTCTTGTGGGAACGCAGCCTGCCATGGGAGATATAAAAAAGCTATTGGCTAGCCTCCTTGGTGTCCTAGTGATGGATGAAATTTTTGGAAAAAGCAGGACTTCAGCATTACATTGGAACTACTGTGAATGACCCAGAACTGCTCATAGAGGACAGATGTGGAGAGCATTAAAGGAAACATATCCCACTAATGTACATCCTGACAACATTTTCATTGAACCATTAGGTGAAAAGGAAAATCCAAGAGCGTATGTGGCAAGAGTCTTTCAACAGTGGAGAAATGTCACAGGAAATGACTCAGATGCAAATCAGCTGGAACAATCAATTTTGCGAGGCAAGCTGCAACAAGGACTGCCCCCAGCAGTGAGAAGTAAGCTGGCAGAGGTGGTTGGACTTGGGAGTATGGCGAAGGGTGTCTACACGGATCACATAGCACATCAGGTTGAGCTATGGCAGAAAAAGGAACATGCCCAGAGAGAGCAGGATCAAGAGACTCTTAGGAAACTCACCCAAATGCAACTGATGGATAACAAAAAAGAAAAGAAGCAGGCACTAGTCATGCAAAGTGGAGTGAAGGTGTCAGCTGGTAGTGTCAGGACCGGATCAAGATCCAACAATAATGGTGAAAGTAAATGATCGACCTTTGACAGCGATGGTTGATAGCGGCGCTGCTTTTACCTGTATCCGTCCTAAAGAAGCTACTCACCTCTCCATGTCTGGCAAGTTTGTACGCCTGACGGATGTCAGGTTGAAGTGTCTTCTGATCATTATCATCAACTATCTATGACAACAAATACTGATGCGTCTTCAGTGTTCTGGATTGGAAATTTGAGTAAAGAGTTGCTGGAACCAGCTAGAGTATGGGAGAAGTTTATTGCTGCAAACATGCCTGATGCTAAGCTTCCTGAATATCCATACCACTGTACGCTCCAATATTTCAAGGATGCCGCCCTCTCACATCCAGATGACTGGCTGAGACACCAACCAGAGCAGATCCAGCTAAGTTCAAATTGGATAATCTTGGGACCACAAGGGGCAGCGATGAAGATAAACAGGAATGAATATATAGATAAAGAATTCAACATTGAAAACAGTATCCCCCATGTGACCTTGAAGATAGCTGAAACCTATGAACAGAAGCACATAGGAGCTATGTTGGTGGAATCAGAAGGTGTCAGCTTCGTGCCACTAAAAGAAAATTCTGCTATCTGGAGAAGTGAAGATCACAGATTCATGAAGATTGCAATTTCTGCTTATGGACTCGGCCAGCCACAGGCTGTAAAAATGACAAATGAGTCAGTGCTCAGCATTAAGTCAGATTCTGACCATATGAGAGAAGACATGATACGACAAGTGCCGGAATGTGTGTGGTCACGACACAACACTGACATTGGACTTGTAAAGTCAGCCCAGCCTGTAAGAGCAGAACTCCGACCAGGAGCTAGACCACCATAGAAGAAGCAATATCCACTAACAGAGGAAGCATGTCATAAAGACTCGATTAGGCTGCTACAGATACTAGCAGAGCATGGACATAAAGTTTCTCAGAAGAAGCTGCAATATGTTCAGGAAAAAGTAGTTTACCTGGGTCAGTCAATAAGTCATGGACACAAACGTATCTCTGACAGCCATCTAGAAGCTATCCGTAAGGTTCCTAAACCCAGGACAGTCAGAGAGATGATGACATTTTTAGGCATTGCAGGATATTCCTCAGCATGGATAGAGGATTATGCCAGGCTGTCAGGGCCTTTAAGAACAATGATCAAAGAAACAGGGAATGACCAGCTTCATTGTAACCTTATTTGGGAAACAGGAGGGTAACTTGGCATTTGAGACAATTAAACAAAAGATGCAGGAGGCTCCAGCATTAGCATTGCCTGATTACTCTAGAAATTTTGTACTGTATGTGGCCACATCCACTGGAAAAATTTGCATTGTGCAGTTCTTTGCCAACCAACAGGCACAGGTATGAGTCCCCAACCCGTTTCCTATTATTCCACTGCCTTTTCAGTGGTAGAATTGGGATTGCCACTGTGTTACAGAGCAATGGTGGGAGTCTATTTGATGTATGAGAAGGCATCATCTGTGACTATGGGTTATCCAGTGACAATTCTTACCCATCATAGTCTCAGAAATCTGGTAGATCATGGTAAATATACTTTGACAATGTCTAGGCTCAGAGAATATTATAGGCTGCTAGAACAAGATGTTACCTTAGCTAGGTGCACTACGGTGAACCCAGCTGAGACTTTGCCAACCTTGGAAGACGGGGAACCTCATGACTGCGTAAAAGAAGCAGAGAGGTACTCAAGGCTCAGATCAGACTTGCAGGCCCTTCCGTTAAAGGAAGCAGCATTTAGAGTATTGGACAGATGGCTCCTGTTACTGGATGGGGGACAAATTGAGTGCTGGCTATGCCATTGTAAAATCCCAAGGTCCTGATTTTTCTTGTTGAAAAAGCTGAAGTGATACCACAACCTGCATCCGCTCAATTGGCTGAACTAGTAGGTTTAACTGAAGCACGTCTTTTGGCTGATGGTAAGAGAGTGACAATTTATACAGATTCAGCATATGCACACAATGTTTGCCATCTGTTTGGAGCTGTATAGAAGGGTCGAGGATTTAAGAAGACTGATGGCTCCCCAATACAGCACCATGCACAGATTATGAAGTTCCTGCAGGCTATGATGAAACCCAAAGAAATTGCTATTGCTAAGTGTGCAGCACATAGGTCAGATATGTCGAGGGTAACACAAGGTAATAACGCTGCTGATGAAGCTGCCAAAACAGTTATAGGGGCACATAAACCAGGGAAAGTCCTTCTAGTCACCCATGAGATAGAGCTGGAGGATAGGATCACTCCTAGGGATGTTATTTTAATGCAAGAAGCAGCCCATGCCATAGACAAACAGCTGTGGGCAGACAGGGGTGCTAGTCAGGACTCCACAGGCTTGTGGAGAAACCATGAGGGCCTGATGGTGGCACCCCCAGATTTGTTGGGTCTAATGATTCAGGAAGCACATGGACAAGCCCATGTTGCAAGGGGGGAGGTTAGAAAGAAAATAACAAAAGAGTATGGTTTTGGGTCACCATATTTGCTTGAGCAAAACACCAATCCGCTGCTAAGTTCTTGTGCTGTGAAGTTGTGCCCTATTGGGGTTTGTTTGATCGCATAAGTAGCGACAATGGACGTGAGTTTGTAGATGTAAAACGGTGAAGTTGATTCTACACAACTCAGGAACAACAATAACAGCAGGAGGTCGCAAAGGAAAACAGAGAGAGAGAAAAGAACATGATAAGACCTGGAGACAAGGTGTTTGTGATGGTGTTCAGAAGAAAATGGTTCAATGCTCGTTGAGAGGGACCATTTGAGGATGTACAGGAACGACGGTGCAGACTAAAGGGTCTCCAACTGGATATCACATTAACGGATTGTGTGAAGGCACCGAGAGAAGAGACACCATGCCTGAAAGATCAAGATGACGAAGATCCAGGCGAGCGAGGACAAGATTTGAAAGTTTTTGGAAGTGAACTGAATGGTTTAGAGGAAGTAGTGACAGAGGGTTACAGTATGTGATGAAATTGTATCCATTTGGGACATATATTAGGATGACTGTTTGATTAGTGAGACCATTGATATGCATTCATGTACCACTGGAATAATCCATGTATGTGTGTTTATTTGATTTGTTTTATGTTTCGGTTGTTAATCAAATTGTTTTGAATACATATCTATTTGCTGATTTTTTTTATTTGTTTACTTTAGGGATGGGAATCAGCTATGTTGCCTGGAGCGGAGACGTTCAAAATTCCAAACAGGGACCAGTAGAGATAAGCAATATGGGGAATAAAATGAACAATAAGATACAAGGGGGGATAATTGGAATATAATTCATTAAAAATGGAAAGATGTTTTTGGTCCACACTTGGATTTTGGACATGCCTGATCTGTTATTATTGATTATGACATCTGTCCGGTTTCTGTTTATGTCTATATTATATCAGATGTGTTTGCAAGATACTGGGTGTTTATGTTCTCTCAGCCTCTAAGGACAATGTGAGGAGATTGACCAGCGAGTGCACAGCTGGTTCAGGGTTTCTATGCTTGGACTCAGAGACTCATAACTGGACAATTGAAAAAAGGACTGTCAGCCCTGGAAAAGCAACAGGAACATTGATTTCTGTTAACGAACCATGGAAAAACTTAATACATGTGAAATTGTAACTGTATATGAAATGATTTATGTATATGCTTTATATATTTGCATATTTCTTTGCATGATACAGTTTGATTTTTTGTAAAGAGTGATGTTGAAAGATGCTATATTTTGTGATGATGTTTGTTGTTAATAAGAAATGACTGACTTAAAGAGAAGTTCCTCATCCTGATTGGCCTGTGGGTGAGACCTTCTTTAGATTAGGAGACCATCAGTCTACTCTTTTTACATCTCCTAGAGGTGGTTTTTGACTAGATGATGGTACCCAACTGGAACAGACCTCTTTTCAGCTGCACTTGTATGATAGATGTTGTTGGATGAATAGAGTGCACTTTCTGGGATTTCTGGGAAAGTAGCTGTATAGCTACCTGGGAAGAGCTCTGCTAGTTCGGAGGGATTAGCCCATAAATTTGACCTTATTAGGACAATTGAATACTTTACTTAGTCTAAAGTAATTAAAATAATGTGCGCATAGGATTTACTTTAAGAGTAAATACTAAATTAGTTGACCTAAATTATAGTGTGTATTAGAAATTAAAATTAAAACTTGGAGAAAGGGACTTTATTGAGGTGAAACAAGTGAGAAGGAGTTTTATGACAATTGATAGATGCTGAGCTGAGTTTTATTTCTTTGCCGCGACTTTAAAAAGCCGCGGAGGGGGGAATGTAGTGTATTTTTAGCCATCTATAGTATTAGCTTGTCTCTTCTAAGGTTAAAGTGCATATTATATTATAGTGTGAGAACTTGCAATGATCCTCTCTTGATGACGACGATGCCTACGATGACGTCATTTGTGCAATGACCTCTCTCACTGTGAAGCCCATTTGTTAGTATTTACAATCTCTCATGCTGCACGAGAAAGTAAATTAATGCAAATTTTAAGTGGCTAGACATTAGTGGTAGCATTAGTGGCAGCACAGCATTTGCATGTTAGCAGTTAGCATGTTAGCAATTAGCATGCATTAGCAAGCAAGGACTTCCTGCTAGGACTCAATATTGATTTGTGTCTGAAGATACCAACAAAATTTGGTGGTAACTGAACAATTCTGAATAAAGATGTAGGGATCTTTTATTAGTAACAGCAAGGTGGAGCTAATGGTGCCAGGCTTTGTGCATATGTGGTTTTGCAAGTGTCCAGCCAGACGCCTTTTAGTTTTTACCAGCTTGTCTGCATTGGGGGACAGACTCAGGGCAGTGGCTATTTTCATGACATCATTGAGATGTCCATGTGTCAGACAATTACGCACTTTCAATTTATTAATATTCATAACTGAAAAGGCCTGCTCACATAAATATGTTGTCCCAAACATACAGAGTATTATACCTGCAAAAGCCGTGATAATTGGGTACTCTGGTGGCAATGATTAAATGTTGATGATGAAACATTTGCATTGCCTCTGGGATCTCGGAAGGAATGGAGAGCAAAAAAGCGTGAAGTC
Source organism: Nibea albiflora (assembly GCA_014281875.1). Taxonomy (NCBI): domain Eukaryota; kingdom Metazoa; phylum Chordata; class Actinopteri; family Sciaenidae; genus Nibea; species Nibea albiflora. Next base: position 2,621,118 of record CM024790.1, read on the forward strand.
CTTTTCCAGTTCAGTGAATACCGTGAATCAAACTCATGCGTGAGTCTGGAAAGCAAGCTTGCATACTTGTCCATACTCCGATGATTGACAGTCAGAGATTTTAGACCAGGGGAAGTGGGCTGTGCTTGCAGAGCTGCATCTTCCATACGCAAGCTTACTTTGACAACTCACTGTCGTAATGCTCGGTAACGAGTTTGTTGAAAATTGAATAAAAATTAAAAATTAGATTTAAAATCATTAAGGATGTGGCTGGGTCAGATGTGATGACCAATCAGGCCGTTTCTAGCCCACGGGACAAAACCATGGCACCGTGCCTTAGAGGCAACACACTGACTAAGAATGCTTATACCATCATACAAGAGATCAGATAACTTTACAGGCCTTTATTTTTATCCAATATTGTATACTGTATGCAGATTATACCCAACCCTGCCAGACTGAGGTCAAATACTGCCTATATCTTATCTAAGAGTTGATAGGATCAGCTGCTATCTTAGACTATTAAAAACACAGATACAACTGCCCACAGTGAGGAAGCTGGGACCCTCCCTACCCCACCCTCTAAATAGACCTGCTTGGTCTGTGATCTGCAGCTGCCTGTGTGTGTCTACCATTAGTTGACCCATATGTGCCTTTAAAGGCTAGTGCCAATACTGATATTTTTAGAGTGAAGCTGTTTATGGGCAAGTATGCTGAGTTAAAATACAGTATCTTTCTATCTTTCTATGCCAAAATAATAATACAAAATAATTGATTAATACTTGATTGATCTAGTTGCCCTTCAAGTATCAGTCTGGTTTATGGACAAACCAATGAACTGTACTCCAATCCTGGAGTATTTCTGTCACCCTCTCTTGCACTACTTTCTTCTTTTGCTTCTCCCCTGCTCTCTCAATCATTACACTCCTCCCCCTCACTTAGTCTCTCCTCATTCTCTGTCTGTCCTCCATTTAGTTTGCTGTCCCCTGTCTTTACTTCCTGTCTTCATTTATGTCTCTGTGTTAATTGTTTACTTTGTGAAGCCAGATATTTTATATACAGTTATTTCATCATGGCTGACAAAGGTAATTCACCAATGAGAAGAAAAGAGAGAAAAGAAAAGGAGTTCACTGAAATGACTGAGGAAATGAAGAAAGAGGGACAGAGGACAGTGGATAATGGAGAGCTATCATCAGGGGAGGCTGTCAACAATGGTGCAGTAGCCATCAGTCAGAATGGAGATTTTCAGGTTGAGCCAACGGAACTACCTCCATTTGAAATCATCACAGGGTAGGTCCATATCATGAAGTATGGCTCAGGGAACAGTTTACTAGACAGAGCTAAAGCTGTGTATGACTGAGACGAGTTGTTTTTGGCTTCAGTGAGGAGGAGAGAGGATCTATTGATCCCACAAGCTTACACGGATGAGCACTGAGATTTGATTTGATTGAATTGTCTTTAGGAGTGCTGAATCTGTGAATATTCATGCCCAAGGCAGAAACATTTTGGCCAGAAAAAATTAGAAATTTACCTATTGTCATATTTATAATAATAACCCTAATATCCTAATCCTATCCTTATCTATAACCTATCCTAACCTGGTTCATTCTATGAATTATTTAATTGCTGTTACCAAATGTACGTTCTTTTCTTTTCTTTCTGCTCTGTTTTTTTCCACTCTGCTTTTAATGAAAAATCCCCATTGGGTTTTTGAGTTTTGGTCACCATAATAGGCTTGTAGACAAGCCAGAACAGCTGATTTAGGCACACTGAATCAATGAAAATGTTCAAGTTGCAATGTGCAAACTGCTAGTCTGATGCCAGTAAATCATTTCAGCTTGCTGCGGAATCAAGTTTTTCAGCCTTGTATAGTGTCTCAAGGCTTTCTCACAGGAACAACCAAAAAACAGAGCAGCATGTATGTTGCTCTGGAGCCGAGATCCATTTTTTGCTGACACTGTCAGATATGTGTATTGCTGACACTATAGTCAGTCATGTTGTACTAGTCAGCATTTTCGGTTTTCAGTATAATTTGCCACTGCAAACTGCAACCCCAATTATAAACATACAGTTTTACACGTGTACCTAATAAACTGGCCTGTTGCTGCCAGTAAACTAGCTCATCCTATGAATACATGTCTATTTCTTTCAGCTTGAGACTATTTTGAGGTGTTGGGCTAGACTTAGGTGAGAAGTGGTCAACACTTGGGTGTGTATGCACACAGTTAAAGTCACCCCCATACACAACATACAGTAGGGATGAGAAATGAGATAACCTAAAAAAGACAAACATTTAAATGAATTATATTTAGGATCTATCTATCTATCTATCTATCTGGTAGACTGAGCTCAACTGAGTGGGAGCCAAAAGACAGCTGTAAGCAATAAGTGCTCGGTCACAGTTTGTCTAATAATAGTGTCTATCAGTCTCCAATCAGACAGTGTAAAATTAGCTCTGCCCAGCTGCGCCCTGACTATTTGCTTGACTCATGCAACAGAAACAGGTGCTGTGACTATATCTCATCCTCCTGTAGATCCAGTCATCTACTTAAAGGACCCCAATTGTACTGTATTGTGTTATAGTTTTGTAACACGATGCAATACAATCAATTAACCATACAATGAATGAAGATTTACAAGTAAATCATTACTATAAATTAAAAGTTTGTGAACTAAACATAGGACCTTGTTTAATACTAATGTAACACTGGTTGCTCTTAACATTGACTATAAACTTGACTTTTACTAAGGTAAATTAGTTAGGGGCTGTAGGTCAAGGACAATTCAGTACTGACCAACCACTTCATATCAAACCACCAATATTAACAGTCACTTATATTACAGGCAAGGTATACCACGACATATAGTTATTATAACAACCACTAACCGACCACCCTGAGTGCAGGTGTTAGTGGTTGTTGTACTGTGTGAACTGCACTATACATGTTTCATCACTCAATATGTAAATGGCTACACACACAACTGGCATGAAGTTAAGCAAACTTCAGTTTATACATGTCTGCACTAATTCTCACCAAAAAACATTTACATTTTTATTACTGTTAGCATTATTTCTTATCTGTGCTTACAGTGCTAAGGACATGCTGTTGTTGTTTTCCTATAGTCCACAGAAAGACATTAATTTCAGTCACTTACAGTGAGATGACTGCTGCACCTCCTGCAGTGTGTGGATATCATACACTGGCTGTTAGATTGCAATTAGCCACATGGGAAAATTTCACTTGTTCAGATTTTTTAACATCCCTGCTACAATGTGCCTTCACATGTGCATTAGACAGAACACTGTGCTTTTATTTTCTACACCATTTTTGTTTTTCATTTTGTACCAAAAATGTACCAAAACTGTAACTGCAAGACCAATACAAATAAGGTACATACAAAACTGTACTCTTACTCCCCTGCAAACACAGATGTCTGTATTGTCCACTGAGAGATACGTGTGGGGCAGCTTTCCTTCCTACAAAGAGTTACACACAAGTCCACCAGGACATAGTGAGCTAATTTTTTTGACTATTCGTCTGCACCTTAAGTCCTTTCCTAACCACTTTTCCCTGACCTCGATAGAAAACATCATGAGGTCAAGGAAAGATGTAAAGGAGAATTCATGAGTTAGTAGAAGACAACCATGGTGTTCAGAGAATCCGACTGCTCTCACACTTAAACTACAAATGTGTTGATATGATCTGTGGTAAAACTACAAAGTCCAGAAGATGGACTACAAACCTTATTAGATACTCCGTGTGCGCTCTTAGCATGTAATTTAATGCAGGAAATATAAACGTGGACAACCCAGTGAAAAATGTGACTTCGTTATCAACGTCAGAATTCAAATAATAAATGAATATTGTTCACCTGTCACAGAAGAAGATGAAGTCAGATGAAGTGTTTGTTACCGGGTATGGTCGCGCACCCTCCTGGTCACTCGTGTATGTAACATATTAACAAGTTATGGCAAAGATATATGATTAATAATCAATGGTAACTTCATGGTGATCTGCAGGACACTGGATGTCAGTTACAAACAGTTTTTACTCTGTGTGTGAACGCAGCTCCACAGTCAACAACAGAACACATTTCATGATCAAAGTTTTTACATCACATCAACACCTATGTTCATATTCACACTCTCTGCAGGCTGCGCCACACTGTTTAAATATATTAATGCTTGCTGGTTGTGAATGACCTCCTTTCCTTTGGTAAAGGATGGTCCGGTGTATCCTATGTTAAAGGAGATAATAAAGGAAGCACTGAAGCTTCTTTCCTTAACAGTTAGAGAATTCAAACAACTCTTATCATGGCGGACATGTTAATCCTACACATAGTCTTTAGACAAAATACAAATAGAGATGTGTTGAAAACAGCAAAATTAATTTTTAATTTGGGTGTACCACTATTTTGAAAAATTAGAAAATTCAGCTAAATACTAAAGTAGTAGAATATGGTTTTGTGCTTTGAAAAATAACTGACAGTAAGGTAAGATGAAAGCACATAGTGGCTATTTGTGTCCAAAAATAGCATAGACCTTTAAAAGAGGATTACGTGTTGTACCTTAGGATATATCAAGTGCATTACTGATTACTAATTTCATGACAGTTGTTCATTCCTAAAAATAAAAATAACCCACTATATAAACTTATAGTTTAGAAAACATTAGATATTTGAGACAAATGCTGAGAGAAGGGAGAGACTGAGAAAGAAATTGCAAAGCCTCTTGCTACATCAGCAACCCACACAATGGATTTATCAATACACAGCACTAATATTTCAGAGCCATGGTTGGAGCCATAGATTCTAACTAACACAAAATGGTGTGTGTTGGAGTGTGAACTGAATGTGAAGCACTGATGTAGAAGAGGTGCATATTGACATTCAATTCAGTTTTTATTTATATAGTGCCATAGCATAACAAAGGTTATCTCATGACACTTTCCATACTGAGCAGTTCCACCATGAGCAAGCACTTGGCGATGGTGGCGAGGAAAAACTTCCTTTTGAGTGGCAGAAACGTTGGACAGATTCAAGCTCACTGGTAGACAGTCATCCACCATGACCCGTTGAGTTAAATATAGAGAAGGGCAGATAGAGAGAGATATCTGTAGTAGAATAATCATTATTATTATTATATTATATTATATTATATTATATGTAGTCAACGTCATACAGGACCACAGCAGCAGCCACAATCCATGAGAATCTGCTGGATGAGAGAGCACAGAAACAGAATTTGTAAACATTGTGATTTTGCAGCTGCTTCAACTTACTCCCCTCCTGCTGAATTTCTAACCTCTTGAGCTCTCTGATCTGATCTCTGCTTAATTCATGTAGAGTGCGTCCACAAAATGTTGAATAACATACATCTTTTTATTTCTCTATGTCAAAAAATAACAGATTATAGTATAAAGTACAAGTTGAAATGTTACTCTTTTGTAGTTGTTACAGGAGTTTAGTGTGGGGCACTGGGTAGGGTAGTGAATAATGTATTTGTCATATTTGTAATGCAGCACAGGTGTACTGTAGAGAAAGAGCAATAATATTACATCTGACAAATTAAGAAAAAACATGAACTACAAGCACATGACAAATTCAACAACAACATCACACTGCTGAAATCAGCAGATCAATGCATGTTTCACAACATGACTTACACGCAGGTATGTTAGAGTAGTTACTGTCTACTACTACTGTAGTTACTGTCTCATTAAAGCCAATTCCTCATTATTAAAATCCAAAATGTCATTATCACTTATAGTGCATACTCAGCACACATAAAACAACATCTTCATTTCCAGGTTAAGCATATTTAAGCATTTCATATCAAAAGCAGCTGTTGCAATATCTGGCAATATCTAATCTTAATTAATTAATATTTATTTTTAATGTGGGACAGTGTCAAAAGAAAATTGACACTAAACTCATTGTGGTTGATCGCTTGATTGATTGATTGAATGATTGTCTAAATCAGAAAAAACAGTATCCTCTGCATCCTCAACCCAGGATAGGTTGATTAAGATCTGAACAGTTTTCACCTTCTAAATTTACCCAGCTTAACATAATCTTCCCTGGTCTGAACCTGTCAAAGTTTCATTGATACACTCTGGTCTTGGTCATGACTTGGTCTGATGCATTAAAGACTTCTACAAATCAAATACAAAGACTTCTACTTTACTATTCCTATTATACTATCCTTTATAGTTTAAAGGACCTTTTGTCAATTCTCAGACCACTATTATTGTTGATGATTGACTAATTTGGGATGCCAATTGTCACACTGTGACTATGAGACACAAATATCCCTTTTCTGTCCATCACCAAATCATATTTCTCACTTATTTCTCCTGAAAAGCTCACTGTTGCACAGTGCTGCTTGTCTCCTGCTCTCTGTGTCCTGTCCGTAGCATTGTGCTGCATCGTTATCAGTTCATTTTTGACTGTCCCACAGACCTTGTTGTTGTATTGTAGGCTAATTTGTTCCCTTGCTGCTGCTCAGAGTCATCTAACGTCAAAGGCCCTTCATTTAGTTTTGTGGTCATTTTTAGACTTGGTTTGAAAAGTTTTGTCAACATGTGAGAACACGTCAAGTGTGAAATATAACACCATATAAAAGGGAAGCCTATCAACCCTACTCAAAGAACAACTTCTATTAGACATCTAATGACATTGAAATGTTCGCATTATAAGCCGTGTTATGGGTAACACGTGTCACGGACCAGACAAGGATACAGGACTCAGGTGCAGAGATGGTGTGAAACAGCAGGCTTTATTACATGGCAGCAAGGTTCACCTCTTATAAAGTGATAAACAAAAGGGGTATGAAACCTCCTATTGCTAAGACCAAAGCTATGAAAACGGCTCTTAGAAGAGCAAATATAAACCGGCTATAAAAGGTATCAAAATAATAATCGCTCCAGCCGGAGGAAGTACAACTCAAACTATCTATGACTAAGAAAACTCGGACTCAAACAAAAGACACTCTAGCCAGAGGATAACCTAATCTAGTAAAGAAAATTCTAAACTAAAAATCACTCATGAAACTGGAGGCACACTAATCTGAGGACGAGAAACAAAACAAAAAAAATCACTCCTGAGGAGGAAAAACAAAAGGCTAAACTGAAAATCTAGAACTAGAAATCTGCAAGCTGAGCTATGAAAAATACAAAACAAAATAACTCTAAAGAGGAAAAGCACTAAGGTAAAAACAGGCTGGAAGACAAATACTGTGGCTGTGGACTTGGAACAAGGGCTGTAGAGGATGCACAAGACGAAACACTTTGGCAACAAGACAGAGGGAGACGCAGACTATATGAACACATGGAGGTAATGGGGAACAGGTGGACACAATCGGGAATCAGGATAGACAATCAGACAGGTGACACATGAGGAAGGGCAAGTGACCTGAAATGAGAGGAGAGTTACCTTTCAAAATAAAACAGGAAATGACAAGACATGGAGACAGGACAAAAACCCAGCTTGACTTCAACGTGGTGTGACAACGTGTAACAAAGCAACCCGTTACGGTACTCTAATTACTTTTCCTGTGTAACGTAACAGGTTAGTTTTATGCGTGAAGTAATCAGTAACTTTGTTATTTAAAAAGTTTGCTTTAAGAAAAAAAGAAAAATTCTGACTGCAGCCAGCCTTTTGTCAGATAGTACTGTGCCACTTGCAGATGTTTCAGCGGAGGCACAGCACTGTGATGATGCACCTGTGCCCTGCAGACCTACATTACCTGTGTGTGTGAGTGTTTTCAAACCACTGGCAAGATGGCAGAGGACAGCTTTTGAATTGTGGAAGTACGCACATTATTTTCAATTCACTAGTGAAAAGGAGAAAAACAACATAACAGTAAAATGTACACTCTGTGTTGGACAAGTCACCAGCTTATCGCATGACAAACTAGAGACAATAACAGAATTTTATTCACAATAAATTTACCCGAGGTCACCATCCTTCAGAAAGGGAAAAAACAATTAATGTATTAAGGCTCAATCTAAAGGTTTCCAATCCAAAGGTTTTAAAAAAGCCATTATCAAGTTCAGTGTGGTTGCTCTGGCAGAACTGTTTAGTTAACTACTGTTAATTATGATGATGTTATTAGATTTGAGCATTAATATAATTTGAACCGGTGGATTAAACAGAAATTCACAAATGGGGAAATTAGCTTTGGAGACCAAGTTTGTACCAGACTGTAAACAAGTTAATTTCTCCTGTGAACAAATTTTACATGGGGCCTTATGGAGACTGATTTGTTCTTGGTACCTGCCAAGATGTTGCCTATAGTAGACTGATGATTTACACTTTACATTAAGGAGTCGTAATATATTTTTTAAATATAATATTCTATTATTATATAATACCTATTACATTATGATCATCATAATTATGATTATTAACCATGTGCACAGGGGAGACGCTGTCTCCTGGGACCTAACTGCACGTCAACTTCGGGGTTAACCCCCTTCACTTTCTTCAGCAGTGGAATAACACACACCTTAGAGACACCATGGCCTTTATTTGATCACACACTGTAGCTTCCACTCTACATTTATTCCTAACCTAGCTTATGCTATTCTAATAACATGATGATGATTGGGCCATTGTGGTGCCCCCTCCAGAACTTGGTATCCTAAGCGCAACGTGTAACATGCATTATGGTAGAGATGGCACTGCAGACACATACATAACATAGTTATGACAGTATAACAGTAGTTATCAAGACATGCAAAGTTAGCATACCCAGCTATGTACTCAATCACAATTAAATACTATACAGCACAAGAAACAAGCCTTGACACAGGAGCATGTAATGAATCTTGCTCACTGGATTGTTCCTCTATCAACACGCCAGGACCATGGGCTGGAGCAGAGGACTCACAGTGGTGTTCAGAACCTGCTTTTCAAGTCAGAAGGTGAGCACTGGGAGTTTCCTGCAGCTTCTCTGCTTATTTTTTAATGTCACTTAGATGTTGTTGTTGTTTTTTGTTTTGTTTAACTTTTATTCAACATGTAAGGCCCCACACACATCAGGGATCATTAGGCCTTGTTTTTATGTTTAGTTTAAACATTGATTATATTTGCTCTGCATGTTATTTACTGTTTTGTTAAACCACCTCTCAGTTGATAAGTGTTCTGAAGCTTTTCCCTTCTCATGCAGACACTGATAGTCTGGTCTAATCTCTAAATAAACATACAAGTGTAAATACATAAACACTGTAAAAGTGGTAACTAGTAGTTGTTGATCTCATTGGTGTTTTCAAATTAATTGATTTTGCTTTGTAATTTTCATAGTTCAGCTTAGTGTTTTCTAGTTCTATTTTCAGTTCCGTCTTTTGTTTTTCCTCCTCTGGAGTGATTTTTTGTTTCTCAGATTACTGTGCCTCCAGTTTCAGGAGTGATTTTTAGTGTTTTCTTTACTAAGTTAGTGTTTTTTTTAGTCATAGATAGTTTGAGTGGTACTTCCTCCTACTGGAGCGATTATTATTTTGATTCCTTTCATAGTCGGTATATTTGCTCGTCCCGTGGACCAGTTCCTTGCTGATTTTCTGGTGAAAATTGTGTAAACTTTGGCCTGGGTCGTCAGGTAAAGAGCAGGCACTCCCTGCCCTTCTGGAAATTTCCTCCTCTCAAATTAACATGGGAGTAGATTGGGCAGGAGATGGGTGTTGTTGCCGTATCTTTGCATCTCCTGCCAAAACTATATATCTGACAGCTTAATGACAGAAAATATCAAATCAAATTCAAATTTCAAATCAAATTTTATTTGTATAGCCCAAAGTCACAAAACACATTTAAAATATGAGTGAGATGACACATTTTCCTATGTTTTTAGCTAAAAATTATTTCTGTACTTTGACATTTGCGGCCAGAATCACAGTGTACAGTGAAACGGATCAATAGAAAAGACATAGCAATTGATTCCCGGCCGACTGGTCATTTTGACATCTTGTTCGTGTATGTGCCACAAAAACTCTGTGAGGAGAAGGGAACCAAAAAATTGGCGTAAGAATAAAAATAAGAGGAAATGGAAGAATAAGCGTGGTGGATAGTATATTGTGTACACTTTCAGGCACACTCAACCAGCTTTTGTCTCCATTAACCGAGATCTTTACCGTACATCCGCCTAACAGAAGGCCACAAATTAACATTAAAACGTTAAATTGTGCCATTCACTCCTCTCCTTTAAATCTGTACAATCTCATTACAACACGTCCCAGTCCATCCGTCTAAAAGGGTGCCAGATATTCCATGATTATTGAGGTCAATAAGCTTGTTTCTTGGTCAGCGTAATTTCCGGCAGAGCAGACTCAGAGTCAGTAGCACAGACTCAGATTCAAATTCAGATCTTTCCTGCATGAGTAGAGCCAGAAACACCCGAGACTCAAGACACTCAGGAGACTCGCGGATCACTCACCGATCCGGCAGACCTAGATGACCCAGATTCACTGATTCAACCAAGTCGACTGGATATTTTCCTCCATACAGTGAAACAAAGCAGACTTGGATGGACTTCACAGAGTTGTGTCGTCAAAAGACTTCCTCCAGTCAAATGTAATAAGATAAATACAGCAATAAACAAGATGATAGGAACTTTATTTAAAACACAAAAAAATGTAATTAAACACTGTAATGTATTGGATAAATTATGATCAGGACGACTTTTTCTTTTTTCATATTGGTATCGATTTTTGACCAGATACCTTTATCAATATTGCCACAGTACTGTAGAAATGACTTGGTGCTTTCACAAATTATTAAAATCCAGCCATTGTCTATTCAGTCATTGAATATGGATGGAGTTGTCATGGCTTCATTGAAATACATCATATAATGGGGAAATAGAACTGTGTTGTGTCATAAATTACAATTGAGACTTGTGAAAGTGCTTTTAGCTAAACTGACTTTGTGCTATATGCACTCTTTCAGGGATGGATTTCATGCAGTGCAGATTTAGCAAATTTGCAAGCTCCAGTCAAGAGAGCCTTCTGAATTTTCACCTTAATCACAGACAAGGACTCATCTGTGAGGATGCTGTTCTTAGACTTTAGTTGAGCTTTCAACACGATCATCAGCTGATACAGAAACTGGACTGTCTTGGACTGAACACCTCACTGGACAATTGGTTGTCGGACTTCCTGACCGGAAGACCACAGGCAGTCCGGGTTGGCAGCAACGGGCAGCTGAGCCCCCCCCCCCCCTTTGTTTTTTTAATTCATTTATTTGTTGTTGTTGCTGTTTTTTGGGGGAGGGGGGGTTTAACAAATGTTGTATTTGGTGCTTAACCTGTCTGTTCACTGTCAAACTGAATAAATATTTCAGATAACATTCAGCCGTAGTCTGTTTTATTAATTATCCATCTATTGAGCATCTTTCAAATAAAATTAGAGCACCATAAATGTTGATTGATTTATAAAGGTAAAGTGTACACTAAAAACTTAAGTGTTAACTTACTACACTAAGTGTACACAGTCAAAAGTTTGGACAAGCCTTCTTGTTTAATGGTTTTCCTTTATTTTCATGACTACTTACATTGCAGATTCTCACTAAAGACATCAAAGTTGTGAATGCACACATATGGAATTATGTAGTGAACAAAAAAGTGTGACATTACTCAAAACATGCTTTATACTTTGGATTCTTCAAAGTAGCTACTCTTTGCTTTGTTGACAGCACTACAAACCCTTGGCCTTCTCTTAATGAGCTTCATGATGTAGTCCCCTGAAATGGTTTTTACTTAACAGGTGTGCCTTGTCAGGGTTAATTTGTGGAATATCTTGCCTTCTTAATGGTGTTTGGACCATCAGGTGTGTTGTGCAGAAGTCAGGTTGGTACACAGCTGACAGCTCTACTTGACATCTGTTAGAATTCATATCATGGCAAGAAGCAATCAGTTAAGTAAAGAGAAACGACAGCCCATCATTACTTTAAAAACTGAAGGCCAATCAGTTTGCAAAATTGCAAACATTTTGAATGTGTCCCCAAGTGCAGTTGCAAAAACCATCACACTGAATCAGCATGGCTACCACAGCATCCTGCAGCGCTATGCCATACCATCCGGTTTGCATATAGTTGGACCATCATTTATTTTTCAACAGGATAATGACTCCAAACACATCTCCAGGCTCTGTAAGAACTAATTGACCAAGAAGGAGAGTGATGGAGTGCCGCGCCTGGCATCCACAGTCGCCTGACCTAAACCCAATCAAGATGGTGTGGGATGAGATGGACTGCAGAGTGAAGGCAAAAGGGCCAACAAGTGCTCAGCATATCTGGGAACTCCTTCAAGACTGTTGGAAAACTATTTCAGGTGACTACCTCATGAAGCTCATTGCAAGAATGCCAAGAGTGTGCCAAGCAGTAATCAAAGCAATTTTGAGGAATCTAAAATATAAAACACGTTTTGAGTAATTCCATGTGTGTTCATTTATAGTTTTGATGCCTTCGGTGGGAATCTGCAATGTAAACAGTCATGAAAATAAACATTAAATGAGATGAGATGAAATGTGTCCAAACTTTTGATAGGTAGTGTAAGTTTATTCATCAAGAATATCTATGTTTAAAGAACGTAGAAATACATGACATTCAATTGTGTTATACTCTGCCATAAAATAATAAATATAATAATAATAATTATGACAACAAATGTGATAATAATAATGACAATACTACTACTACTACTAATAATAATAATAATTATTATTATTATTATTATCGTGCTCCTAAACAACAATAGCAGGGAGGATACAGGATACAGTCACTTTATTGTGGTGTGTATTTGCTTTGCTAGGTTTTCATATGGTTTGAATTGCTTGTGGCATTTTGTTTATTATGCCCTGTCAGCACCACCTGCTGTAAAAATGAATGAAATGAACGAAATAACTCAAAAAGATTTGTTCAATTTACTACCCGAGAGTAAGAGATCCAAGTCAGTAAAAAGAGTTGAACTTCCCGACACTATTATAATGAATGGTAAAATGACGATGAATTACAATGAACGGTAAAATGATTACAGTAGCAGTGGAACCTGTGACAGAGATAGAGAGACACAGATGTCCAAATGATCTTTTGGAAACTATAGGAACCACAAGGAACCCAGCATTTTGAGAGTGCAGTGATCTAGAGGGGTAGTAAGGTACTATGAGTTCTTTTTGATATGATGGTGCCTGACCATGAAGAGCTTTGTATGTAAGGAGAAGAATTTTAAATTCTATTCTATATTTAACATGTAGCCAGTGCAAAGAAGCCAAAATGGGAGCGACGTGATCTCTGACCTTGGTTCCTGTCAGAACACGTGCAGCAGCATTCTGAAACAGCTGTAAAGTCCTAAGAGACTTATTGGAGCAGCCTGATAACAAAGAGTTACAATAGTCCAGCCTAGAAGTAACAAATGCATGGACTAGTTTTTCTGCAGCCGCTTGAGACACAATGCGTCAGATTTTGGCGATGTTACGTAAGTGGAAGAATACAGTCCTAGAAATTTGTTTTATGTGGAAATTAAAGGACAAATCCTGATCAAAAACAACTCCAAGACTCTATATGGTGGAGCTGGAGGCCACGGTGATCCTGTCTAAAGAAACTAAGTCACTGGAAAGAGAGTTTCTGAGTTGTTTGGGGTCCAAGAACTTCAATTTTGTCTGAATTTAACATCAGAAAATTGTAGGTCATCCAACTTTTTATACTTTTTAAGGCATGCTTGGGGTTTAGTTAACTGATTGATTTCATCAGGCTTCATCGATAAATATAATTGGGTGTATAACAATGAAAATTAATGGAGTGATTCCTAATAATGTTCCCTCGAGGAAGCATAAACTAAATAGAAGTGGTCCTAGTACAGAACCTTGTGAGACTCCGTGACAAACGTGCATGGGGGATTCATCATTGATGTGAAGAAACTGAGATTAAATTAAGAAATATGACTTAGGGTAGCTTAGGGTGGTTCCTTTGTGCCAATTTGATGTTCCAGTCTCTGTAAAAAAATTTTAGGATCAAGCATGATGCAAATTCAGATAAACGTCGGGGGACACAGGCCTGACACAGAAAACGGCAGAAAACATGTGAGCCGTATCTTTGAAAATTTCTAGGGGGCGATACAGAGCCGTTTTACATCGGGCAGTCGAGCCCCAAGAGACTTTTTTGTAGCCCTTGTGATCGTGCACGTGTACGCCAAATTTCAGACACGTAGGTGAAACGCTGTGGCGGGCCCGCACCGTTAAATGTATCTAGGTGGCGCTATTGCTCTTTGCAAAAATTCAAATGCAGATGTGTTCAGGGCCGAAATCTTCAAATATGACCCCTTCTTAACCAGCCGAAACACCAAAAATGGTGATTTTCATTCTTAAATATCTCACTTCCTGTTAATTTTAGCCCATTGTTCCAAGAGATTTTTTGTAGGTCTTGCCCTGTTCTTCAATTCAGCTGACTTTCATATGTCTGCGTCCAAAACTGTGGCTGGGCTGCCTCAAAAAAAAATTCAAGGGGGCGCTATAGAGCGATTTTGCACCGCCCTCTCATTAATTATTCAGCCGACTTTTGCATAATAGTGTTTTTAATAACCACAAGATGGTTCAGACAGCTCTGACAAAGTATTTGAAAGCCCAACAGTTTTGCCTGAAAATCACCCAAAAAAGTCAATGGAGTTCCATTTTTTATCGAAAAAATCTGCACGTTTGACTTTGACGGGCTGTCACAGCCACGCCCCCTGATGAAAAGTTGAAATTATTTCTCAGATGTCAACACCAAGGCCTTGACAACATCCACACCTAGTTTGAGGTGGATATACTCAAACACTTTGGAGGAGGCTATCGTCAAGTAAAATATGACACTTCCTGTCGCCAACAGGTGGCGCTGTATCCATAACTGAATATTGTTGTATACTTTTGTTCAGGCCTGGACTACAATCAAACATGTGACATTTCAGTCTGATTCTACAATGTATGAGTGAGTTACAGCCAAATTACTCCCACTTCCTGTTCGCTGGCAAAACATCAAAATTTAAAACGCCGCCACGAAAAATTCCTTTGATGAAACGTTAAAAGCTTCGCAATTTAACATCGCCCATGTCTGTAGATCGTACAGTCCAAATTTGACAACGATCAAAACAAAACTCTAGGAGGAGTTCGTCTTAGTACGAGGTGTGGAAATGTCCAAAATCGTGGCAAAATATGATCTTTGATTCAAAATGGCGGACTTCCTGTTGGAGTTAGACCATGGCTGCAAGAGGCTTTTTTGTGTGTCTCTGTATGTTACATAGTCCCTCAAAATTTCATACACGTGGATGAAACCGTGTCGAGGGGCTCCTCCGAAAACTAAAACGTAGGTGTACAATACATAATTTTATGTATGTATTTTATTTTCGTGAGTTTTCAAGTACATTTAGGCCATCTAAAAGGCGATTTACTTTTAGGAAGAAAAAGAAAAAAAAATAATAATAAAAAAATAAAAATAGACATTCGAAATACAATAGGGCTTCGCACACTCTGTGTGCTCGGGCCCTAATAATAATAATAAAAAAAATAATAATAAACATTCGAAATACAATAGGACTTCGCACACTCTGTGTGCTCGGGCCCTAATAATAATAATTTAAAAAAATAAACATTTGAAATACAATAGGGCTTCGCACACACAGTGTGCTCGGGCCCTAATAATAAACATTCGAAATACAATAGGGCTTTGCACACTCTGTGTGCTCGGGCCCTAATAATAATAAAAAAATAAAAAATAAACATTCGAAATACAATAGGGCTTCGCACACTCTGTGTGCTCGGGCCCTAATTAAGGAGTAAGGACCAGTGGCATGATATACTGTAACAAATAAAACTGGCTGTAATGTTTTCCAGGTTGGGTGAGTGAGACTAACTAGCCATCATCAATAAATGCTGAATTAAGCTTTACTTGATCTAACTTGATCTTTAAATTATCTATGTACATTTTCTAGATAAAGCTCTCTATTACTTAAGTTTAAATATTAATTTACCATTTATCAATGATAGTTGCAGCTTTCTACAGCCAAATAATGTTTATAGCTGATTTACAAAACAATTATCATTGCTAAACAAGAAAGGCTTTTGTCATCGCTTTTATCAATATAATATAATTTATATAATGATGGTGTTATAAACAGTTACCCAACAGAGTGTGATTGTATTGCGATAACTTTTATACACTTAATTTCATGACCCCCAGTTTTCAATTTTAATTATTCTTTACAGCGTGGTCACCTATCTCAGTACTGTCGCCTGAACCATCATGTCCCCATCTTGGTCATCTATTTTGATGGTGAGAGTGAACTGTGCCCAGACTTCCGCATTTCAAGACCAACTGTTGCCCACCTTATGCGGCTCCTTTGCTCTCCACTAGACCACGACTGGGGTCATGGCCTGGAGGTTTTTGTTTTCCTCTTCTCGATGGAAAGTGCTACATCTTGCGTGCCCAGAGCATTTGCCATCCCGCGATCCACAGTCCATGACATCGTCCACAAGGCCACCAAACAAGTCCTCAGGCTTAAGAACAGGCTCATCTTTTTCGCCTTAGCTGATCAGCTTCAAACCGGTGCAGGGTTCAAACGTTTGGCTGGATCTGCAGCGTTTGCCAGGGTTGTGGTTAGTATTGACGGCTGTGACTGTTTCACTCCACCAGTGCCAGTTTCTGGACATATTTGTTGGCTACCCTGGCTCTGTCCATGACGCCAGAGTTTTAAAGAACAGCCCCCTTTATGTCCAGAAGTTATACCCACCTGAAGGCTTCCAGATTCTCGGAGATGGTGGGTATCCCTGCACCTCGTAACCAATCGCCCTCATCACGCCTTACAGGGAGCCTGTCAGAAACCCTGTTGAAGCCAGATTTAAAAGGTACCATTCCCTCATGGTTGAGAGGGAATTTGGCATCATGAAGGCCCGGTGCGCTCAGTTTTTTTCAAGTCCTTGGAGGTGAAACCACACTTTGCCATCAAAGTCATCGCTTGTTGTGCCATTATCCACAATCTCTGCCTGAAGGATGAAGATTTTCTGGAGCCTGAGGAGGCACTGGGCCAGATGATTGCGGCAATCAGGTCCAGATAGATTTGACATGCGGAGAACAGCTGTGTGGTCGCATTGCTGCTGCTTTTTCAACACCAATTAGCAATCCTACAGCTCTGCAAGACCACGATTATTAATAGATAAGAAGATAAAGAAATCAAATCACAATCAATCGTTAATAGGTTAAGCTCAGATGTTCTCTCTTCTCACAAATTTAATTCTCTTCTCTCTAACCTAATTTCACCTGTCACTCTCCTCTGCCCTCTTATCTTCTCTTAGTTCAAGTAATTCATTCATGTAATTCATGTAAATAGTTTCAGTAGCCTTTGATCTGTTTTATATGTTCTCTGTAATTGTGTTTGTTCAAATGTTCGTTTATAATGCTAAACACAGCAAAGAAAATATACAAAGGTAAAAGTCACTGTACTTTCATCTATGCTTTCACAAAATAGAGCTGTAGTTAATCATGATGCATCCTTACCTTGTATGTTTATTAAAAATGTTCCCAATTTTTGCCCGCCCGGGCAGGGGTCACCATACCATCCAGCCCCATTTCTTTCAGACTAGCTCTAAAAAATGAAATACGTACAGGATGATAAAAACAACAACAATTAACCATTAATGCTGTCAGTATCATGCTTATGTTATGCTTATGATATGTAGTCAAAAGTCTATGTCATTTTACAGTTGTTCTCAGTTTTAATCTTAATAAGATAACGTCACTGCTTCACAAGAATGAAATAACTTTTACTCACTCCCAACCGGCTCCGGAGGCAAAGTGTTGCCTGAAAAAAGGTGCTTGTTCTCCTTCCTCAGGCAGATTGAAGTGGCCACATCGTCATCGGTCCCTGCAAGATTAAAATACATCAACAAGCTTCTCCCATGCTTATTTGACACCTGAATGTAATTTCGCTAACGTTACTTATTAATTATAATAGGCTGTAGTACATTTTTACTCCGGTTTAACATGAAAAACAAAAAACAGCAACCTGTAGTACTGACCTTGATCGCTAGCCATGATTGGTGCCGTAATGGCTTAATGTGTACCCCGCAGTAAGTTTTTAAATAGTATTGCATATTAGCAACCTTTTAACAACCTGTTTTAAACCTCAAAATCAAACGTTAAACAGAAAGAGAGAGAGAGAGCTTCTGACAATGCATGATGTGATATCTTTCTCCGGTTAGTGATCATCAGATGTTCACAACATTTTGCGGTGAATTGTGGAATACATGCAGTGCACTATATAGTGGACACTAAACATTCGGACACCACTACAAAATGGCGTTGTCACTATATTGTGCACTATATAGTGGTTAGGGAGTGATTTCAGACACCCCCAGGCCTAGAAAAAAATCTCTTGGTGACCCAGGCTACAACGAAGCGCACAGCGTCCATTTTGTTTCAAAGTTG
Source organism: Nibea albiflora (assembly GCA_014281875.1). Lineage (NCBI taxonomy): Eukaryota > Metazoa > Chordata > Actinopteri > Sciaenidae > Nibea > Nibea albiflora. The sequence continues at coordinate 2,639,541 of CM024790.1, forward strand.
GAGTTTTTGTGTTTTTGGGGTCATTTCCAGGGGTGGTATTTGAACAAACTCCTCTAGGGCTTTCATCCTATCTGTTTGAAACTTGGTGCGTGTGTTCTTAAAGCCTTGACAATGAAAAGTTATCAAAATTGTGAGTTTTGAATTTACTGTGTGGGAAGGCCGAACCACGAAATTCTGTGTTTTTTAATGAAATTTTGACGTGCTATAACTTTGTGAAAAATACTTCAATCTTCCCCAAACCTCTGATATATAATGGCAGTCTGGCCTAGAATACATTTGCATGACAACATTTGATGATTTTCACAGCGCCTCCTAGTGGCGAAAGAAAAGACCACTTTTTCGAGAAGACGCCCAGTGATCGTACTGAAACTGTGAAACTGCTGAAACTGTGTGAAAATATCAGAAACCTTGGGAAGAACCCCTCCAAAAACTCTATAGCCCCCTTGAACTTTTCTTTGAGGCAGCCCGCCACAGTTTTGGACACAGAGTTATGAAACCTCAAGTGAATTGTAGAACATGGCATGACCTACAAAAAAGTCTCTTGGAGCAATGGGCTAAAGTCAACTTTAACCTTGGTAGGTGCATTCATATAGACTTCCTGAGTAAAAGTTATCAAAATTCAGAATTTTGAAGAAACTATGTGAGCCTGGCACTCCATCAAATTTGACCCTTTTATCCAAATTCTGGCTAATGTGTGTGGTCAATTTGATTATACTCCTCTTAGGGATTCCAAATCACTTCAAACTTGGTAGGTGTGTTCATATAGACCTCAAGATCATAAGTTATCAAAATTCTGAATTTTGATGAACTACTCCATCTAATTGAAACTTGGTGTGTGTTCTTAAGGCCTTGACTATGGAAAGTTATCAAAATTATACATTTTGATGAAACGGTGTGGGTGTGGCTACTTTGGCAAATTTGACCCTATGAGAAAAAAGTTGTTGCTTCTTATTTTCTGTTTTAACAAACTCCTCCCAGGGCCATCATCTGATTGACTTAAAACTTGGCCGACATGTGCTCATGCGTGAGGGCCTGTTTGATGCCGCTTGCGGCTTTATATGTTATCCACCGCGCTTATTCCTATTGAGTGTGCCTGAAAGAGCACTACATTTGCTAAAGGACTGTGTGTGTTTACATCAAAATCTGGCAGCCATTTTAGCAATAAAGCCGCCAAACAGGAAGTGAAGCCATATCTCTGCAAGAGTTTGATGTTTTGACTTCAAACTTCTAAGATACGCTCATAACAACTTCTTTGAGGGACCCAATAATTTTGGTGACTTTTGACCATTAGGGGGCATTATAAGTAGCCAAAATCTGTAAACTCTCTCATTGACAGACACAAGACCACACAAACACGTTGCCAGCTATTTAATGCATGGGGGCGACGGAGGCAGAGTCAGGCACACTAAAAATGTCTTTAGAAATTTTTCTAGTTAGTGCCGAGTGCCTGCGACACGAGACACCTACTCCCATAGCTGTGACACAAGGCCACACAAACACGTTGCCAGCTATTTAATGCATGGAGACGACGGAGGCAGAGTCAGGCACACTAAAAATTTCTTTAGAAATTTTTCTAGTTAGTGCCAAGTACCTGTGGAACGAGGCACTATTGTTCTTCTGCGTGTTTCATGGCAGTTTTATTAGTGCCGAGTGCCTGCGGCACGAGGTAACTATTGTTCTTCTGTGTGTTTCATGGCAGTTTTATTAGTGCCGAGTGCCTGCGGCACGAGGTAACTATTGTTCTTTTGCGTGTTTTTTGGCAGTTTTATTAGTGCCGAGTGCCTGCGACACGAGGTAACTACTCCCATAACTATTGTTCTTCTGCGTGTTTCATGGCAGTTTTACTAGTGCCGAGTGCCTGCGACACAAGGTAACTATTGTTCTTCTGTGTATTTCATGGCAGTTTTATTATTTTTATTTTTATTATTAGTGCCGAGTGCCTGCGACACGAGGTAACTACTCCCATAACTATTGTTCTTCTGCGTGTTTCATGGCAGTTTTACTAGTGCCTCGTGCCGCAGGCATTGTTCTTCTGCGTGTTTCATGGCAGTTTTATTATTAGTGCCGAGTGCCTGCGACACGAGGCACAGCTTGCTAGCTATGGGAGTAGTACTATTGTTCTTCTGCGTGTTTTTGCCTTCTGCGTGTTTGTGCCGAGTGCACTACTCAAGGGTCATATTTCTTCATTTTACACACAAACTGCATATCTAGACGATCAGGAAAGTCTCTAGATGCCCAAACTTAAGTCGGTTCAATGATTGGAAATACGGTTTGGCCAGATGTCCTTCCTGTTCGAGGCATGGTCTCAGCATTTTCTCTCTCTCTCTCTCTCTGCCTTCCAACTGATAATTCAAACTCCTGCACTAACTGCCCGGTGGCGGTTAGTGCCAGTTAAGCAGTTATTGTCAGTTAATTTGAATTTGTCTGTGTAAAATGACAGAGAGAGACAGCAGAGGAGCAGAGCAGCTAGCGCATTAGCACTTAAATCTGCTGTTGCTGTGCCTATGATGCGACATATATCAGCACTTATTGTCAGTTAATTTAAATTTGTCTGTGTAAAATGACTAACTTATGTATAAAGTTATTTGTAACTAGTATCAACGATAGAGAGAGACAGCAGAGCAGCTTAGCGCTGTCACACTAACAATTAGCCACTAACAGGCCTGTGTGAAATCATCACACAATTTAATAGGTCATATTTCTTCATTTTACACACAAACTGCATATCTAGACGACAAGGAAGGTCTCTAGATGCCCAAACTTAAGTCGGTCCAATGATTGGAAATACGGTTTGGACAGATATCCTTCCTGTTCGAGGCATGGTCTCAGCATTTTCTCTCTCTCTCTCTGCCTTCCAATTGAAATTCGAACTGCTACACTAACTGTCCGGCGACGGCCATCTTAGCAGTTATTGTCAGTTAATTTGAATTTGTCTGTGTAAAATGACAGAGAGAGACAGCAGAGAGAGACCACTAACTGACAGACATTAACACAGGCAACTCAAGCAAGACATTTTCTGTGGTGACCGTCAATCTGTGTTGTTTGTGTTTAAATCTGCTGTTGCTGTGCCTATAATGCAACATATGTCAGTCATCTGATTTGACAGTGAATGCAGCAGGACTGAAAATTAAAGACATGCTAATTGCTAACACTAGGCGGCCATTTTAGCAGTTATCGTCACTGAATTTGAACTTGTCTGTCTAAAGAGACAGCAGAGCAGTTAGCACGTTAGCGCTAGCCTCTAACTGACAGACAGTAACACAGACACATAGACCGACACAGACAAGCACACACACACAGACAGACACGACAAACACACCACACACACACCTAGCAACTTCCAAATATTTTGTACTACAGAAATAAAAATTTTATCACTAGATTCAGCTCATTTAGGACATTACTACTATATTGACCTTATACAAACCTTTTACAAACCGTCTACAATGAGCTAACATGTTAGCTGCTCATTGTATGTGTTACTGTCTGTCAGGTATTAGCTACTAACTGACAGACAGTAACACAGACACAGAGAAACTGGCCGACACAGACAAGCACAGAGACAGACAAGACAAGACAAACACAGCACACACACACACACCTAACACCTTCCACAAATTTTGTACTACAGAAATAAAAATTATATCACTAGATTCAGCTCATTTAGGACATTACTAATACATTGACCTTATACAAACCTTCTGCACATTGTTTTCAAGACATGACATTTGCTAACATTTTCAGCTGATGCTAGAATTAGTGGCTAGCACGTTAGCGCTAGCTGGTCATGTGTGTAAATAAACATGTTAAATATTACTATTTGAGGTGTGCTTTTTCACTACAGAACCCCGGCAACAGCCCATTCGGCACTTCCAAAATTTTCGAAGTGGTCGACAAGAAGCCCCCGATCATGAATATTTCAGTTCAGCTGGATACGACACATTTATTTGGCTATTTTCACTGTTGTAACTGTTACTGTTAGTAACTGCTCTGCTGATTAGGGCTAGCAGGCAGAAGCCAACAGGCAGCAGTGGGGCCAGAGTCAGGCACACTCAAAATTTCTTTAGAAATTTTTCTAGTTATTCTTAAGTTTTTTATGATGAACTCCTCTTCTGTTTGTTTTATCTTTAAATAATGTAGGTGGACGGTTGGCGGACACAGTCTCTATTCTAAAGGACTGGGTGGGCAGCTGCTCCAATGGAGGCACAGAGAAGTGTCTGTGACTGCAGCTCTGCTTCCTGGTCTTAACTCTGGGTTATCATGGATTTGGTCGACTAATAAACTTGGCCATATTTCAGGATATGAGGGCTGCTCCATCCAAAGTGGGATGGATGCCGGATTAACCTAGATCGATTCCTTCCGAATAAATATAGGCCTATAGCTGACTTTTGTATTTTTTATTGTTATTATTTTGGAGAAGGTTATAGCCAACCAGCTCACTGCTTTCTTGACTGCACATAACATTCTAGTCAAATTCCAATCTGCTTTCCATTACCAGGTGTCTCTAGTAGTACCCTGGGCTGATTTTTGCCCTAGCTCATGGATAGAAGTTTTTTTTTTGTATTACTTAGTCACTACATATCTGTATAATTATACATATAATATCTGTAAATAAGTGACTGTGGGTGTGATGTCTGTTGTGTAGCTGTGATGCTACATTGTGAAGGAGCTCAAAAGCCACTGTAGCATTAGTCAAGGGTGGGATGTACGTAAACACGATGATGTGCAAGAACTTCCCCAGAAGGTAATATGGCCACATGCCATGGGCTGTGGCTCGGAAGTAGAGCAGGTCGTCCACTAATCTGTGGTTTCCTGCTCCTCCATTCTGCATGTCAAGTATACTTGGGCAAGATACTTGCCAGATTGTTCCTGAAGGCTGCACCATTAGTGTGTGAATGTGTATAAATGGTTAGCTCTGATGTTGGCACCTTGGCAGCTAATACCATGAGTGTATGAATGTGTGTGAATGGGTGAATGAGATATGTAATGCTTTTCTTTGTAATTGTAAGGTAAACCTTATTCATTTCTTAATCAATGCGTAGCTTTACATTCAAAGTCTGTAACCTAATTCACATAAAATAATTACTAGTATAAATAAAATAATAGTTGTTTGTGTTTTTTAATTGCATTCCAAAACTTGTGAAATTATGTTTCCTTCTTTTATTCCCTTTTACACAGGGACAGGATTGATCCTTTTGTCTTTAAGTTCCAGTTTAAGAATGTGGAATACTCCTCAGGCCGCAACAAGACCTTCCTGTGTTATCTGGTCGATAAAGGGAACACAGCCGATGGGCTGCTAAGGGGCTATCTGGAGGATGAACATACTGGATCACATGCCGAGGAGGTCTTCTTCATACAGTGCCTGCCACACTATGATCCTACACTCAAATACACAGTCACCTGGTATGTACCTCTCTTATACTGACTAACTTTGACTAGCGCAGATACACTTTATAACCTGACTGAAATCCACACAACTGGTTGGCTCCAGCTTTTTAAAGTTTAAAGCGTCTTAAAGATAAGAGGAAGCTATTGATCTGAAGAGTGGGTATATAGAGTGGGTATATATATATTATATATATAATGGCATGCCGTTCAGGAAATGAAACTATGGAGTGAACCTTGATTATATTGAATGAAACTCTGAATATATGGAGTGAACCTTGAATATATTGAATGAAACTCTGAATATATTGAATGAAACTTGACTGACATCAGACTTCACGGCAGTGCCTGTGGCCATCTTGTTTAACGTGTGGATGCTGCAGTAAAAAGTTTGTCGGTCCGCTTGGAATCTCGTAGCAGCAATATTAAACAATGAGGACTTGATTAACACACTGGAGAATGCATGTACGGGCTAAAATCCTCCTGATAGCCCTGCACAATACTGTTCTTCTGACGAAGAAGTCCGCTCCCTTTATAATCGTGACAGACCTCCGACAACAGGGTGGGCAGCTGTTTATCAGGCCAACCTCTGCATGCCTTCAACCTCACAGTGTCCCACAACAGCCCCTGTGTACAATCGAAGAAGGACCCAAGACACAAGATGTAAGAATAGCTAGGCTTTATTGTAAACTATAAGAGCTCTGAACATATATATATATATATATATATATATATATATATATATATATGTGTGTGTGGCAGTGGCCGATGTTTATATGTTGATTTACATGTCGCATGAACGCTGTGCTGAGGAGAAAACCTTTGTTTTCCTTTTTCCTGCCTTCCTTTTTTTATTTGAATATCTGGCACGTCCTGCATGTGATTTCAAGGACCACCGGGAAAGTTTCAGAGGCGTTTACCCCACCAGATATTCTTTACTTGCTCAGATTTGGCCATTTTCCTGGTGTATGTTCTTCTGGACATGCTTCTACATGTGTAAATATGCTCTGTAGTTAATTAGTTTCGTTTATGTCTGTTTTCACCACTGGCAGTTTGCAAAGGGTATTTACGGACTAAACTCTGATAATCTACCTGTGTGTGTGTGTGTGTGTGTTCTGACTGTTTATTTCATGTTTTTTTATAATTTTTTAATATAAAATTTACCTATTGTCATTACTGAATCTACATTTACCCTTAGCCAGCAGTTTCAAATTTGACTCTGTATCCCCTGCTCTGGCTCCAGAGATGTATTTGACCACTGTCACTGGTGATGCTAACTAACTGGGTATGTCACTGAGTGGGGAGAATCTATTAGAAACATATTGTGGTTTTGCAAACTGTGAACTGTGGCCTTCAGCTTAAAGGCCCTGTTTCCTTCCAAAAGTCACCCATCCTCCCACCTATGTGGGGGCTGGCTAACTAGAGCAGCTAAGGATCTTTTTAATTAATTTAGTTCAGTGGTGCAGTGCCACATCTCCAATTCACTAAGCCGCTTAAGTTATGTAGTTAGCAAAGCTGGAAACTGAAACAAACAGTCCCCAACAGGACAAGAGATCTGTTTGTGCTCAGGCAGAACAAGTCCATAACTAGTAAAAAGCGCTGTTATAAGAAATATGAGAAAATCAGCCTGGGTGCACAGGAACAGCAAACCATAGCATCAGTATCACCAACAACCAGAAAGAGAACCACTAGCCAATTTGGTGCCCTAAGCATAAGTGTTTTGTGGGGCCCTCCCTGCAAAAAAAAAAAAAAAGTAAATAAAAATAATTCAGGAGTGCTTCTTTGAACCAGAGATATATTATTCTTGACAACTTAACAACAATATTACTGAAAAACAATATATTTTTATAATTATATAATAATATTTTTCCGGCATCCTTTGTTTCTTCTTTTTCCTTTTCTCAGCAGCAGACTCCTGATGTCTTTTTGATGCTGTGTTTTCATTGTTTTAGGGCTGATGTCAGGTGTGTGTCTGACTGCTGTAGCCTAATAGAACAAACCACTGGGTGATGGGGAGAGCTAGGGCACCAAACCATGATATATTTTATTATTCTGAGAAAATGTTGACTATAATAGTCTGATGATGCACATTACAGAAAGAATTCCTAATAAATTTAAATAATTCATCATTATGAACATCATAATTATGATTGTTAACCATAGGGGAGTTGGCATCTCCCGGGGCCAAACTGCACGTCAACTGTGCAGTCAACCCCCTTCACTTTCTTCAGCAGTGGAATAACACACACAAACTCCAGCACTGGCTTTTGAGACACAGTGGCCTTTATTTGATCACACACTGTAGTCTACACTGTACATTTATTCCTAACCTAACTCCTCCCACTAACCTGCAGCTCCTCCATTTGCACTCACTCGTCTCTGCTGCTCTCTCTCTCTCTCTCGCTTGTCCATTCACACCTTACACATACACGTTATGCACATATATGTATAAGTATATTAACAAAGGCAATTACGCTACTCTTACTTACTACATCATGACATTGGGGCCTTTTTGGTGTCCCTTCCAGCACTTGGTGCTTGGTGTGCACTGACCAGAAAAGACCAGAATATGCTTACCACAACACGTCAGCATCTGTTTCTAAAACATCGGGTCCTACATTACCCACAATGTAACTCAATAGCATCTTTAGCACTTCTTTGCTGGTAAACTACTCACTCCTAGCTTGTAACCCAGGCTTAGTAGGACTCCTCATAATGAGTAAAATTACCTTGACATGTAAAATCGATGGCCACTTTAGCAACAAATTTTTACAGAAACATTTCAACATTCTATGACCAGAAATTAGATGCATGATCATTTAATTATTCAACTGAGCTTAGATGTGTGAATGTTTATTTGGAAAATTATAAACACTTCTCCTTCCACTTAGGTATGTATCTTCCAGTCCCTGCTCTGCTTGTGCAGCAAAGATAGCAGAAGTGTTGAAGGCCAGGAAAAATGTCAAGCTGAGCATCTTTGCTGCTCGGCTGTTTGAGTGGGAGGAAGTAGAGATCCAGGCCGGGCTGAAGGCCCTGCATGCTGCTGGCTGTAAGCTGAGGGTGATGAAGCCTCTGGACTTCTCTTACACTTGGGACACGTTTGTGGAGAATGAGGAACAACCTCTAAACTTGTGGGAAGACTGCAAAGAAAACTACGAATATTACCATGAGAAGTTGTCTGACATTCTACAGTGATTCAGTAAGTGCTATTTTGGCATTTTTCTATGGCATTTTTATTGTACACAGGAATGATACATATAGAGAGAGAATGAGCGAGAGAGGAGTTTGCATGCCAGTTGAACTATGGATGTTATATATTATTATATGGTGTTTATCTTAACAATGTGGCCAGTGGATGCTCTAGATCTACTTTTTTTAACAACATGGGTATACAGCAGATTTTTGTGTCATTTTCATTTCTTGTTTATTTTATATTTTATTCCACAACAGGTGGCAGCTGTGGCTTAGGTGGTAGAGCAGGTAGCCTAGCTTCCCTAGTCCACAAGTGTCCTTGTGCGAGATACTGAACCCCAAAACGTTCTTGTTTGATCGGTGTGTGAGTTGTGTGTATGGATGAGCCCGGATGGGAAGCAGTGTATTTGGCATCTTGCATGAAAACATCTGTCATCAGTGTGTGTGTGTGTGTGTGTGTGTGCGTGTGTACGTGTGTAAATGGGTCTGTGTGACAAGGGTTGTAAATGTGCTTTGAGAAGTCCATTTACTATTTTCAAGTTTCTTTTATTTCAAGTCATTATGTGAAGCACTTATTACCTTAGTACCTGGAAAAGTAGTGCATAAACATGTATGGTTGTTGCAATCAATAATCAATAGTGACACACCTGACATCATTTATTACCACCTGTTTCAAGGTTGGCAATAAAATGTGAGGCCCCACACAGGATAAGAAAAAAAAAAAAATTAAAATAATAATACAAATATAGTAATATAGAAATATTTAAGTCTAAATTAAAAATACAGAAATATATATATACACATACATGTATAAAGTAATAATTTTGTAGTGCTTTTTTTTTTTTATATTTGTGTCAGCAACCAGATATAACCCTAACCCTGTGAAAGATCAACAGCGTTACTGTTCTCTCATGGGAAAACAATGGCGTAGCCAGCAGAGTGCAAACAATTTCCAGTTAATTCCACCAGTGTGGGATTATTAATGTTATGATATGTTAGTCTTGTCTGCTCTGCTCCCACACTTTCATCAAGCTCCTGCAGTATTTAACTCTGATTCACCCTCCTAGACTCCATCAGTTTGTTGTTGTGCCTTTGCAGTAACATCGCTACCAGCTACTGAGATTTTTTAGATGAGACTTTTTGTCTTTGTATTTGTTGGATGCCTACCTTAATGCTCATTTGTCTGCTTTCTCCCCCCAGCCCTACCATGTTCACCAGGCTCCACCTGTCACGCTCAAGCCCCGTTTTTGTCTGTCTCCTGTCTCCCTCCTACCCTGAAAATCCTCCCTGGACCTCACCACTTGTGTTTTTCTTGACACATAAACCTTCCAGGATTTCCATGCCTGTGGTCTGACTGAGGCAGCGGGACTTTCATACTGCTCTCCTGTCTATTCACCTGGCTAATGTCTGCTCTCTGGCCAACAAGATGGACGAACTACTGCTCCTCAATACAACCAACAAGGACTTTAACAGATCTGCTGCCAAGTGCTTTACCAAAATCTGGCTTGGTGAGCACATCCCAGACTCTCTTCACCTGCCTGGATTTTTACCTGCACTCTTCATTCAAGAGTGGCTCTTGGGGGCGCATGTAGTTAAATTGTTTTATTCACCGTGGGAGTTTTCATTGTATAAACTGCTTAACAGAAGCACAATGTACTGTGTTGTACAAATGCTGTTTAGGGGGCGCATGTAGTTAACTGTTGATACCAGGAGGTGGCACTGCAATGATTATTTGGGTGTTTAGAGATAGGGGAGTGGCTCAGGTGCAGAGAACAAATGTATGATTTCACCTGCTTGCTAATAAAGTAGCCATTGTGTTCACTTGCTCTTCTCTCTGTCATTTTTTACTGGAGGTATTATTCCCACATTGTTCTCTCAGACACAACAGACTTTTGGCGACAAGGATGGGATTTTCCTCAGGCTGAAAAAGGTCTCAAGTAAAAACCCTGTCAAGACGAGAGAAAGCACAGCAAAGATGGTAGTGGCATTTTAGCCTTGACGAGAACAAAGAAGGATTTGAAGCCTATTTGGAAAGGTTGGAACAGTTCTTCATAGCAAATGGGCTAAAATATGGTGATAAGTCAAAAGCAGTGCTCCTGACGATTCTGGGTAAAAAGAATCACACCCTGCTCATGGACTTGTGTGTGCAACAGAAACCTTCAGAGAAGAAGTTGTCAGACTTAACTGACTTGCTGCATATGCATTTTGTGCCGAAGACATACTTCATTGCAGAAAGATACAAGTTTAACTCCAGGAACCAGAGAGATGACATGCCCATTAGTGAGTACATGGCTAGTTTGAGGAAGCTAGCATCAGTTTGCAAGTGTGCAGCATTTCTGGACAATGATAGATTTGTGTGTGGTGTTAGAAGTGCAGAGCTATGACCAAATGCTACCCACACCAAAGATTTGACTCTGGTAGGAGCTTATGAGATGGGACACAAAGTGACAAAACAGAATGCACAGCAGTTATCACACAAGTCTTTAAAGGCTCAACGCCATTTCAAACTGACTGCACCGGAAAAGGAGGCTAACAGAAAGCCGTGTTAAAACGGCAATCGTCTGGCATGTGTCTTTTTAAGGAGGTGGAATGCTGAGTAATGCTGCGGATGGGTCTGGTGGGGTTTTGGTGTAAGAAGAAAAGACATATCGTCAAGGCATGCCAATCCAGACCTGAAGAGAAAAGATGAGCAGACCAGGTGGATCTAGATCAGGGGTCAGGAACCTTTTTGGCTGAGAGAGCCATGAAAGCCACATATTTTAAAATGGATTTCAGTGAGAGCCATATAATGTTTTTTAACGCGAATACAAATAAATGCGTGCATTTTTAAGTAAGACCAACAATTATGTATAATAAGTGTCTGAGTTTATTCTTTTTAATAACATTGTTATACTGAAGCTAACCAATAATAAATTAAATACTTTTTAACGTTAATGCGACTTCTGGTGCTGCATGGTCTCCATAACAACCAACTGGACATTTTGCATCGAACGTAAAGGCTGGGCGCAGAGGAGACCACCAGGCTCTCTCTGAGGGGAGGGGGAGAGGAAGATGCCCGACCAAGGCTCTGTCCAGCATGACTAAAACACAGCACAGACAGTTCAGAAACTATTCGGAGTTAAAAGTTAAAAGGAATTTTTAAACAGACAAAGCGAGGAAAATAATTTTTCAAGACTACATATTGCTAGTGGATCTATTTTCTGACCCAGAGTGCGGCCATGACTGGTTCTTAATGAGGCTTTATAGCAGGCAGCCGCTCACTCATCTTCCTGGTACTGCGTACCGCCACTGAATGTTTTAGTGCCATGCAGTACCGGACCATACTGGCTTACTTTCACCCGTCTGCAAGCCAGATGAAGTCATCAAAAGAGCCACATCTGGCTCGTGAGCCATAGGTTGTCGACCACTGTCCCCTCATCACAGACTGACACCCAGCCTGTCAAGCCGAAGTGACAGAAGCCAAGGAAGGAAGGGACAGCAAAGGCTCAAACCAGCAGCGGACTTTGTCACCAGGCAGGTAATGTCAGACGGGTTAAACTGTTTTCTATAGAGACTGAAGGTGAGGACACTTGTTCTTAAAGTGATACAGACATTTAGAAACCTTACCATGTGTATGTTCGCGTAAATGAGAAATGGCTCAAAATGGAAGTAGACACAGGAGCAGCAGTATCTGTGATATCAGAAATGCTCTACAATGTAGGTTTAAGACGATAGAGCTAATGCCTACAAATTATGTGTTGAGGACCCATAGTACTCACTTAGACTGGTGGCGAGAATTTCTGAGAAAGTGAAATGTGGTGGGAAGAGTCCACAAAAGACCAATCCAGTAAAACACGTTGTTGGATGTTGTGGAGAAATTGCTGAAGTCAAAGGTCAATGGTGGGATCAGGAGGGACGAAAGTGTTCAGGAGTCTCAAATATCTTATGCTATAATATTTATTGACGCTTGTCCAGGGAGGACTAGAGACACCCTCAAAATACACTGCTCACAAAAATTAAAAGGAGCACTTTAAAGAAACACATTAAATACATCAGATCTCAATATGAAGTTGGATATCTATACAAATAACAAAAGGGCAGTGTCTTAGGAACAAAAGGATGCCAAGTCTTTTAATGGAAATAAAAGTTTTCAGCCAACAGAGGGCTCAATTGTGTAGACACCATAAAATCAGAGTGAAATGAAAATGTGGCAGGCTTGTCCATGTTTTCCAAAACTTAATTTTTGCAACTCAAAATGCTTTTCAGTATCTTGTGTGGCCCCCACGAGCTTGTATGCATGCTTGACAATGTCGCGGCATGCTCCTAATAAGACAACGGATGGTGTCCTCTGGCATTTCCTCCCACATCTGTGTGAGGGCATCCCTGAGCTGTTGTACAGTCTGAGGAGCAACCTGGCGATGCCTAATGGACCGAAACATAATGTCCCAGAGATGTTCTATTGGGTTTAAGTCAGGGGATCGTGAAGACCATTCAATTGTTTCAATTCCTTCATCCTCCAGGTACTGCCTGCATACTCTTGCCACGTGAGGCCGGGCATTGTCGTGCATTAGGAGGAAACCAGGACCTACTGCACCAGCGTAGGGTCTGACAATGGGTTCAAGGATTTCATCTCGATACCTTATGGCAGTCAGAGCACCATTTCCTAGGCAGTAGAGGTCTGTGCGTCCCTCCATGGATATGCCTCCCCAGACCATCACTGACCCACCACCAAACCTGTCATGTTGAACGACGTTGCAGGCAGCATAACGTTCTCCTTGTCTTCTCCAGACTCTCTCACGTCTATCACAGGTGAACCTGCTCTCGTCTGTGAAAAGTACAGGGCGCCAGTGGCAGACTTGCCAATTCTGGTGTTCTTGAGCAAATGCCAGTCGAGCTCCACGGTGCTGGGCAGTGAGCACAGGGCCCACTACAGGACGTCAGGCCCTCAGGCCACCTTCATGAAGTCTGTTCCTGATTGTTTGGGTAGAGACATTCACACCAGTGGCCCTCTGGAGGTCATTCTGTAGGGCACGAGCAGTGCTCAGCCTGTTCCGCCTTGCACAAAGGAGCAGGTATCGGTCCTGCTGAGGGGTTGAGGACCTTCTACGGCCCTGTCCAGCTCTCCGAGCATAACCACCAGTCTCCTGAAATCTCCTCCATGTTCTGGAGATTGTCCTGGGAGACACATTAAACCTTCTTGCTGCAGCACGTGTGGATGTGCCATCCTGGAGAAGTTGGACAACCTGTGCAACTTCTGTAGGGTTAAGGAATCGCCTCATACTGCCAGTAGAGATAATTATGCAAGCCAAAATCAGCATGAGTGGAAAACTAGCCAAAAAAGATCAAGACGGAGAAACTTGAAATGACCTCCACATGTAAAACCAGTCCTGTTTTGACGGTTTTCTAATTGTTGCCACTGAAGTTCACCTGTTGTTAATTCCATGAACATCAATACAGCTGAAATTGATTAACGAGGCCCTCAGGTGCTTAACTAACCAGAAAATTATCAGACAGGTTTAATTCAATTCATGCCAGGCCCAAAAATAAAAGTGTTCCTTTAATTTTTGTGAGCAGTGTACAGAAGTGCCTGAGTCGGTCTCACATTCTGCCCAACTCGTGCTGGTGGATAGACTTTAAACCCCAAGATAACACCACAAATAGCCAAAGAGAGTGTATTACCTATGCAGGTGTTATTGTCAGCATATTCTAGTCTGGAGACAATGTCTGTTTACGTAGATTGGAACATCAACGGCAAGCTATGTATTATGTCTAGGAAGACAGCAATAGGTCTCTTCGACCCTGGCCACCACAGTGTTGAGATAGACTGGCACCTACTGTTCCCAATCAAAGCCAAACAATTAATACTGCAGAGGAACTCAAGGCCCACACATGACCTTGTGTAACCTAAGGACAGAAAATTCCAAAACATGTGATAGGTTCACAGAGGTATTTCAGCCCAGGCTAGGGAAGGAAGGATCAAAGCTAAACTGCATGTAGTACCAGGAGCCATCTCTAAATTTTGCACGCTCTCTGCCATATGCACTTAGGGAGGCAGTAGAAGCCCAGTTAAGCAAAATGGAGAATGATGTGATGAATGTGTAATTTGCTACTTGGATGACATTTTGATAACAACACAGAAACACACGAGCAACCTTGAAGAAGTGCTAAAAAGACTGAGAAGCCACAGCCCCAGGGTTAATAAAGACAAATGTATCTTCTTCCAGAATAGTGTGTCATATTTGGGACATGTCATTGATGCAGAGGGAATTCACCCAGTGCAAGAAAATGGAAAAAAAAAACAGCTTTTCTCTAACAGAGTTTTTGTACATTACAATCCATATCCGGGAGGCAGCCCCGGGGAAGACCCAGGACACGCTGGAGGGACTATGTCTCTCGGCTGGCCTGGGAACGCCTTGGGGTCCCCCTGAGAGAGCTGGACGAAGTGGCTGGGGAGAGGGAAGTCTGGGTCTCCCTGCTGAAGCTGCTGCCCCCGCGACCCGCCCTCGGATAAAGCGGAAGAAGACGGACGGACGGACAATCCAGATCTACCACTCATATTAGCATGTGATGCTTCACCAGTAGGGGTAGGTACAGTGATGTCACACTGGTTGTCTGATGACATAAGTTTTGCTTCTAGGATGCTGACAAAGGCTGAGAAAAATTAAAGGGTTTTTAATTCTCAGACAGACAAAGAAGCATTAGGCTTAGTGTTTGGTGTTGAAATTTCATGAATATTTATTTGGTTGCAAGTTTCTCTTTGTCTTTCTCATTGTGATTACCACAGTGAGAAAGTGATTAAAATTACATTGTATTATATATATGTATTACAACTGTCGTCTCCGACACACAACTCTTTGTACACATATTGACAGTAAAATAAAACAACCGGATGCAATTCATTGTATACATGTCTGCTTCAACCTGTTTGGGGAGTTGTAGTGTAAATACCCAAATACATTTGAAATGAATCAAGATACCAAACGCCTTCTGAGATATTAAGAATTTTAGCCTTTACTGGCCCTGGGGGTTTCCAGGCCTGCATGATCTGTTCCGATCCAAATAACATATGTGGGCCCCACCAGGGTTAAATACAGGCTATGTGGGTACTGAGTGGGCATGAGCTTGAACCGGGCAAATTTTGGAGGTCCCATGTGGTTTCAATTACAGGGGCCCCACATGTGAAGTAGGCACGTAGGCTGGCTAAATAGGCCCCATAAAGTATATATCTGGGCTAAGTGAGTCTGGGCTGGAACTGGATAACATGGACATGGACGTGCTTTGCGGTAAGCGTATTCTGTTATTTCCGGTTATCAGTGTTACTGCCACGGTGCTCTCTGCTCTGCTCACTTAAACAACTTTTCGTATATTTTTCACATCAGTGACTATCTACGTAACTCTACACTACCTTTAGACTTGTTCTGTCTTCACAAACAGGTTTCTTAAACTCTAGTAACCGCAATCAGATAGTTTTACCTGTCTCTCATAGTCACACTCTCGCCTAGCTATAGCAATGGCCTCTCTCCTCCTCTCCTCTCCTCCTCTCTTCTGCCCTGTGTGCCACATGTTCAGCTACTCCTCGTCCGCCTTTAGCGATAATGGTACCTGTAATAAATGTAGTTTATTTGTAGATTTGGAGGTGAGGCTCAGTGAGTTAGAGGCACAGTACCGCACCACAGAACAGTCAGTCGCTGCTATAGTTAGCCAGTCCCCTGTAGCCGGTGCGGTACCACCAAAGGTAGCTTCAGCTAGCCCTTCCCCGGTAGTTCCCGAGCAGCCGGGAGGCTGGGTGACTGTCCGAGAGAGGCATAGCCCCAAACTGAAGCCCACGGTACACCACCAACCGCTTCACGTTTCAAACAGATTTTCCCCACTCAGCGACACACCCACTGAGAAGCCAACTCTGGTCATTGGCAGCTCCATTTTGCGGAACGTGAAGTTAGCGACACCGGGACCAGTTTTCTCTGGACCCCTACCCAATGTGATCAGTGATGACATGTTTAGCCGCATGTCATCATTTCACCGCTGGTGTGGTGTCCAGCAAACGATGTGGGCTTTATAGACAATTGGACACCTTTCTGGGGAAAACCTGGTCTGATTAGGAGAGATGGCATCCATCCCACTTTGGATGGAGCAGCTCTCATATCTAGAAATATGGACCAATTTATTAGACGACCAAAACCATGACAACCCAGAGTTGAGACCAGGAAGCAGAGCTGCAGTCTTACACGCTTCTCTGCGCCTCCATTAGAGCAGCTGCCCACCCAATACTTTAGTATAGAGACTGTGTCTGTCCCCCGTCCACCTACATTGTTTAAAGATAAAACAAACAGAAGGACGAAGGAGTTCATCATAAAAACTTAATAAAACTTAAACCAATATCTCCACCAATCCAAAATAAGAGCATTAAATGTGGACTCTTGAATATCAGGTCCTTGTCCTCTAAAGCTCTTTTAGTCAATGAATTAATATCTGATTATAATATTGATTTATTTTGTCTCACTGAAACCTGGCTACAGGAGGGTGAATATGTTAGCTTAAATGAATCCACTCCTCCCCGTCATTGTAATACTCATATTCCTCGAAGTAATGGTCGAGGTGGTGGAGTTGGAGCCATATTTGATTCAAGTCTATTAATAAATCCTAGACCTAAACTAAATTATAATTCATTTGAAAGTCTTGTTCTTAGCCTCACTCACCCAACATGGAAAATGGTACAGCCAATCCTATTTGTTATTATATATCGCGCTCCTGGCCCTTACTCTGTATTTTTATCTGAATTTGCATCAGGCTTGATCCTTAAAACACATAAACAGTAATCACAACAGTAATCATTGTAGGTGATTTTAATATTCATGTGGACAACCACAATGATAGTCTTAGTACTGCATTTATCTCTTTATTAGATTCAATTGGCTTCTGTCAGAGTGTAAATAAACCAACTCATTGTCTGAACCACACTCTTGATCTCGTTCTCTCATGTGGCATTGAACTTGATCATCTAATAGTCTATCCACAGAATCCTCTTTCGGACCATTTTTTAATAACCTTCAAATTCATATTACTGGACCATAAGCCTTTTTATAGACTCTTACAGCAGATGTTTATCTGACAGTGCTGTTGCCAAATTCAAGGAAGTGATTCCTTCAATATTGAATTCAGTGCCATGTCTCAATGTAGCAGAGGACTTGTCTGCCTCCATTAGCCCCTCACAAATAGATCATCTTGTTGAGAGTACTACAGGGTCATTACAGACAGCACTTGACTCTATTGCACCTCTGAAAAAGAAGATAATTAAACGGAGGAGGTTAGACACCCAATTATATTTATCGATCAAGCCTGATGAAACTAATCATTTAGCCAAACTGCAAGTGTGCCTTAGGGATATAAAAAATTGGATGACCTACAATTTTCTGATGTTGAACTCAGATAAAACTGAAGTTCTTATAATTGGACCCAAACACCTCAGAAACTCCACCGTAAAGAATCTTGGAGTCATTTTTGATCAGGATTTGTCCTTTAATTCCCACATAAAACAAATTTCAAAGACTGCATTCTTCCACTTACGCAACATTACCAAAATCAGACGCATCCTGTCCCAAGCGGATGCAGAAAAACTAGTCCATGCATTTGTTACTTCTAGGCTGGACTACTGTAACTCTTTATTATCAGGCTGCCCCAATAAGTCTCTTAGGACTTTGCAGCTAATTCAGAATGCTGCTGCACATGTTCTGACAGGAACCAAGATCAGAGATCACATCTCTCCCATTTTGGCTTCCTTGCATTGGCTACCTGTTAAATCTAGAATAGAATTTAAAATTCTTCTCCTTACGTACAAAGCTCTTGTAGTCGCATCTCCCTCTACTGAAAACCCTCCCTCTCCCTCTCTCTCTGTCTCTCTCTCTCCCTCCAATTGTCATTATCATCAATGCATGTTACTAACTAAACTTCTTCCCCAAAGTTTCTGTGCTTTGTCATCCAGCAGGTTCTCATGGATCGTGGCTGCTGCTGTGGTCCGTTGCTGACGTCCACTTGGCATTCCTTCGCTGAAAACCTCTCATTCTCTCTCTCTCCCTTTCTCTCTCTCTCTCTCTCTCCAATCATCATTACCATCAATGCATGTTTCTAACTAAACTTCTTCCCCAGAGTTTCTGTGCTTTCTCGTCCAGCAGGTTCTCATGGATCGTGGCTGCTGCTGTGGTCTGCTGCTGACGTCCACAATATATAGCATTACTGTCATTATTGCTACCATCTCCACTACAGCTTAGTTGGTTAATGACTTATTGCTGCTGTGCATCTGTGTCTCTCTATCTCTATCACAGATTCCACTGCTACTGTAATCACTCTACCATCTATTGTAATTCGTTGCAATTGTACAATATGTTTATGTTGATTGTTCTGTACATGTGACATCCATTGCACGTCTGTCCGTCCTGGAAGAGGGATCCCTCCTCTGTGGCTCTTCCTAAGGTTTCTTCCACATTTTTTCCCTGTTAAAAGGGTTTTTTTGTGGGCAAGTTTTTCCTCACTCGAACCGAGGGTCGAAGGACAGAAAGCGTCACTCCCTGTCCCTCTGAGGCAAAATGTGTTTTGTGACTTTGGGCTATACAAATTTGATTTGATTTGAGTTATAACCTGACATGTCCGGTCTCCTGAGCTGATATGTGGAACGTTTGAAACAGTTTCTGTGCCCCAACGTTTCACCTCTCCCCTTTTTGCTTTTGTATTTCGGAGAGGAGCTCAAGTTCATGACGAATGACCGGACAATTTTTGTTGTTATTTGTTGTTGTTGTTACGCTTTGTCAGAATAAACGGAGACCGCTTCCAAAGATATCCTGGTGTGGGCCTATTCATCAAAACACAACGCAGACGAAGCTAGAAACTAACCGGTTACACATACATCTTAAAGATTACATCACCATCTAAAATGATATAAAATAATAATATCCTAATACTATAATAATAATAACAAGAATTTCATACTGACCTTCTCAGATGGATGTGGGGCAAAAGAAAAGACATGATGTCCTTGTATTTTCACTCCTTTTATGAAGGATGGAGAACAACACTCTCCATGTTCCTCTCCATCAAAGTATGTTATTTAGTAGTGTTTTAGGTTGGGACTATTAACGCTTTAGTAGTAGACTAGGGGTATGAAGTGAGGATTTGAACAATACACTTGTAGCCAGAACTTCGAGAGGGGAGTTTCAGCACACAGCCAAGAGCCATGAGGGGTTTTTTTTATCTTGCAGCCAAGAGTAGTGTGTTCTCCACAGAAAGGGGGGGTGTGTGACTCACTACAATAAGCCTTTATTAGTGTGAATCCACAAGTGTGAAAAGCAGATAATCATGTAATATGTTATCATCTAGTTATGGACTTTCCAGAAAGGTGCGTAGCATGACAGGTGAAACTTTGGTGAAAATTAGATAAGGAAATGCATTAGGAAAGACTCGGAACTCTAGGAAAAAGTCGCGTGACTGTTGAGTTGAAATAAAGTTCAACAAGGTGGGGGCGGGGTTGAGCACATGCTGTATCAGCGAATGTGAAAAATGCTATGCTAGCAATATTGGAAAACCCGGCCCAAAAAGGTAGATTGGATATTGGGGAAACACGTGATTTTGATACTATTATTTTATTGAAGGAGAATAAAAATGGGTGGTGCCAATGTTCCGATTTTTCCATCATAAAAGGCGATGTTCTGAGCTGTAAAAACGCTTTCCTTCATGAACAAAAACCGGTTGTATTTTCTGTGAGGAAAATAAAACCTATGCTGCACTCAACTCTGATGTGTTCCGGAGTCTTCCTTGGAAGATAAGATTGGATTTATTAACAAAATGTTGCAGGGGTCAGGACTTAGTTTCTAATTCATGATCCAGGCTTCTGACACAACATAGAACTGTAAAAACAATTCTGTGAGAGAAGCGCCATCTCCTGGTCATACCCTGTAATTCAATGAATAGGTAGAGTTACAGTAAAAACGCCCAGGAGAAGGAGGGGGGTCACTCTAGCCGCTGGAACATGGCTGGGAGTTGGCTGGATCAACCAACACGAAGTCACCACAGGGTAACCTCTGTTTCACCTGCTCAGCATCAATTTTTGCACCGTCTGGTGCAGATTGAAATGCATGACATGATCGCTTATTCATCACGCAAGCCTGAGCCCGGCCCGGACCTGATTGAAATGATAAATATTATCCTTTATTAGCCCCCCTCTCTGTGCGCATACTGATTTAATTAAACAATTTGATACCATGTTTCTATCTTCGATTTTGCATGTAGGACAATTAGAATGTTTCAGTAAGTATATTGTATGCTGTCCATCAAGTGCAAAGTAGATGTATCCATTTGACACCTTTGTTTTTGAATGTGAATGCACACTTGAAATCACAATCTGGTGACACTTGCCAAGATCTCAGTCTCACAGTTTTCACACATGGGTTTGGTTCCTGTTCATTTCAGGTTTCTCAGGCATGCTTGTAATTTAACCTCCTTCAGACAGTTTAGTGGGAACCAAGGGAAAGAAAGATGAGACCTATTCCCAAAATGCTGGACTAAAATCTGCTACTGAAAGCATGCCAACAACAATCGTGTTACATCAGCAGTTATCTGGTGCTTTCCACAAACTAGGGCCAGCCATAGTTCTGGGAATTAGTTATATAATACACTCAACTATGAGGAAACCAAGTAAAGAATGTGTGCATGTGTGTATTTGTGTCAGTCCTTCTTAATGAGGCCAAATTCCTTAGACAATATTTTTATAACTCCTATAATATTAGTAGAACGTAGAACATTATTTTCCTTTTGTTTACTGGGAACATAGACACACATGTATCCTAAAACAGTCCTGATTGAAACTGAAATTTTTTTTTATTTTTACTGAGTTGTTTGCTCAAATTAAAGTGTCATCTATTGAGACGTCAGCAAAGTGGTTAGCTGGGCTTTCCCCTCTATTGTTCACAACCAGTAAACTGAGACCTCAACCACTTTTTGTCTTCTCATTATAGCTTCCATTGTATTAAGGTAAATCGTTTCATTGTTTTAGAGATATTTAAAAGACTTTGTAAGTGGTGTAATATGTGGATAAACATTTCTTTTAATTTGTTGAGCAAAGCATTGGATTTAATTAGACAGGTCCAGGATCTCCTCAATGAATCACATGTTTCAGTAAACTGACACTTAATATCAACACATATTTTTAAAGATATAAACACATGCATTATCAATAAAATACAGTATTGTTGTAAAATAACACATCCCTGTGGCCACATTACATCAGTATTACTGCATCAAACTAATTGTAAAATGTGTACTTCTGTTGCTGCTGTCAAATTCACCAAAATTTTATTCAATACATGTAAACTACACCAAGGATTGGTGGTAGGTAAATAATGTGACTTTAATTAGTATGCTTGTTTTTGTAACCTATGTTCATCTTTCTCTGGTAAAGTTGGAACTTACCAGTGATATTATGTTTGTTACAGGGTAGCTTTGTTACTCTACATGGTAAACAGAGCAGTTAAAGATACATATGTAGTTATAATGTAGCTAACTGCATCATAATGGAAATCTTTGCTTGTTTTTTTTCCTTTTTCCTACCATTAGGTATACTAGAGCCCATGCAGGCAAATTGTTATTTTATTTTATTATTTAATTGTTATTAACATTTATTTAACCAGGAAAGTTCCCATTGAGATTAAAAATCTCCTTTTCAAGAGAGTCAAACCAAAACAGACACAAGACACACAGATTTTTAGAATCACAGAATATTATTATAACACATAGTGGTCTAAAAAATCCTAAAAGTCAATTGTAACTTATGTTGAGAGATAAAAATATCAATGAAAATACATTGAACTATGACCCTACTCTGTAAACTGTAAAACTTTATTTAAATAAAAAAAAAGTCAGGAAACCAATTGCCTTACAATCTCCAAGTAAAGTACCTAATTCATTTTAAGATGTTTTAGCTGAAAATAACAGTGAAGTAGTGAAGTTAACTCAATCATTAATTAGGTTAACTATAAAAAATATAAATTCAGTCAACTCTTACAATGGCAGTAAACTTGCGTATAGTTAACTCAAAATTAGTTAAGTTGACAATTGACTAAATGTCAATTTACTTACAATTACTTTACAATTGACTTTTTTAAAAATTTGAACTTGTGAGTTATGTTAATTAGGCAGTACTCGTGAATCTAAGTTATCATTACAAGTTTAAGCGTTTACATTACTAGCAAAATATCAGGAAATCGATTGCAGTAAACTGAACCAAAATTGATAAGTTATTGAAACAAAGATACAATAGACAACAGTTTGAATGGAAAACAAAGTTTAATAATTAAATGTTTTTTGTTCTGAACACAAATACATGGAGAAATAGGCTCCAGGCTGAAAACAACTGAAGTCTACCTTAAATACAGGGGTTTCAAGTGTGGTTACATACTTTGTATGTAATATAAACACTAACCTGGAAACAAGTTTTCCCATAGACTTTTTGAGAAAAAAAATGACGTTACTTTATTCTAGGGCGGCCTTCAATCTAATATTGAGTCCCTACAATGGCCCTCAGTCCTTGAAACTTTGAGAATCCCTGCTTAAATGTCTGTGTTGACTATGGTGTGAAACAAACTAAAGATAAGCTCAATTGTCAATTACAGGGCCTAACATTTATCATAACATCAATAAAGTGAATATTATTATTTCAACTGAATGTGCACCTGTAATCCTGATGGTTAAGACAGCTCGCTCAAACATTCTCAGAGCGTTATGATTTAAATTCTTTGTGGATGAATTAGAACTGCATTTTAGAGCTTTCAACAGATACATCTAAGTTTAAGTCATCTAAGATAACTGGGTAAAGTGGTAGTCAATATCACCACAATCATGTCAGCATTAACACAAAAGGAAAAAGAAAAACTAAAAGGAAAGTAGGTGTTCATGTTTCTCCTCATGAACATAAAACCATAGTAGTCTGAAAGTGTGATGAGCCTCCCTCCCTCAAAAAAGGATCAAACAAGAAATAAACTTTCCAATTTATATCCAATGGATAGACTATTAGATGATTCCACTTTCCAATAAGGGTAAATGTATCATTGTGACCCAAAATGTCATGTCACATTCACATGGTGAACACATTCAATCATTGCATCATAAGATGTTTGAGTGACTGTATTTTCGGTTTTAGGGATATATGTCCAAGTGAGAGTCAGTGAAAGTCAAAAGGTGCACTTCACTTGTTAAGGGGACTCCAAATTCAGAGCATAAGTAAGTCCAGAGAGCAAGCATATGGCATGTGGAAGATTTCCAAGGTCATCCATGACAATTCTTCCTTCCAAAATGACTGCAGTACCTAAAGACTCAAGGTGCAGTGAGTCAGGGAAGGCCTGTCTGTCCTCAGGAATGATGGTCAGGATCCCAATCAGGGTGTGAGGGTGTCTGGGTTTTCACAGTCCAAACAATAATAGCAGCAACTAGAAAAATCTCTAAAGAAATTTTGATTGTGCCTGACTCTGGCCCCCATGTATTATTATTGACACTACTCAGTAAATTCAGTATTAAGACAACAAGCTGTATCATCATTGCCTTTTTAATGGGCCTGCCGGCCCTAATCAGTAAGGCAGTTACTGCACCTGCTAGAATGTCAGTTGGAAATGCTTAATTCAGGGGCTGCATGCTTTCGAAGGATGCAGTCTTCACGGCCTTTGAAGGCGACTCCTTCGAAGTATTATCTCAAAGTTTTCCCTGGTTGCGTCACCAGCTGCGCACCTGCCGTCAGTTGGTACTTTTAACATAGTTGTTGAAAAAAAACGTAATAAAATATAAGTACTTAGTACAAGTATAGGTAGTAATAAGTAAAAGTAATAAAATATTGTTGTATGTTTTCCGGCACTGAACAGCAGTGCGCAAAGGATCTTGGGATATGTGAGGCCGCGAAGGATAGTTGTGGTGCATCCTCAAAAAAAGAGGGAAAAGAAGGCTCCATTTGAAGGCTGCATCATAGTGTCAGTGTTCCTGTCTGAAAGGAAGCAACACATGGAGCTAGGGAAACATGTCTAAAGACTGAAACGGGCTTGTGTAGGACCCAAATGCAGCACAACAGCAAGGGATACTTTGTGATGTTCTTTATTGAGGAACTCACAGCAGGCAATATGGCAGGTGAGAGAGAGGGCATAAGTCCTGAGTTCAGTTGGAGAGTCTGTGGCAACGAGCTGGAGCAGGGGGACAGACCGCCCAGGGAAATCTCCAAACAGCCAGAGAAACAGGCAGACAGACACCAGAAACACTGAGGCAGAACTCGTGGTCGGGGACGAAAAGCTGAGGTGATTACAGGGACTGAGACAGACAAGCAGGTCAAAGGCAGGCAGGGTCGGCAACAGGAGATCAGTCCGGACAAAAGTGCTGGAAAGACTTGCATGACGTGAAGAACAATCTGGCAAAGAGTGTCTGGAGGTTGGTGCTTAAATACAGGGTTGATTACTGATGAGGAGCAGGTGTGGGAGGCGGGAGAAACCATGGTGACTGATTAGGAGGCGGGGCTGACAGGTGATTGGAAAGTTACTGGGTGCAGGTGAGAGGGAAAAGCAGGCAGGGGACCGGAGTGGATTGTGACAGAGACCCCTCTGACACTCTCTCACCCTCCACCCCAGACCCTACACATCACTTTAATGTAAGATCTACTGAACATATGCGTTACATTAATGCACAGACTTTACATATTTTGGCCTGCCTCATGTAGATAAATATCTGTACATTTAAAATCTAAATATTTGCACATGTATGTTAAATGGACTGTACTTATATAGCGCCTTTCTAGTCTCCCAACTACTGAAAGCATGTTTACACTACATATCAGACACATTCATAAACTGAAGGCATTAACCATGCAAGGTGCCAACTGCTCATCAGTTTTAGGAGCTAAC
Source organism: Nibea albiflora (assembly GCA_014281875.1). Classification (NCBI taxonomy): domain Eukaryota; kingdom Metazoa; phylum Chordata; class Actinopteri; family Sciaenidae; genus Nibea; species Nibea albiflora. Next base: position 2,665,013 of record CM024790.1, read on the forward strand.
CATCCCTACATGAGGTTCAGTATCTTCCCCAAGGACACTTGACTGAAGGACCCAGGGATCAAATGTAATGTTTGCAGTGGAGTTTCCCACAGTCAGTTAATCTGTGAATGACAGATGTGTGAATGTGTGACTTGACTGGTCCTAAGCTAGGATAGGCTTCAGCCCCACTGTGACGGTGTGTTATGCACCAATAATAATAATAATAATAATAATAATAATAATAATAATAATAATAATAATAATAATAAACACCAAGATGATTCTGACTAATTGTTATATCTTAATTTAACACAGAAATCTCATTTAGGTTAATAGTCTCTTTTGAGTTCTGTGTTGTCTTCTGTCCAACTAAGCAGCAATATACATTGTTATTTACATGTATCACATCATCTGGATTCAAATATAAATATATAATCATGTATTCATAATAAGCAAGGAGCTGGGGTTGTTATGAATCTTCATTTGATTTAACAGATTTGTCGATGTATAATAGTAAATTCACCTTTGGCTCTTTGAATACTTTTATATGATATATCCAACTCTCCATTGATGTCACCAAATGTTGCCTGTTGACCATGTCTCCCTCCTTCCAGCTTTTTTCTGAGTCAGAGAGTCATTGCTGTACTGATAACAACTAATAGTGTTTTAGAGTATTATCTCTTATGATAGAGACCACTCCTTGGCTATGATCCCCACTATCTCAGGATCCTTCCAGGAAGTCTTTAGTGCTGGGCTTTATAACTTTTACTGCCAACAGTAAACATTGCTGCTGACTTTATGAGCATCTGATTCATTTAAGCTGGAACCTGTCAATATGAAATCCACATAATGGTTGGGGCTGACCTTGCCAAAGTAGGATTGTCACCAAGTCAGAGGCAACTGCAAATGATGAGGTCATAGACTGTATGTCATTTGTTTGTAGCAATCTGATTAATTAAATCTGTTTGGGAATATAACACTAAAACATAATGTCAAGTAACATAAAGTGAGTCCTGAATATTACAATAATAACAACAATTATTATTATTATTATTATTATTATTATTATTATTATTATTATTATTATTATTATTATTAATAATAATAATAATAATAATAATACAATGTTGAATGTGTTCACAAACACCTACTTATTTACACATGTACAGCAGCAAACACACAAGCATTCATTTGGAGACATGTTTGTGCCCTGATATGTAAGTTCAATATCCACTCGGATGCACAATTGTTCAAATATCTACATAATGTAACCAAAACTCCCACCAACTGATATTAATTTTACTATTACACCATTCACAAAAAAATAGGGATATTCAACATATGGGTAAAATTTATGCAACATGGAAAAAGTTCATGCCACAGTGATATTATATCTAAGCTAGGGCATTTAACTAGAAGCATGCAATGGTAATTTCGCCATCTCAAACAAGTTACTGAAACAAAAGTGATGGGTATACCGCCAAAAGCCAGATATCCCTAACTTTTTATGAACAGTGTAATGTAAGTACTTTTTTTCTTTACTGTTTTGGTACGGAGCCCCTAAAGGGACATGGGGAAAAAAAAAATAGTGAAACGTTTCTTGTGCGCACCAGAAAATATCTCGTGCTCACAGGAAAGTATCTTGTGCGCACCAGAAATTATCTCGTGTGCACCAGAAAGTATCTCGTGCTCACGAGAAACCTTGGGTTAAGTACCGGCAGTTGTGCTTCCTGTGCATATGCCCCTAGGCTCAGATCTTTAGAAGAATGGCAGCAGAAACTGACTTATTCTCTTTCCTGAAAACGGGAAATATAATAGTAGATAGATAGTGTCATCAGTCAACTAAAAGATGATAAGGTAAAGATAAATGTTAACTTTAGTGACATAAAGTAAACAATATATGTCTAGCCTAATGATGCTAGCTTTCTCTACCTGCTACGTTAATGAAACTTTTCAAACGTTTTTGACGTGTGCCTTCAGCATTTCAAATGGCTACTCATGGCTGTTTTTGTTGAAGCCTCATATGGTAAACATACAGACAATAACTGTCATTGAGCACATTGTTAAATAAAAGTCATTCCTCTTTCATGTCTTGCCATGTTGTTTTTATTTGTTGTGGTTTTGTTTGCTTCCTGTTTATGACTGATGTGAAGGCAAAGTAAAACATCTATGACAATACTCTTATATGCTGTACAACAAATTTAAGTCTGTAATTCCAGCAAAAATTACTGAGAAAAGCTAATAATGTCATTTGAAAAATCCCAGGTAATCCCAGACTGATTCAATAATGCCTGTGCTTCATTACCTGAAGAGACAGAAGCAACTGAGACAACCTAAATCCACACAAGAACGAAGAAAGAAGTTATCTATAAAAGTCAAAACATGCCACATACCTTAAAAAAATTGTGTGCATAATATCATTGCACATGTTCTTAATGTCTTTAACAGTCAGTGTGCACATAGTGACAGATCAAACCAAGGAGAAATAATACAAAATACAAAATAAAGCTTCTACGTAGTTCCTGGGAAAACATGCCAACTGACAATGTTTCGTGAATAAAGCATGGCAGACTGCAGAAGAATTGTCTGATCACATGTTCAGTTTAGATGGATACAAATGTAGTTTCATCCTAAATTAGTGGGCAGATCTTATCTCACTCCTGAAATGCAGGTACAAATCCAGTGCTTGATAAGCATCAACTGGAAGATGCAGCTGTGACTCCACCATCAGAATGTTGCAGATGTTGTAGATGTCTGTGTCACATGGCACTGCTGGTCGAAATGTGCAGTTACTTTGACAAAACTGTACATCAGCTTTGTCCACTGGGGAAATGTGGTCATCACTTGTGTAGAGTTCTGGGAACATGTACATGACTCGAGGTCGACCACTGGGTACCCTGTCATTCTTCGATGGTCTGATAACATGCAAATCCCAAACATGGATGGTCTCATCTAATTCGTCCTGGAATAACAGTATATTAGAAAGTAAGAAAACAGGGTTATTGATATGCAATTTGTAATTGAAGTAATTGTATTATTTGTAATTGTAATTGAATTTGTAATTGAGAATGTAACAACACAAAATCATGTGTGGGACACAATTTAAAATGAAAGTAGGTTTTAAATAACAATATGATATGATATATTTTTACATGAATGATTCCCATGAAGCAGAACTGAATTAGACTTGTCCAAATATGCACCATCGAACAAGCCACGGTCCTTCAGATCATAGATCAACAGAGAGATGTAGAATTCCATTGATTCCCTTCTGAGGAAGCCCCACCAATGTTGCAACAGTGAAAACGCTGAAAGTCTCTGACTTTAACATTCTCTGTGCCCCGGTCGCCTCTGACAATCCTTGGACAACCACTGAATCTCTGGACTGCCTCCATGTAGTAGCCTCCGATGATTTTTGGGTCACTGCTGGTGGTAAATGCATTCATCCAGATAATTTTCCGGGAAAAGCATAAGAGTCCAAGTGCCAAATATAATTGGGCCCTTTTGCAAAATAGCTTCGGCGATGGAGCCGTCTTCTTCCTCTGAGTTCAACACCCCTTGGGTCAAGTTCTTTCAGAATTAAGCGTACCTCTTCTTTCTTGACATGTATTCCATTATCCTTGCATTTTGTGTACAGCCACCGATACCCACAGAGTTGGGCAGATGTTTGTAATTGTTCATGAATGAAATCAACTATGTGATCCAAAGTGACATATCCCTTGCGCCGAAACAGACTACACAACTTCAAAATTCGTTTTAAATGTCTTTCAGAGACAACATGGCTGTGACGACTTGCAAGTAAAGCAGCAATATCCTTATAATGAAGTCCCAGGTTAAAATATAGCCAAACTAACTCCTCTACTGTCATTTTCACACAGAAACACAAACCGAAATGCTGTGGATGGTCTCCCAGACATCACACATACATGCAATACTTTCTGGTGCGCACGAGATACTTTCTGGTGCGCACGAGATACTTTCTGGTGCGCACGAGATACTTTCTTGTGAGCACAAGATACTTTCTGGTGAGCACAAGATACTTTTTGGTGCACACAAGAAACGTTATACTTTTGTTTTCTCCATGTCCCTTTAGGGCTCCGTAGTTTTGGACTGATGGGGAGAGTGTTTTTATGTTGTCACCTTGTTTTCAAAGTTTATAATAGACATTATTCAGGAACATACTCTAGCCTTGTTTTCCTCTTAAAATCTAACAGACTCTTGCATCGCAACAGATCATCTAAAAGGGTTTGGAATCTCTCCCTCAGAGTTACCAAGCATTATGAATTTCTTTTGACTCCCTCAAGGAGACTTTGGAGGCCTTTAGCACCTCCTTCAGCAACACAATGCTACTCCCAACATGTAAGAAGGAGTGCTACTGCAAGTCTTTCATCCCAGCAGCTGCCAGATACATTAACACCACCATGACTTTATGTAGCACTGTTTCACAGTTTTAAGTTCACTTAGTCACTCACAGCAAACTGTATACATGCATACCGTTATGTACATCTTGCTTAAATTATACTACACTGTGCAGTTAGTTTTTTACTGTTTTATTTTATTTACTCTTTACATATATGCATGATACAAATGACCCATCATGCATATCTATACAATTGAAAAATGTATGCAATGTATATATAATTTATTTTTCCATTTTAAGAATAAGGATACTTTGCTATATATTTCTATCCTTGTTTTATTATTGTATTGTGAGCTTCTGAAACAAGTGAATTTCCCCAGTTTGGGCTCAACAAAGTCTGTTTTATCGTATACATAAAAAAAAAACAATAATTACAATAATTGAATAAATTTCAGAGGATAAGAGTAAGTTTTAAGAAGAGATTTATAGGAAGACTGCCTGGGATCCCAAAGCAAGGAGTTCCATAGTTGACAGGTCTGGACATCAAAAGCCTGGTCACCTTTGTTGAGAGTAGGAAAGGAAAGGGAGGAAATCGGGATCTGAAACGAGAGGGAAAAGGTGAGTACAAAATAAAACAGGAAGTGCTAGAAACATAAAACACTGACTAACATTAACACAATTGATGAGACACAACATTTTGGAACCATTAGTCGAGAGGACCTACCAGAGACTTTTAAACAGCAGTCAATCCAAACAGCTGTCCTTTCACAGCCATAATGGTTCAAGTTTTCCAACTTGCCACAGCTCATCAGATGACCATAGCCACCACAGCAAGTGTAATAGATTCATTTACTGGTATCTGTGTTCCTGATATAAACCTCACCAGCAGAGGACAGACAGAGCAATGAAGAGAAACTGGATGAGAACAACATGAAATGGTGTGTGTGTGTGCATGTGTGTCCATGTGTGCGTGCGTGTGAATTCATGCTGCATAGAGGAATGACTGTGTGGTGCATAAAACGAAAGTGTAAGAGGTCAGGTTAATAAGTAACGGGGGAACGGCATAATGACTCTCTGTGTTTATCCAGTAACAATGCACCAAGATCACAGCAGTAAAAATCCACCCCTCCCTATTGTATGTTTTCTGGCACAGAGTGTGAGATTTCCAGTAAGCTACGTGCTGCACACACATTCTGGCCTGTAGCCAAACCTACCCGTTAGACAGGTATGTTGACCTAGTAGGAGAGTTGTTCACTAAGGAGTATGCATGCATGCATGTGTTTTGGGAGTGTTCTGCTCAGTTATTTAATATAGTTATAACAATGGCAGTAAGTGATGATTAAATCGTTGCAGTCATAAAGTTTGTAAAGTTTCCAAAGTAATAATGAGGGGATGATTAATACATTATTGGATCATCAACTTGTCCAACAAAAAGGCAAAAAATCAAACTAAGAGACCGTAGTGTTGGATCAGTGTTTCTATTGTTTCATTTTAGTTCTGGTCTATTTGGTGTTCAAACTGAGTTATTACTTTTTTTTTTTTTTTATTTATATTTTTATTTGGAAAAGGCACTGTCAAGACATTTACATTCTTTTCAAAATTCAGCAAAAATAAGACTCCTTTCCATTTTTTACTAAATATATATATCTATACACAGAAAGCATTCCAACACTGCATAGAGTATAAATCTGTGTATATCCTTCCACAAGTATAGACTGAACACAAATTTACACACACATAACAATGCCACTCGCTAAATCACATATTAGGCACCTACATTCCTATGCATGTTACCACTTGAATCTTCAACCATTTACATGTATAGTTGTCTGACACACGCCCCTTTCGACACTTATTATTAATACAACTATTTACAGTAGAACCAAGGGAGCTTACACTTCTATTATTTCCATCCAAAGGGAAAGAGCATGGAAAAAAAAGAAAAGAACAACAACAAAGAAGTCATACAAAGTCTGCTCGCGTTGGGGTTATAAATTCCATCCATTTATTCCAGATCTGGTAAAATTGGTCTTTTTGGGTCCTCAAAGAATAATTCAACTTTTCCATTGTAAAAATTTCTAAAATTGTTCCTTACCAATCTTCCAGTGTAGGCGGGACAGGGTTTAGCCATTTTCTAGTGATTGATTTTTTACTTGCCGCCAGAAGGGCCTGCAGCAGCATTGTATCTTTCCTTCGTTTCAAAAACACAATATGGCCCAAATAGAGAGTCTCTAGGTTCATGTGTATTTGAGTCTTAAACACTGTGGATAATACTCTATGGATGTCTTTCCAATATGAATTCAATTTGGGACAGTCCCAGAATATATGAAAATGGTTTGCCTCCCTTGAACCACACTGTCTCCAGCATGTTGGACTCCTATTCTTGTATTTTTCCTGATGAGGTGTCCTAAAATATCTTATCACATTTTTCCAGCAATGTTCTCTCCAATCCATGGAGTAAGTTGAGGACCACTGGAAGCTGCAAATTTCCCCCCAAATTTCCTTAGAAAGCTTTATTCCTGCTTCCTTTTCCCACTTGTCTTTAATATATAAAGTGTTTTCATTCTTAGCAGAAAAGAAAGCATTATACAATTTAGAAATGGACTTGTTTGGTGCTGAATTAAAGGCTGATTTCAGGATCTTGTAAAAATCCAGTTCTGCTGTCGATAGATCTGTAAGATTGCACTTCTGATTAAAATAATGTCGTACTTGGAGGTATCTGAAAAAGTCACTTCGTTCTAGACCATGTTTGTCCTGCAAAGACTGAAAACTCTGTAGCTCACTTTTGTGTGTGAACGAGAGATAGTGTAGGATTAGACATTTCTCTTATGTCTAATGTCTCTCTCAGTCGCCAAAGTGGAAGGCTAACTACTTGCTAGCATCTTGGGAGAAAAACGAATCGACCGCCATCACTCGTTTGGTCCGGGGAAACACCGACCGTTTATTTCTGCGCATGCTCACAACATCCTGTGCGCGCCATCACATAACGTTAAAGTCACAGAACATAACATGGCTTTGCTATTTGTATTACATATGCTTAACACTCCCACTCAAAGACATGTTTATAGCTCTCTTATAGTAATAAGCAAAGACCTAAATATGTATACTTCAAAATAAAATAAAACACTTTGCATATTGGCAGTACTTTTAAACAACAAAGAACATTTTCATCTGCCGTTTCACATTACTCTCCAAACAAATATCCCTTGAATCTGTCAAACTTAGCCTTTGACACTGGCTTGGTAAGAACATCAGCTACCATGTCTGCAGTAGGGCAGTACTCTAAGGATATTTTCCCTTCTGTGTGTGCAGACCGTACAAAGTGATATTTTATATCAACATGTTTACTTCTTTGTCTGCATACTGGGTTCTTTGATAGAGCTATCGCCCCCTGGTTGTCCTCATATATCTTGACTGGTGCATGCTCATTGCTACTATCCAGTCCCTTGAGTAGTTGTACTAAGTACATAGTCTCTTGAGTTGTGGCTGCTAAGGCCATATACTCAGCTTCACAGGTTGATAGTGCCACTGTTGGCTGTTTCCTACTTTTCCAAGATATGACTGGTCCATTCTCAGTTAAGCTGAAACAGTATCCAGTTGTGCTCCTCCTGTCATTTGGATCGGCTGCCCAATCAGCGTCACTATATCCCTCAAGCTGTAGTCTTTCCACACATTTCTGGTAGTGTAGCTCTTGATCTACAGTGCCCTTTAAATACCTCAGTAGGTGTTTAGCTGTAGTCCAATGCTGCTGTTTCGGTTCTGCTAGGTGTTGGGATAGTTTACTAACAACCCAGCTTACATCAGGTCTTGTGCATGTCATAATGTATATCAAGCTGCCTACTATCTCTCTGTAGCCTGTTGGGTCAATAACTTCACCCTCACTGTCAAAATGTAACTTTTGCTCACATGGGGTGGTTCTTGGTTTACATTCAGACATTCCAAATTTCGCTAACATCTTCTCTATGTGTCTCTTTTGAGTCATTTTGATCTCCCCATCACTCTGTGTAAAGTCAATACCTAGGAAGTGTTTAAGTGGACCCATATCTTTCATCTTAAACCTTCTCTTCAACATTTCCTTTGTATCACTCAGTATGGTGTTGTTACTTGCTGCTATGATTAAGTCATCCACCCATACTAACAACATCACTTTCTCATTTTCAGATTCTCTGCTGTAGACACAGTGATCAGCATCATTTTGCACAAAGCCATTTTCTGTAAGGTGATCATGCAGCAACCTGTTCCAGTTACGCCCAGCCTGTTTCAAACCATACAATGACTTATTGAGTTTACACACCAAGTGTTCTCCTGTTTTTGATTTGATCTCAAAACCTTCTGGTTGCTCCATATATACTTCACAATCCATAGGAGCATGGAGGTAAGCAGTCTTTACATCCATCTGGTGCAGTGTAAGATCCTCCTGCACAGCTATCTGCATCAATGCTCGGACAGAGGTCATATTGGCTGTTGGTGAAAAGGTCTCTTTATAGTCAATCCCTTCCACCTGGCCGTACCCCTTTGCAACATATCGGGCTTTACAAGTCTCGGATCCATCTGGGCTCTCTTTCACAGCATATACCCAGCGACCTCCCACTGCTTGTTTGTCCCTTGGCAGTGGAGTCAGAGTGAAAGTCTCATTCTCTGTCAAAGAGTTCATCTCCTCCTTCATCGCATCAGCCCACATTTTTGACTTTTCAGAGTCCATAGCCTCTCTAAATGTTTTAGGTACACCGTAAGCCACTCTGTAGAAATAATCTACGTTTTCACTTTCTTCATTATTACACTCAGCTTTACACTGGTACTCCTTTAGGTATTCTGGAGCCTTTTTCTGTCTTATAGGATACCTCCTTTCTTCCTGTTCTCTCTGAGAACTATCTGTCTGGGCTGGACCTGCCTCATCAGTCTTCTCAACACTGGACTCTTTGCTCTCCTTAGGCTTCTCCTGACCCTGCTTGACTATCTTTGGTGGAGCATCTTCATAACTCTCAGTGTTGCCCCTCATGTCATACTCTGTCTGAGTGTGGCTATCTGCGCTACTTTTGGGGATAAATTTCACCAGCCTATGTTTTAGGACTTTTCCTGTCTCAGGATAATAGACATTATATGCTGGACTATATTTGTCATATCCCAAATATCCCCTTTTTACACCTGGATTCCAGCTTCTTCTTATCCTGCTGATATACGTAGCATTCAGAACCAAATATCTGCATGTGAGACAGGTTAGGTGTTTTCCCTGTAAAAGCCTGGTAAGGTGTCTGCTCTAGACGTTTGCTGTAACACCTGTTACGGATTTGAGCTGCTGTCTGTACAGCATATGTCCATAGTTGCTTTGAGAGGTTACTCTCCAAAAGCATGCATCGTGACATCTCAAATAAAGTTCTCCAACCTCTTTCAGCAGTTCCGTTCTGATGGGGTGAGTAGGGTGCACTGGTCTCGTGTCTTATCCCATTACTCCTAAGTAAACATTGGAACTCTTGCCCAGTGAATTCAGTCCCATTATCAGATCTTATGCACTTTATCTTCCCATATGGAGCTACGTCTGCTATGAACTTTTGTGTAGCTTTTGTTGTGTCACTTTTTGTTTTGATGAAATAAGGAAAAATCATCCCGCTGTAATCATCGGTGAATGCTATCGCATACCTGTACCCATCCTTATCTGCTGGTTCTATGGGACCGCATAGGTCTGTGTGCACTAGCTCTAGCACTGCTGTGGCTTTAGCATCTGCCAGTCTATTTCTGCTCTGTGTAAACCTGCCCTGTGTGCATATTTCACAGTTCTGATTAGACTTGTCATGTTTTCCTTTTATGGACATCCCCTCAACCACCTTCTCTAATTTTGCAACATCATCAAAATTACAGTGGCCGAGTATTTTATGCCAGGTTTGAATATCATGGCAACCATACACTTCATTGACATGTTCATCTTCTACTGTACTAAGATAATACAGCCTACCATACACGTTAATTTTGAACTTAGTACCATCCTTGTGGAACAGCCAGTTGTCCCCATCCTTGAAGTGGACCTCAGCTCCATTTGCTGTTGCTGCTTTGACGGAAAAAATGTCTTGTGGAAACGATGGGATGTACAGTGCCCGCCTGAGCACAGTTCTCACTCGTCGTCCCTTGCTGTCCAGTAAGTAGACCTCTGCGTCGCCTCTCATTTTTGCCAACCCGCTCACCTTGGTCCCGTCGGCAAGCTCGATCATGTGATCCTCGGGTCTGAAGCTCTTGTCCGACGTCTTGAATTTTGTGGCGTCGTTGATCATGTGCGTTGTGGCGCCGCAGTCGACCATGAGACCTTTCTTATGTCCACCTTGAGTAGAACAGTCACTCGCGTTGAAGAAGCAGAAAGATGTAGGCTCTGCCACTCTCTCTTCATCAGCTTTCTTCACATGGTCACAGCCTTGTCCTCGGCCGCGTCCCCTTCCGCGCTGTGGTGTGTCCCACTTTCGTTCCTCTCTTCGCGCCTGCGAGTCGTCCGGGCACGTCCTGGCCATGTGTCCCTTTTTGCCGCATGTGTAGCACTCGACATCGGCTAGGTTCACTCTCTTTCCTCTTCCCCTTCCACGGAAACGCGTTGCCCCGCTAGTCTTCATCACATTATCTTCTTCTACATTCATGTCACTTTTCCCATATTTCTCTGTGCTTTCATAACTGCGCAGTTTACTTTTAAACTCGCCAAACGTTACAACGTCATTAGTCTGCGTGACATGCACGATGAACGGCTTGTATGAATCAGGTAGCCCTTTTACTACCATGGCTATTTGAAGCCCATCACTAATCTGTTCATCTGCTCTTCTCAAAGAAGTGAATATAGTCTCTGCACGAATAATGTAGTCTGTGATAGTTTCGTTGCTAGCCTTTTGGAGGGAGGAAAGTTCACAGTACAGACTTACAACGCGGGGTTTATCTTTTCCGGCATAGTGCTCGCGAAGAATCTCCAAAGCTTTTCTTCCGTCTCGCTTAGCATCTCTCATCACCAGCGACAAACTTTTATTGTCCAGGCATTGTACCAGTTCTGCATATGCCTCAGCGTTCTTTGCGTTATCTTCCGCGAGGGCTCCTTCGTCCTCGTCATCCAAGTCGGGGTCTGTCAAGATAACGTCCCTGAGACCGCGCAACTCCAAGTGCGCTAGGAACCTCGTTTCCCACAATTCGTAGTTTTTCTCTTCACCGTCGAATAACAACCTAAACCACCTTTGGCCTGCGTGACTGGGCCCATAACCTGTAGGATTAGACATTTCTCTTATGTCTAATGTCTCTCTCAGTCGCCAAAGTGGAAGGCTAACTACTTGCTAGCATCTTGGGAGAAAAACGAATCGACCGCCATCACTCGTTTGGTCCGGGGAAACACCGACCGTTTATTTCTGCGCATGCTCACAACATCCTGTGCGCGCCATCACATAACGTTAAAGTCACAGAACATAACATGGCTTTGCTATTTGTATTACATATGCTTAACAGATAGGTTGTAAGTCCTTTCCTTGTCCAAGTTTCAAATCTTTTATCTGTTCTGTTGGGGATGAATTCTGAATCATAAGCACACCATCTAAAAAGTCAACATATTATCAATCCCATTTGACTTGGCCACCTTGTGCCATATTTTTAATGTTAGATTTATCCAGGGATTTTTTAACTCTTCAAGTTGAGCTGCAAGACCTCTGTCAGCGATTGTTGCTTGTAGAGGAAAATTTGTTGCCATTTCTAATTCCAACTCCTTCCATTTGGCTTTGTACTCCCCATTACACCAATACAGCAGAGGAATTAGCTGTGAAGCACAATAATAATTTCTCAAACAAGGTAGAGACATACCTCCTCTGGCTTTTCTTAATTGCAAGATATTGAATCGGATTCTCAGTTTTTTCCCTTGCCAGATAAATCTGGAGATCCATTTGTCCCATTCCTTAAATTGGTTGTCATTCACCTCCACCTGTAGAGTCCGAAAAATATACAATAACCTAGGGAGGATGTTCATTTTCACCGCGTCTACTCTTGAACTCAGGCTTAAAAAGGGGATAAGGCTCCATCTATGCATGTCTGATTTTATCTTCAAAGATAATGGTCCATAATTTGCTTGTGCTAATTTTGAGAGATCCTTTGTCAAACTGATTCCTAGGTATTTTAGTGCTTCAGCTTCCCAATGGATGTTATATTTGTCTTTAAGGTCCTTTGAAGCCATAAAATTCAGAGTCATAACTTGTGTTTTCGATATGTTAAGCTTATAGCCTGATACCTTCCCAAAGTCAGCCAGCAGTGTCATCAAACATGTAAATGATTTTTCAGGGTCCTCCAGATAGATCAGGACATCATCCGCAAATAGAGCTACTTTCTGTTCTATCCCTGCCACCTTAATGCCTTTGATACCTCCATTTTGTCTTATTGCTTGGCCTAGGGGTTCAATAAATAGAGCAAAGAGGAGAGGAGAGATTGGGCAACCCTGCCTTGTCCCTCTCTCCAATGCAAAGGAATCAGTAAGATCACCATTAATCTTTATCCGAGCTGTAGGCTTATCATATAAGTCTGGATTACTCTAATAAATCTATCCTGAAAACCGAATTTTCCCAAAACCTTATACAAAAATATCCATCTGACTGAATCAAAGGCTTTCTCCGCGTCTAGTCCAACTATCATTGATTTAATCTTGTCCTTAGTTATCTGTTCTAAAATATGTAAGGTCCTTCTTATGTTATCTAGAGTTTGTATGTTTTGGATAAATCCAGTCTGGTCTAGGTGGATGAGGCTGGGTAACTGGTTTTCCAACCTGCGAGCTAATATAGATGTAAATAATTTGTAATCCAGATTAAGAACGCTAACAGGCCTATAATTGCCACATTCTTTCTTGTCTTTATTCTCCTTGGGAATAACTGAAATAATTGCCTCCCTCCACGAGGGAGGGATTTCTCCTTTTTGCAGGATCCAATTAAATGTATTGAGTAACAGTGGCGATAACTGTGGTTTTAAGGATCTGTACCACTCTGTGGTAAAACCATCTGAGCCTGGAGACTTTCCAACCTTTAATTTAGAGATAGCCAAATGCACCTCTTTAATAGTAATTGGTCGTGTTAACTCATCATTGTTTGAGCTTGTGAGTCTGGGTAGTTCCAGGGAGTTCAAAAAAGCGTCAATCTGGGTCTCATTGGAGGCCTGGGGTTGGGAATATAGCTCCCGGTAAAACATCTCAAAACTCTCCTGAATTTTCCCTAATTTATCTTCAATCAATTTTGTTTTTGGATTCTTTATCTTATAAATTGTATTTTCAACTTGCTGTTTGCGTAATTTATAGGCTAAGAGTTTTGCTGATTTGCCTCCTACCTCATAGTTCTTTTGCTTCAGGAAGAGCAGCCTTTTCTGTGTTTCTAGTGTGTATAGATCGTCAATTTCCCTCTGCAGTCGTTTTATTTCCACCTTCCGGTTAAAGTTCTTTTTATTACTATCAGCGAGTTGTAGCTGTTTTAATTTTCCCTGCAGATCCGCCAATCTTTGTCTTTTAAGTTTCTTCAAATATGTGGTAATAGAAATAATTTTCCCTCTCATTACGGCTTTCAATGTATCCCACAGAATTGCTGGTGATACTTCTCCCGAATCATTAAATTCTAAATACTCTTTGATGTCATCTTTACATTTCTCCAGTATTTTTGGGTCGTTGAGAATATTTGAATTCAATTTCCATTGCGTTTTTCTTGTTTTCTTTTCTAAAATTAATGACATAGAAATCGGGCTATGATCTGATAGGTCAATCGTTGCAATGTCACAGTCTCTTATCTTAAATCTATCCCTACTAAACATGAAGAAGTAGTCTATCCTTGAGTAAACTGAGTGCGGAAAAGAGTAATGTGTATAATCTCTGCTAGAAGGGTACAGTTCCCTCCACACATCTATGATGCCCAGCTCTTCCATTAATGCTCTCACCTTCTTATTCAAGGGCCTATTTTGAATAGTTGTTCCTGATGAATCTAGTGTCGGGTTTAGCCTGATATTAAAATCTCCCCCACAGATTACCACACCCTGAGAATTGACCATTAGGTCAAAGATACGTCTGTAAAATAGCCACTCGCTTCCTGGTGGGGCATAAACATTCAATAATGTTATTTCAGTCCCCTCTATTCTCCCTGTGATCCTTATAAATCTTCCCTCTTTGTCCTTAATTTCTGAGAGATGTTCATAATTAAGTGTGCTTGATATAAGAGTAGCAACTCCTCTCCTGTGACCCATTTTATACGTGGAAAAAAATACATGCTTGAAGCCCAACCTTTTTAATTTTTCGTGTTCAGATTGACTCGTGTGTTTCTTGGAGTAAAGCTACCTGGGCCCTCTCTTTTTTCAGTTTTGACAAAATCTTACTTCTTTTAATTGGATTCAAAACCCCATTAACATTAAAAGAAATTATTTTCACAGGTCCACCATTCATTTTGCTTTAACTAGGTAGATTAAGTAAAATTATCACTCTTCCCTTCAAAACAGATAGTAAGCATTCCCTTCTCAACGAAAAACAAAACCAGTAACTAGAACTACAACCAGTGAAATCTTGAACATAAAACATCATAACTTTTCCCCTTACTTCCAACAGTGAGGTCTCTTCATAGACCTGGTCTAACTCTGAGGGATAGCTTCTATATCCAAACTGGACTAGAGGGCCCTCAAACTTGATAGCAATTGTGTTAGAAACACTCTTTTTTTGTTCTCAACCATAACATTATGATTTACATTATTTCGTCTAAGTTATTTTCTTTATAATTATGAACCTATACCTGATCCTCTTCAGCCTTAAATCAGTCTGTGTTCTCCGTTTGTTCGCGTCTGAAAACTTGCATTTTTTCCCGGTACCTGCTGCTCCGAGGTGCGCGCTGAGATCGTGCTGGCCGCCATGCCCACCGCCGGATCCTCTCCAAAAGGGATTTCGGTTCCATGATTACTTTCACCGGCAGTCCGCGGGCTGCTAGTTCTGATGTTGCCTCCGCCACCGTTTCATAGGTTTTAGTCCCGTCACCGTAGAAGACTTTGAGTCGGGCTGGATACAGTGTCTGAAATCGTATGTTGTTTTCCTTCAGGACCCTGCGCGCCTCCGCGTATTCTCTCCGTCTGGCCAGGATTACCGGTGCATAGCCGTGGTCAAGGCTGATTTTGCAGTTATTCCATGTGAAGCCTTTCTTTTGCCATGCAAGTTTGAGGACTTCTTCCTTCGTTCTGAAACTGAGGAATTTTACGAGAAACGATCTGGGCTGAGCGCTTGCCGGGGGCTGAGGTGCCATTGCTTGGTGGGCTCTCTCTATTTGTAGATCCTTCGTGTCTGGGATCTCGAGGTTCTCTCTGAGCAACTTCTCCACGAATGGGATCACTGACGCGGGTCCGCCTTCAGCTCCTTCGGGTACCCCGTAGATCCTCACGTTCTCCCTCCTTGAGCGCCCTTCTTGATCTGTTAGCTTGGACTGGAGCTGCTCTTGTATTTTTAGCATTTCTGCTAGTGCCTCCTCCGTACTTTGCAGCCTCTCCTCGTTTTCAACAATCCTCGCCTCAACTTCATCCAGCCTCGAATTAGTCTTGGCAATTTCTCCTTTAATATCTTCAAGTTGTTTTTTGTTGTCTTGTCTGAACTCACGTATCTCCCCAAGGATCAGAGCAAGGTCCACCAACATTTCTTCATCGTCCACTCTGTCGCTGTCCGCGGGGGAGCTAACGTTAGCCTTAGCACCCCCCTGTTGCTGTATTTCGTTGGATTTATCGGCGTTTCGAGCGGACGTTTTACCCTTATACTTAGACGTCATCCTCGCCCCTTTTGTTACTATGTGTAGTGTAAATTACAGCTTCTTAAATTTCGTCTCTGGGGCAACTTTTTCCACTTTTGTCGAGAGAGCTCTACCTACGCTGCCATCCCTTCGGTGACCGGAAGTCCAACCTCCAAACTGAGTTATTACAAAAAGAAAGAGGTGTAAACTTGAATTACATGGACATGCAGGTGGAAACCAAATTCCAAATTGCGCATTTTTAGTCAAGACTGCAACTGGGTTTGTCATAAATAATGTAAGCTAGAGCAGGAAATATTTTGATCTTGATATCTTGATTTACTGAGAAAATACATTGTACTAAGATAGAAGTACAATAAACATAAACATCAATATGAGTGTATAATGTGAATGTATTCACTTACTTTTAGGCAGCTTTGCCTAATACAGTCCCAGAAAACCAAGGTTTGCTTGAAGGGTATTACTGTATACAAGTCTCTGATATGTAAATGTGGTCTTCATCTTGTCAGTGATCTACATTACAAAATGTATGACATGATCTAAGCAAATGCATGGGTGCAATTGATCCCTTATACATTAAGTTGAGTAAAAAAATGTACTGTATAAGTTGCCATTCTCCATAAAATAATATTGGTACACCATCTACACACACACACACACACACACACACACACTTTTAATCACCTTGTTAGAGAACAGCATGTTATGCAATAAGTACTGAAACACTGATCAGTTGGACGTGCATTCAAAAGTTTAGAGAAGGTCAGATTAAGTTCACCTGTAAAGGTTGAGAGGGGGGTAATTTTTGACTGGGAACACCACAGATGTTGCAAAGTTGATTAGACCACTCTAAAGTTAATGAAATTGGTGATCAGCAAATTTCCATGTACAAATGCCCAGTGTGGAGGATATAAGGCCTTCAAAAGGAAAAAATAAATAAAAATTTCAGTCAGATTTGACTAGAACACTACAGGTTAAGGCTGGCTATAGAATATTTCAACTATTATTAAAATAAATTATTTAATTATAAATTAAAATCTCCAACACCACAGCATAAAGTCTGACACACAAAAAAATGTTTTGGCCTCTATAGCTAATTTCACTGTTCATGACAACTGTATTGTTGAAGCAGCAACCTCTGTGACTGTGAAATGAGGCTAATGTGGAAGTGCCAAAAACTGTCTGTTCAAATTAACTCAGTTCAGCCAACATGGCTGTGGCCAGCACTGCATATTTTCATCTTCTAAGCTGCGCTTCAGAAACCTGGGTGACATCACTTATGCGCTGTTCAGTCTTTTTACTGGCATTGTATTGACTGAGCTTGCCTGACTGATGTCAGCGTGTTTGTGTGGTCTTGTGTCTGTCAATGAGAGAGTTTTACAAATGTTGGCTACTTATAGCGCCCCCTAATGGTCAAAGGTCACCAAAATGCTTTGGCATCTCAAAGAAATGGTCATGACTCTGTGTTAGAAGTTTGAAGTCAAAACATCAAACTCTTGCAGAGATATGGCCTCACTTCCTGGTCGGCAGCTTTGTTGCTAAAATGGCTGCCAGATTTTGATGCAAACACACACAGTCCTTTAGCAAATGTAGTGGGATGTCTGAGAGTATCAGTCAGCACTGGAATCAAGGTTAAAGTCCAAAGCAATATGAAGATATGAGAAAAAATTCAAATCAAACAGTTGCAGAGATTTGGCCTCACTTCCTGTTTGGCGACGTTGTGGATGGTACTGGTAAACAGAAGCAAAATTTAAAAATCCACGTAATAACTTTATGTGGCTTCGTCTGAAGATTCTATGTGTCGTCTTGTTGAAATCGGGCAATCTGCATGACCTGAAATGCTTTTTGAAGATTTTTGATAAAATTCAAAATGGCAAAAAATCCAATATGGCGGAAATTGATGTCATAGGGTGAGAATAATAATAATAATAATAATAATAATAATAAGAAGAAGAAGAAGAAGAAGAAGAAGAAGAAGAAGAAGAAGAAGCTGGATGGATAGTAAAGAGTGTGCTCTTTCAGGCACACTCAATAAAACTGGCAGTAATGTTTTCCAGGTTGGGTGAGTGAGGCTAAGAACAAGACTTTCAAATGAATTATAATTTAGTTTAGGCTTAGAATTTATTAATAGACTTGAATCAAATATGGCTCCAACTCCACCACCTCGACCATTACTTCGAGGACTATGAGTATTACAATGACTGGGAGGAGTGGATTCATTTAAGCTAACATATTCATCCTCCTGCAGCCAGGTTTCAGTGAAACAAAATAAATCAACATCATAATCAGATATTAATTGACTAAAACAGCTTTAGAGGACAAGGACCTGATATTCAAGAGTCCACATTTAATGCTCTTATTTTGGACTGGTGGAGATGTTGATTTAATTTTTAATAAGTTTTTTATGATTAACTCCTCTTCTGTTTCTTGTATCTTTAAACAGTGTAGGTGGACGGGGGAGAGACACAGTCTCTATACTAAAGGACTGGGTGGGCAGCTGCACTAATGGAGGCGCAGAGAAGCGTGTAAGACTGCAGCTCTGGTCCCTGGTCTCAACTCTGGGTTGTCATGGTTTTGGTCGTCTAATAAATTTGGCCATATTTCTAGATATGAGGGCTGCTCCAACCAAAGTGGGATGGATGCTGTCTTTCCTAATCAGACCAGGTTTTCCCCAGAAAGGTGTCCAATTGTCTATGAAGCCCACATCGTTTGCTGGACACCACCTCGACAGCCAGCGGTGAAATGACGACATGCGGCTGTACATGTCATTACTGTCATTATTGCTATCATATCTCCACTACAGTTTAGTTGGCTAATGATTTACTGCTGCTGTGCATCTGTGTCTCTCTATCTCTATCACAGGTTCCACCGCTACTGTAATCATTCTACCATTTATTGTAATTCATTGTAATTGTATAACATGTGACATCCATTGCACGAGGGATTCCTCCTCTGTGGCTCTTCCTGAGGTTTCTTCCACAACCTGTTAAAAGGGTTTTTTTGTGGGCAAGTTTTTCCTCACTCAAACCGAGGGTCTAAGGACAGAGGGTGTCACCCCCTGTACAGATTGTAAAGCCCTCTAAGGCAAAATGTGTTTTGTGACTTTGGGCTATACAAATAAAATTTGATTGATTAATTGATTGAGTGCATCATAGCGCAGAGACCGCACTATTAAAGTTACAAATTACCTCCTAATGGCATCAGACAAAAGACTCATCTCTGTACTTGTCCTGTTAGATCTTAGTGCCGCATTTGACACCATTGACCATCAAATTCTTTTACAAAGACCTGAACATCAAAGTAACCGCCCTCAGTTAACTAAACTCCAAGCATGCCTGAAGGATATAAAATGTTGGAGACCTACCTACCTACCTTCTGATGTTAAATTCAGACAAAACTGAAGTTCTTGAACAACTCTATGATGAACAAACTCTCTTTCTAGAGACTTAGTTACTTTAGATGGATCACCATGGTCTAACTAACATCGCCAAAATCTGACGCATCGTTTCTCAAGCGGATGCAGAAAAACTAGTCCATGCATTTGTTACTTCTAGGCTGGACTATTGTAACACATCACATCTCTCCCATTTTGGCTTCCTTGCATTGGCTACCTGTTAAATCTAGAATAGAATTTAAAATTCTTCTCCTTACATACAAAGCTCTTCATGGCCTGGCACCATCATATCTAAAAGAACTCATAGTACCTTACTACCCCTCTAGACCACTGCGCTCTCAGAATGCTGGGTTCCTTGTGGTTCCTATAGTTTCCAAAGGTGATTGGGAGCCAGAGCTTTCAGCTATCAAGCTCCTCTTCTATGGAACAAAATCCCATTCTGGGTTCAGACACGGCCAACACTTTTAAGAGTAGACTTAAGACTTTCCTTTTTGATGGCGCGTATAGTTAGGGCTGGCTCAGGTCATCTCTTAGTTATGCTGCCATAGGACTAGACTGCCAGGGGACTCCCCCTCCCTCCCTCCCTCCCTCCCTCTCTCTTTCTCTCCCCCTGTCACCATCAGTAAACATCCCTGCCTCATTAATGCATATTAATGCATGTTACTAACTAAACTTCCTCCCCAGAGTTTCTGTGCTTGCTCGCCCAGCAGGTTCTCGTAAGATCGTGGCTGCTGCTTTGGTCCTGCATGACGTCCACTACACATATTATTACTGTCATTATTGTTACCATATCTCCATTACAGTTTATAGTTAATGAATGACTTGCTGCTGCTGTGCATCTGTGCATATGTGTCTCTCTATCTCTATCACAGGCTCCACTGCTGCTGTAATCATTCTACCATTTATTGTAATTCATTGTAATTGTACAATATGTTTGTGTTGATTGTTCTGTACATGTAACATCCTTTGCACACCTGTCCGTCCTGGGAGAGGGATCCCTCCTCTGTGGCTCTTACTGAGGTTTCTTCCACCTTTTTTATCCACTGTGACGTGCAGTGCTGCCTTTCTTGGCCAGGTCACCGTTGTGAAAAAGGTCTTGATCTCAATGGGTTTTTTTTATCTGGTTAAAGAAAGGTTATAAATAAATAAATATAATTTTTTTTGGAAGTTTTTCCTCACTCGAACCGAGGGTCTAAGGACAGAGAGTGTCACCCCCTGTACAGATTGTAAAGCCCTCTGAGGCTAAATGTGTTTTGTGAATTTGGTCTACACAAAAATTTTATTTGATTTATTTATTCAACAATCAAAGCATTTAATGATTGTTGTATGTAATATTAACCCTCAGAAGTTACTCACCACTAAAGAATACAGTCTTCAAGATTATTTTATTTTGCATTATGTATTACAAAATTTTAGAGATAAAAATGATGAAGAGATTGAGAACAACATAAAGGTAAATGGCAAAAATCTAATTACTTCTGCAAAACTGACAACATACTGTATTCCATGTTTTCCTACAGTCATATTAACCAAAGCATGATTTTAGTGACCATGAAAGGTAATTATTGTCTTTGAAAGTACTCAACTCAAAGCATCAACTTTAACTAAGTTAAGGAAAAATGGTAGTATTGATTAAGTATTGAAAAAGTCACCATCCATTGCCTGTTTTCTATCTCTACTATATTCAGTCCAATGAATGAAAAAATGCAATATATAAGGTTTACTTAAGTCTCACTCAGTGATGGAAAGCTGCTGGCAACAAATGTTGGACTTTTTATCTGACTAAATGCTGACCAGAATGAAGGGTTTTGAGGAGCACAACACAAAAGAGATTGGTGATAATTGCATCATCTGAGTTTAACATTCACAATTATACACTATTTTTACATCTTCCAACCTTAACCACAATGGTTCCAGATATACCAAAAAAAAATCCCAGAGTGGAGCTATAAAAATCAATCCCAAAACATGAAGTTAATACATACAAAATGTATTTGTATAAAAACAATGGAATGGAATGGAATTAATTTAGAGATTCATAAATTGTATGATATTTATTAGACAGACATACATTTGTCAAGCCAAATGGAGGGCAACAAAGTGGATTACATTAACATAAAAACAAACATAAAACCTGCAATTAATTTTCCCATGTTATGGTCATATATAAGATATGATATAGTTACCTAAACTACTTTATTTAAACATTCTGTGAGCACACTTTATAATAAGTGATACCAATAGACATGCAGTGCACATTGTTACTGTAATAATTAAGTAGCATCACCTAAATATGTCTGTCTTTGTATATTTGTGTTTTTCCAAATATGGTCCTACATTCAGATCTACAACTGATTTAACATTTAGATGGAAAACTGATGATGAATTTTCATAACAAGACAGTAATGAAAACTAGAAAATAAAAACGGAATATAATATTTCCAGTGCCACAAAACTGTCATGGCATAATGCCCATATACACCATAGAAAAAAAATCCATAGTGACAGAGGATGAGTTAGTCCAGCATCAGTAAAGGAACTAAAATACAAACATCAGAGGGTACAAAACATATAGTTTCTGTGGTGATGATCAAAAAAGACAAAACAGGCACAACATTAATATTGGTTCATAAAACCTACTAGAGCCAAAAACACTGGCTTACATTTTCTGCAACACCTTCCTTCTATGAGGAAGTTAGTGTCTTAAACTGGGGCAGCAAGGTGTTTTTTCCAAACAAGCCACACAGGTATTTCTTGTTCCTGAACAACTGCCCTGATTGGCTTCTTGGTTTCTACCCACTCTGTGACTCATGCCTCACATGCCCATGGCAATCTCTTCAATCTTCCAGCCGCTGGAGTTCTTACCAAATTTGTATACAAGCCTACGGCCATCAACTCGCTCCAGGATCTCTCTCTTATAGTAATACCTAATGAAGGAAGAGGGTTAGTTACTTCAGGTTTGAGACACAAAGTATTTACTCCCCTTCATCACCTGATATTTTAACACCTTGGCTAATTTAAAGCACTTGTTAGTGAATAAAAAAGTGCTCTTCTTTTTCAATTATACTATTCTTCCACTGTAACTTGACCATAATTAAAAGGAGCACTTCTTTGACCCCAAATATTAAATAAATGTGATTTATCAGACATATACACCGTTCACAAAAAGTTGGGTATACCACCGAAAGCCAGATATCCCTACCACTTTTGTTTCAATAACTTGTTTGAGATGACAAAATTACCATTGCACGCTTCTAGCTAAACGCCCTACTTTCATGATATAATATCACTGTAGCATGGACTTTTTCTACGTTCCATAAATTTTACCCAAATGTTGAATATCCCTAACTTTTTGTGACCGGTGTAATGTCAAAGTCTACCTATTAGTTATAGGGAGTATTTCTTAGTAGTTTTTCTTTCTTAGTAGTGTTGCCTGCCTTCATCAGGCTTATCTTAGCCTGGAGGCTGGGAATGTGGCATTTAAAAGCCTAAATTGCTGTAAAAACATTTAAAGATGACCAAATAAGGTGAAGCTACAGTGTCTGGGACAGTGGTCTATGATGGAATATCTTATTAATAAGGTGAACACATTTGACTGCTTTGTGTTTTTGGACTAGCCACAATGTCAGTGTCTTGAATTTCTGAGCCATTTCTCTACACATGCTAAAATATTTGAGATTTGCATATATGATGATGTAAGGTTGATGAAACCACATGAACTTACCTCATGGCACGGCTGAGTTTTTCATACGTCATGCTGCTGTTTTTCTTCTTCTGACCCCACATTTGAGCCACAGCCTCAGACTTGAGAAACTTAAAGACACCTTCGCGGCGGTCCTCCCACTTCATCAGGCCCTGGTTTCTCTCTGGGTGAATGAGAATGTCCCTGATGAACTCCCATAGGTGAGTGCCACGAGGTGCTGCAAACAGTGTGGGCAAAATAAGTGTAAATGGATGTAAGCAAGTAAAAATATGCATTCTCAGTCTGATAAAAATGCAAAGTAGAATCTGTAAAACAAAAAAAACAGAACACAACACAAACAAAAAAGGAAAAAAACTTTTGTGTGTTTTATGTGAAGAATTATAGAGTAGGCTCATTCTCCAAACATATCCTAACCGTGTTTGTTTTTCTTTGAACTGGAATAAATGCTGCTGCTGTGCTCTCTGCTGAGTTTAGGAGGTCGCCCCCGAGGTCGCTTCAGTTGAGACTCTCCTTTCTCTGTTTTGATGTGCACCTCTGTCAACAAAATTAAATGCCAGACATTTACTAAAGTTACTGTCACTGTGGAATACAGAACCTTACAGACAATGACTGTGTAATGTTTAAGGTTTTTATGTGTGCTGGTTAGATCACTGTAAGTAACTTTCTTAAGTCACACTTATACTGAATTCCACATTTCATAACAACTTCACCAAACTAATGAATCAGAATCTAGGACATAGACTGAGGTAAACATGAGAGAATCAGAGAGATTCAGCAGATTCAACATAATATCATAACTGTTTTAAAGTTGTAAATATTTAAACATGTAAATATGTAAATAATAAATGTGTAACATCGATATGTAAACAGTTAACAGTGTAACCATTTTAAAAAGTATTTTAAGTAAATTAACTTAAATACGGAGTAACTTTTAGCTCAGTCGATAGAGCAGCGGTAAAGTCTTGCAGCGGGGGCCCAGGTAAATTGCGACCTGTGCGGCCCGCATGTCATTCCCCATCTCTCTCCCCACATTTCCTGACACTCTTCAGCTGTCTATCCAATAAAGCAAAAAAGCCCCCCCAAAGAAGAAAAACTAAAAACTAAAAACCGAAAACTCTCAAATATATGAATTGGCTGTATGTGCTTACTTACTTGAAATTAAGGGGTAGGAAAACTCTGGGTCAGATTCACCACTACCAGACTCGGGTGAGCCAAGGTTTGAGAACTCAAACATGCCACCTGAATACATGAGAGACATGTTATGATATACAGAATTGCTGAAAAGCTGTGCTGCAAAATAGTTGAGCAAGAACACAGCAAATATAACAAATATGAGGATGAAGTACTAACTGTTGGAGGAGGAGCTGTACTCGCTCTCTGACTGATTATCAGACAAGTACTCAGTGTCTCCCAAAGGTGTCATGGGCTCCATGGTCAGACTGGCCAGGTCATAATCATCTTTGTAGTCAAACTCTCTCTTGCTGACAAAATCTTCAGCTGTTGATATTGAGTGCCAATGTTAGCCCTATAATTTCCATACAGTTTTATGCTACTATGTAAAATCTCTATATAATACAATATGTACCATGGCCAATTCTAATGGTGCTGAGCAAAGGGAAGTTTAGATTATCTAGGAAGTTGTCCAGGAGCTGGCAGGTCTCATTCAGCTCTGGTCCTGACAGGCTCTGAAGATCTGGGAAGCAAAAAGTAACGAGAATGAAAAATGTATTGACCATATTTTCTAGGGTTTTATTAACATATAACTGGTAAAGGTGATTTATAGATGAAAATATATCATTTAATTATATTATAGTGTCACACAGTCGTTTTCTTTGACTTGGTTACCAAAATGTAGACTAGGGACCAGCACTTGAATAACTCAAACTACATATAGATATATTTCTATGAAATTATGTAAGTCATTTCCACATGACAGATATAGTTTTACCATATTTGGTCTTGTGTTCTTGTAGATTCTTATGGAGGTGTAGGCCAAGCTGTGGGCCAAAGACCCCAATCATCTGGTCCCGGTTCATTTGACAGAGGGTGGGGCCATCCATGGCACAGCAGGCTAGACTTAGGGTGCTGGCATCAAACTTGGTGCTCTCAACATGATCACTGATCCACTCCAGAACATCTTCTGCTGTCCAGCAATGTGGGCTAATCTGCCGGTACCAGTGACCTGCGAATAAATATTTGATATTCTTTACAGGATGGGATGCTGTCTCTGTACACTAGCTGTACTAGTCAGCAATGAACACAAAGATTTATAAACTGTATATTTTGTCAATTTGTCATCAACATTTGCTTCTTAAATTTTATGTATATCAGCACCACTTGGTCTTTAAAGTCAGAAAAACAAAGGCAGAGCTGTTTCATGTGGTGGCTGCATTTGTCTGTTTGACTATTATATTGAGTTAAACATTGGCTGCCTAGTATATGATTGAGCCAACAGTGACTAAATGAGGTCAAAGCAAAGTTCAGGTAGCTTATTGTCATTGGTTGAAGTTTGAACAGAAAGGATCATGTTTACTTCATTTGAAACTGCTGAAGTCGACATCTATAATGATTTTTTTGTGGTCACAAAGATCACATACAGCTGAATCTTGAAGCAAAACCAAAAATGAGTATGACACAGCAGTTGTTCCCCTTACTGCTTATGTTGGAGCTGCACCCTGGATTGCTGAACTGTAGAGTGTTGATGCTGGGCAGCACACTGGGTTGCTGCGGCAGGACATCAGGGACAGCAGTATGATACATCGTGAGGTTGGCACAAGTCAAGACACTACTGAGACACATTGATGACATGGAGACACTGAGAAAGATAGAAGAAGATACTTTTTACACAGCAGTTTAAAAAAATGAAGAGCAGGTAAAAACAGGTTATATCTAATGAAAATATTTGTTTGTCTGACATTTGTTTGTCTGGCAAATCTGAACCTCTTCTTAACATGGCCACTCTAACATTTAAATATTTACCAAATGTTTTTTTTTTACCTGATTCCACCACATAAAAAAGAAAAAAAAGGTCCAAGATACTCCGCAAAATGAGTGTGTGTATAATTTCCACTATTTCAGTGCTCTCTGTCTATTCTCTGTAAATATTATATACAATATCTGTCTCTGAGGCAAAGATGCACCTGCTGTTGCATTTAAGCATTGAACCCTAACCCTGTGGAGCTTTATATTCCCATAAAGGAGTGGAGGAAGGACTCAGGTGAGTTCAGGGGAATTCCATTTCAAACTGGCCACACCTCCATCCCTCCTCCTCCACTTTCCTGAGAACTTGATCAACAAAACAAACCTGCCCTGCTTTTTTGTCTAATCTTTTTATCTCTCTTTCACACCATCAGTTAGGGTAAGATTATATTTGAATTTGTAGACTGGGTGAGATTGTATAATTCTACTTTATCTTATTCGATTAATTTAACTGAAAATTAGTTAGGATTAGAGTCTTTAATCTCTGTACCTTCCTACCCAAACATAGACATAAACAAAAATATACAAGGTCCATTTCTATTTTTATGTCTCTTCCCTATTTCTGTTTCTTTCTTATTATTAAGTATAAATTATTGAACTGTCGTGCTCTGTCATATTGGTGGTGATGACAATTACTGAAAATAGCCGCACACAGTCTGTGAAAGCAAACAGCCAACTATGTGGCAGACAGTTTTATCAGCTTGACCATAATGATAATGATAAAACAACTTTATCAAACTGCTTTTTATTCCACAGAACTCAGTTATGCCCTGATATGTAACCAACCTTGTGTCTGTCTGACAATACAGAAACTTGCCATGCTCTCTATGCAACATGACACCCAGCAGATCCCTTATAGACAGTGTATTTATATCCTGCAGGATATAAAGAGGTCTGCTGGGTGTCATGTTGCATAGAGAGCATGTTTCTGTAATGCAGGAAGTTGTAAACCTTAATGGCTTTATGTGGCTCAATGCTGGTACCTAGTGGCTGCCAACAGTACTACATATTCTACTGCTGCTACCACAAACAATGTAAATGGTCAATGGACTCTACTTATGAAGCTTTTCTAGTCTTCCAACTCCAAAGGCGCTTTACACTGCATGTCACATTCACACATACATTTAGCACAGGGGCATTATCATGTTGAATCAGGAAAAGGACAAACAGAATTAGCTGGCCAAAGAGTCAGGCCCAAAATCAGGCCCACTAGATGACAAAGAAGTAAAATACTCTACTGTTGTTCTGTGTCATTGGTGTATGGATGTATGTGAATGTGATAGGCATGAATGGGTTAATGAGATATGTAATGTAAAAGCACCTTAAGTGGTTTCAAGGTGTGGGCAGATGGTGATGTCAACACGCATTTTTCCTGTAATCCCATTCAGCATAGCGCTTTGGAATGTGCTTCAGCCAATGATGTGTGGCACATCTGCACATGTTTTCTCCCAAATTTCACAACATCACTCACACCCTGTTTCCACACCATGTTGGAGGAAAGGCTTACCATGGAATGCAGTTCAGCAGGTTTCTCCTTTTTGTCAACACACCAGCTTTCATGGCCTGGGGACTAACAGGGAAATAATTCCAGCATGTGTAAGAGACGCTGTCTTTTTTCCCCAGCTGTCATTACTCTTCTACACCTGAAATGTTACTAAATGGTGGGGTTTTCCATAGGTACTATTTTTGTGCATTAATTCTGTGTTAGTCATATCTGTCATGTGCTTGTTTCTGTGATCACAGTAATAAAAATTAAATTCAAATATCAAATCAAAACCCAGCCATGTCTGGTTGTAAGAGTCATTGTTAAACATTATCTATACAATACAAAACAGAGGATAAAAATAGCATTAAAAAACAAATATACTAGTAATACAGCTACAAGCAGCAAATGTGTCGGTTAAAGCCTTTTTCTCTCAACACAATACCAAGCAAAGTAATTTTAGTCAGTCAGTTTAATTCTGTTCAGAAAAGACACCAGATTTCCTCTGTAAATCAAAAAAATAGTGTGAATGGTCATTTGTCTCTATGTGCTCTTTGTTGGGACTTGGCCAAAGTATCCCTTGAAGATAGCAGCAGGAAAATATGCAATGCTGTAGCATACTGATTTTTGCACATCCTATTCTTCACAAACTACCTGATACAAATATCAAAAGGTCCTAGCTAAAAAAGAATCAGGTTTATGCAGTTCCAAAAATGAAAATATATGGTTCAATAATATGAAAATAATAATATGAAATAAAGGAATGTTTAACAAGGAGAATTTGATAACTCAGGTTATTGGAACTAAAAAAAAAAAACCAGTTTTCAACACTGTACAGTAGAGTTACAGAGTAAAGCTTCATCTATAGCAGAATTATCCTATTTTTATTCAAGAGCATAGATTTTCAGTTTGAAAGCATGATTTCTCCTTCTCATGCTCAGATTTGTTCTCCTCATGCTCACATTTTGTGCTCAGATTTCTGCTGTTTTCTTTCAAAATGTTTGCTTGAACTGAAAATCACATGGTTGTGCTCACAAGAAGAAATGTCAGCACTCAAATATGCGCTCTCAGATCTAAATGTTCTTGCACTCACAAGCAACAACAACAAGCACATCATACACATAAGACGCCAGCATATTTGTGTATAATTAATCTTAAAAAGAGTTATTGTAGTTTTTTGTCTAATTTTATATTAGCTGGATATATTTTATATACTAAATACTCACAGTAGCATAGCAGCATGCCATATTATGATTTTTGACATCAGAGAAAAGGCTCTTTGCTTTGTGCAAAGTGCTTATAGCTTATTAGCTTATTTTTCATTAGGCTATACCTTTTTAATCATGTAGCCTAGCCTATTCAGCCATCATCTCTTGTTGAACGTTTCAATAAGAGAATCAGCTGGCTACATAGATTCCACTACTGTAACAGTAATTTGTTCATCTAAATTTAAAATCATATGAAATGCAGTAAGACTGATAACACTGCTATGCTATGCTATGAGTATTTATAGTACATAAATTATATCCCGCTAATATAAATTCCAAAATATCTAAACTACAAAAGCTCTTTTTAGGATTAATTAAGATTAATTATACATAAATAAGCAGCCATCTTAAATAGGTGACGATTCAAACAGCTGCCTAATATGGTAAAATGGTGTATTTAAAGAGATAAGCAGTTTTACAAACAAACCATATACTTGCCCCTACAAGGGCGAAGGAACGCATCCAAGATTGGGCCACACTCATTGTAAACACACAATGGTCATGAACTGCCACTATTTACTGCATATGACATGGATACTGCAATCTTGCTTACAAGACATACTACATAGCAGTGATTGATTGTAATCACAGCAAGAATTTTTGGGGTTCTGAGTCAAACACAAAGTATTTCAGGTGATAATTTTTTTCCCAAAGCAGACTGCTCTCCATGGGCGGTATTGGAGCTGCACTTGTTGTTTTAGGTTAAGTTACATGGCGTGGTGCAGGCTCTAACTACAGTTACAGTACACCTCCCAAATGTCACTAACAGTATGTTTTGCCATACCATCCTGTCGAATAGGATAATTCTGTGATGCCTCACAAGATGGCCTGGGAGCTGTGTTATATTGTAAAAAAGCAGATATGGTCATGGTGAAGAATGCAGAGGGGGAATGTGGATGCTGATGGCCAATCCAGATTACCACTCAACATCAACCAGTACATAGCCCAGTTCATGGCACAGGTAAAGCAGGACATCATCAGGGCTACAGTGCCACAAACAGAGATCTCCTTCTATGATACTTCTGTGGATATAGCAGAGTGCAATCAGCCTAGTGCAAGATGCTGGAAAGTCTCTCTCAGAACATTAAAGTGGCCCAGGAGCAAGATGCTGTGATCAGTTGTTTCCTACAATACAAAGTCAACAACTATTACACAAAACAAAACATTGTGCCCTGAAAGCTGAACAACTTGTGTCAGAATATAGTTGAGACGGTGAAAAGAATGAAATATACCATAAACTTTGTAATACATGCCTGTGAATGCTTGAAGATGAAACAGTCAAGCCAGAGCCCGACTGACTCCTATCACCACTACCGAGCCCCTAGAGTAAAAAGAGTACTGATATATATATAATGCTTTTTTTTTTTTTTATTAGATTAAACCACAATACTATGCAGACAACAGAAACAAGAATCATTCATTTCAGTCATTTCAAAATACTTAATATTGCACACTTACTGTATCAACTGTAAGCTAATTAAGATGTTTGGTATAGATGTTTGGTATAGTAGACTTAATTAAAATTATAACTATTAGAGATAAGATTCATCACCCCTTACCCTCAACAGGCACTACACAGTAAGATGGGGTCTAAGAGACCCCATCTTACTGTGTAGCCCCACAAAGGAATCCAGGCAAAAGGATTTTTACCTCTAGATAGCCCTTCTTTATTGGATATGATTAATCTGTCTTTATTATCACAATATGTACCACAGTCCTTTAAAGTAGCTGTAATTAACATCTTCTTAAAAAGCTAGATCCAGAGGTTTTAGCCAAGTACAGACCGATATCAAACCTTCCCTTTCTCTCTAAGATACTTGAGAGAGCTGTAGCCAATAAGTTGTGTGATTTTCTCCATAAGAACAGTTTATTTCAGGATTTTCAGTCAGGATTTAGATTGAATCATAGCACAGAAACCGCATTAGTCAAAGTTACAAATGACCTCCTAATGGCATCAGACAAAGGACTCATCTCTGTACTTGTACTGTTGTACTCCTGTACTGTTAGATCCTAGTGCCACATTTGACACCAGTGACCATGAAATTATTTTAGAGAGACTGGAACATCAAATTGACATTAAAAGGAACCGCCCTAAACTGGATTAAGTTGTACTTTTTAGATCAATCTCAGTTTGTTCAATGATGAATCCTCCGTGCATACCAAAGTTTGTCATGGAGTTCCACAAGGTCCTGTGCTAGGACCACTTTTTAATTTTCATTATTACACTGATGACACCCCATTATACATATTGATCAAGCCTGATGAAACCAATCAGTTAACTAAGCTTCAAGCATGCCTTACGGATATAAAACGTACAATTTTCTGATGTTAAATACAGACAAAATTGACATTCTTGTAATAGGACCACCTCAGAAACTAAATTGTTAAATAGTTACTTTAAACAGAATCACCCTGGCCTCCAACTCCACCATAAAGAATCGCATCATGTCTCAAGCGGATGCAGAAAAACTGGTTCACATTTGTGACTTCTAGGCTGGACTATTGTAACTCTTTGTTATCTCTCTTAGGACTTTGCAGCTGATTGAGGACGTTGCTGCACGTGTACCAACATGAACAAAGATCAGAGATCATATTTCTCTCATTCTGGCTTTTTTGCACTGGCTACCTGTTAAAAATAGAATAGAATTTAAAATTCTTTCCTCACCTACAAAGCTCTTCATGGTCATGATCTTGTGTAGTTCTTCAGTCTGATGCTGCAGTATGGGGAAGCTTTGGTAGGGAATCCACTGTAGCACCTGGGCATGATGGACCCCCCTCAGGGCCCTAGGAAAAAGAGGAAAAAATGTGAAAGAAATGGGGTGGGTGGGAAGGGTGTGTGGAATACAAGAGTGAAGGGAACTAGTGGGTTAGGATGGTATTTACAGAACTGTCAGAAGAGGCACAGTTAACGTGTGGTCTGGCTCCTGAAATTACGCTGTAAAAATATGCATAGTTTTTCAGTCTGATGCTGCCGTGTTAAAGACAGACCCCCCCAAATGCTTCCAGTTACTTGAAATGAGATAGCGTGGATCTGAAGTCTTGCGTTCCGAACAAATTTGAAAATAACAAAATAGATGACTAAAAGGGAGGCCGTAGCGAGAAGACAAATTGACAAAACTATTAAATATACCATCTACATATAGATGTTTGAATTGTGTAGCACCCTTGTCATGCCATATTGAAAATACTGAGTCTGAAAGTGATGGAGGAAATAAATAGCTGTTATTTAGAGGACTAGAAGAGAATGGAGCTACAAATTTAAAGTGCCGCCTAAATTGAAACCAGATTTTCAGTGTATTAAGACCTTGATTATCAGTATATAAACAGGGTTTTGTAAGTAAAGAAGAATAAAGCAGATCAAATATAGAAGATCCCTTACAACATGATAGTTCCAATTTACACCAAGAGGGTCCAGGAGAATTTAACTAGTAGCAAAGTTTATGGATGTGAGCAGCCCAATAATAGGCTTGGAAATTAGGTAATGCAGATAGGTCCTCCACTGAGTCTGCATCTCTGCAGCAAAGATTTACGAACTCTAGGTGGCTTCCCACCCCAAATAAAATAACAAATGTGAGCACCGTACCCTGAGGGGCACCTGTGCTGCAGAGCACCACGTCAGACACACAGTGCTGGAGCCTCACGTACTGTGGTCTGTTGGTGAGGTAGTCCGTTGTCCATGCAGCCAGGTGTTGGTCCACTCCCACGTTCTCCATCTTCACTCTGAGCAGAGACGGCTGACTGGTGTTAAAAGCACTGGAGATGTCAAAGAACATGACCCTCACAGTGGTCCTTCTGTCCTCCAGGTGTAGCAGTGATCTGTGCAGCAGATAGATCACTGCGTCATCCACCCCGATTCCCAGGCCAGTAAGCAAACTGCAGGGGGTCCAGCTGGGTGTGATGAGGGGGCAGGTAGGGGTGAAGAGGGAGAGGAGGCAGAATCAAATCTGTTAAAAAAACAGATTGAGCTCATCTGCCCAGTCTTTGTCCCCGCTGGCTTGATTTCTCCCACTCCTTTAACATGGCCTGCGATGTTCTGGCGTTGTTGTCTACCAGCCGCATCTCCAGTTTCCTCTTGTAGCTGTTCCTTCTGGAGTTCCTTCTGGACTCTGCGCAGCTCCTCCTTGTCCCTGGATTTAAAGACGCTCTTCTTCTCGTTCAGCAGGGTCACCCAGGGTTTGTTGTTAGGAAAACACCGTACCAACTTGGAGGGCACAGTGTCCACAGAGAAATTGATATAATCTGTGATGCAGTGGGTCATGCTGTCAATGTCACTGCCGTGGAGGCTGCAGAGTGCTTCCCAGTTTGTAGTTTCAAAGTAGTCTCTGAGCCTGGTACAGGACTCCTCAGACCACTGCTTCACACGTCTCTTCACAGGTTGTTGTTTGTTCACCACAGGGGTGTAGTCTGTGACGAGGTGAACGAGGTTGTGATCTGAACAAGATGAGGTGTATGCGTCTTTGATGTTGGCATACAGTAGGTCCAAAGTTTTATTGTCTCTGGTGTGGGGTTATACACAGTCACGGCAATAACGTGTGAGAACTGTCCACTCATATGAGTTGAAATCCGTCCAGGGTGACATGGGAGTCCGGAGAAAGTTCATTCAGCCACGTCTCAGTGAAGCACATGAGGCTGCATTCCCGGTACTCCCTCTGCAACCATGTCAGCACTGTAAGCTCTTCCATCTTATTGGGGAAAGATCTTACGTTCCCCACAATGACAGACGGTAAACATGGTTTACACTGTCTTTTCCACTGTCTGCACTGCATCTCTGGGATCTCCGGCCGCTCCGCACAGAAAGGTGGTGTGTGGTGCAGGGCAAACAGCTGATCCTGGGTGTAAACAGTGGAGCCGTGGATGAATGGGTTTCCCTCGGCCACACCAAAAAGTACAAAAAATAGCACGAGGCAAGCTATAAGTGTTACAAGGTGAACATGCATAGCTGCACACTTGCTTAAAGTGTCACAGTGACAAAAAAAGAAACAACAAAGATACAATAAAACCACTTAAAAATCACTAAAAAGAGTAAGGAAAGTCTGGAGCTGCTGTGACAAGCTGCCACTCACGCGGTTCCATCTTGAATTAATTAGTGGCTCTTAACAATATTGATCTTGCCAATTAATGAAAGGGGGGGCTTACCCCATCTTTGAATGTCAGGGAGTGAAAATTAGCAGATGCAAGGCTAGATAGGGAAAGAGTCAAGTTAATACCCAGGCATTTGAACCCAGATGGACTAAACTGAAAAGGTAAATCTGACTGCTGAAGACGAGATGCTGCAGTATTAATGGGAAAACACCCACTTTTTCCCCACATTTAATTTATAACCTGAAAAGGTGCTGAAGTCCTCTAGTATACTTAAAACAGCAGGAATATAGAATGTAGGGTCAATTATATACAGCAACAAATCATCTGCATATAGCGACAATTTGTATTCAGTTCCATTACGGGTGATTCCTTTAACTAAGGGAGAAGATCTTAATGTAATAGACAGAGGCTCGACAGCAATAGCGAACAGCAAAGGTGACAAAGGACAAGCTTGGCGAGTTCCATGACCAAGAACAAAGTTATCAGAACTAGAAAATTCCCGCGGAAATTTTGAGAGTGTGCCTGACTCTGGCCCCATCGCTGCTTGCTGGTGCATCCCTGCTAATTGCTAACATGCTAATGCTACCACTAATTTTGAGCCACTAAAATCAGAATTAGCCACTCATGTTAGCAATTAGCATGATGCGCTAGTCACTAATTTTAGCATTGGCTGCTAATATTAGCAATGAGCATGGTTTTTAGCCACTAAAAATGAAATAGATTTCAATGCTAATATGTTAATGCTGTGCTGCCACTAATGATACTACTAATTTCTAGCTACTTAAAATTAGCATTAGCTGCTAATGTTAGCAATTAGCATGATGCGCTAGCCACTAATTTTAGCATTGGCTGCTAATGTTAGCAATGAGCATGGTTTTTAGCTACTAAAAATGAAATAGATTTCAATGCTAACATGCTAATGCTAACGTGCTAATTGCTAACATGCTAATGCAGTGAGCATGGTTTTTAGCCACTAAAAATGAAATAGATTTCAATGCTAACATGCTAATGCTAACGTGCTAATTGCTAACATGCTAATGCTGTGCTGCCACTAATGCTACTACTAATTTCTAGCTACTTAAAATTAGCATTGGCTGCTAATGTTAGCAATGAGCATGGTTTTTAGCCACTAAAAATGAAACAGATTTCAATGCTAACATGCTCATTGCTAACATGCTAATGCTAATTGCTAGCGTGTCAACGTTAGCCACTAACATGCTAGCTGCTGTGCTGTCTGTCATTTTGGACAGACCGGTTAAAATTGACTTGTGTCACATCAGCAACAGTGAAAACAGCCCCTCCCCTCTCTGCTCCCTCAGGCAGGCTTAAGGTTGCCAAGCAACCAGGGTCAGCTGCAGGTCAGGCTCATTAGTGACAGCTGTGAGCTGTGCTCTCCCTCAGAGTACACAGAAAGTCTCTGAATGAAGCTCCTGCGAACAAATCGCATTGAATCCCAAACCGTGTGTCGTATCCAAAAGCCGAAAGATTCGTGATCGGCGGCTACCTCTCAACCAGTTTTGTGCCCAGTTTGAGAGCTAAACTCTGGCATTTATCATGTAGTAAAGAGCAGATGCTCCCTGCTGCTTCTGGTAATTTCTCCTCTCAAATTAACAGGAGTCAATGGGACAGTTGATGGGTGTCGGAGTCATATCTCTGTGTATGAGGCCAAAACTATAACACTGACAGCTTCACAGGAAGAGCGTTTCCAACACCAACTATACCATACATCTTTATGTTAAACATTCTGAGACTCTGTCTGAATTTTTTCTTTTTTCATAAGAATATTTCCTCTGACACGTTTACTGAAGCAGGCTCCATAGACGCATTTATAAAATGTATTCAAGTTGTTTTTATTAGAGATTAATTAGAGACTTAGCAGGAAGAGCTAACTTGCTCCCTTCCTGTTTACAAATGTTGTGTCTTCTGTGGTGATGCAGCGAAGATGTTTGAAGAGAGAGTCCGCCGACACCGTCTTAGTTGTATAACAAGTTTATTACAACAAGTGCAGTATCGTAGCAAGTAACAAGTTACTTGGAGAGCCCTCGGCCGAATGATGAGAGAGTCTCCCGAACCATACAGAAGTAGCCCTTATATACCATGGATGCCACATGCATCCTCAGGCAATTTAAAATGGAATGTTAAAACAAAGTTAATGTAAAGTTAAGGGCTTTAACCAGGTGCCTCCGGCCAAATGACCCCTCAACTTTTAACCTGACCTCCCTCTCAGTCTCCGGACCAGTCAAGCTTCCTGCTGAGCCTAACCCAGAGACTATCCAGGTGGATTCACTGACTAAACTCATCATTTACTTGTGTGTGTGTGTGTGTTCTCACTTTCATTTCAAGTCCGGTCTCTTGTTATGAAGACGGAAGTGAGCTAGGAGGCACGATGGATTAGATGGATTAAAGTTGTCTGTCATGTTGACTAGAGATGAACCGGGTGAGAAACAGACCAGACGCTGAGTGGAGGCTCGCTGAATTGACTCGCTTCTTAAACGGCTTCCTGTTTACGGAAGAGGGGCCGCGTGCACGGAGGCCGCGGGGATGTTTTCAGCTTCTGCTGCTGGATCTGCTGGCGTGTCGATGGAAACTCCTATTTCGTCCGAATAATATATCCTCCGATGGAAAGCACAACGAAGTCCATGGTCATGATAAGGTGAGTGAATGAATTAAGTTACTCGTAGACGGATTGGTAGCTCCCTTTCCTGAATGTACTCGAGGTGGCGTGGCGTGTTTCCGGTTGCTGTGCGGACAAGAGCCAGAGCTTTCAGTTATCAAGCTTCTCTTCTGTGGGTTCGAGAGGCAGTCAGGGTCAATACCTGACGCATTTCCCATTATCACAGTCTTCTTCTTCTTCTTCTTCTTCTTCTTCTTCTTCTTCTTCGTTGCTTAACGGCAGTTGGCATCCTTAGTGTTGCTTATACTGCCCTCTTCTGGACTTTACTGATTTACTCCTTCTCTTTTATTATTATTTAAATTCTTTTTATTAATCCGGTCACCACAAGATATTTTATAATGGTTTTCCTCCCTTCCCTAGATTTCCCACATTCTACTATACCCTTGAGACTACTCTCCATTATTCCTGTCTTCCGCAACCCTGCAATCATCTCTTCCCTCTCCCTTTTATATCTACTACATTTGACCATTACATGCTCCACCGTTTCTCTCTCCCCACAGCTACACCAACCAGTTGGATGTTTCCCTAGTATGTTAAGTGTGTTATTCAGTTTACTGTGTCCTATTCTTAATCTACCATGATCACCTGCTCTACTCTGCTACCTCCACAACACCCTACCTCCCCTACTACCCCTTGTAATTTATATAAATGTCTCCCTTTTTCATGGTTCTTCCAGTGTTGTTTCCATTGATTGATTTCCTTCCATATTAAACTTTTCCCTTCTGCTTTTGACAATTTTACTTTGATTTCCACCTCCTCTTTCTTTACTGCTTCCTTTGCAAGTTTATCTGCTTTTTCATTCCCTTGTATCCCTACATGAGCTGGGACCCACATGAACGTTATTTCCCTCCCCTGCTGTGTTAATCTGGATGTTTTTAATAGTATTTCATATAATATTTCCTAGTGTGTTTTTGCTTTCCTGTTTTTGATGCTTATGATGCTGAAACTGAATCACTACATATGATCACCCTTCTATCCACCCTGTCCTCCACCCAGTCTATTGCCATTAATATTGCACATAGCTCCACCGCATATATACTTAAATGATCTGACCTTCTTTTTGATATTCTGACATGCTTGCTGGGAACCACCACTGCTGCACCTGTTGCTCCTGTTTCTGATTCTTTTGACCCATCTGTGTATACAGTATGTATATGTATTCTCCATACCTCCCAGTTATGTAGTTATAAAATTCCTGTACTATGTCCGTTGATTTATTTCTTCTCTTTATATCACATATTTCTAGATCTACTTTTGTTTCTTCTATCATCCAGTCTGGTCTTGTTGTCCACAGAACTGTTGGGCTGAATTCTAACTGATGTATTTTAAGTTGTTCTGCTACACCCTCACTGATCCACCCAAAGCTTGATTTTTGTTCTTTCCCCTTTTCCCAACACATCTCCAAAATTCTCTTTGTTGGATGATCTTCAGTGTGACCTTGTAAATTTACCCAGTAATTGGCTATTAACTGCTTTCTCCTCAGCCATAATGACATTTCTCCTGCTTCCACCTGAAGGGAGCATACTGGAGCTGTTTTCATTGCTCCTGAGCAAGTTCTTAATGCTCGAGCTTGGATGACGTCTATCTGTGAGAGGACTGATTTAGCTGCTGACCCATACCCCACACTACCGTACTCTATTCTACACTGTAAGAAAAAACCCTGTAAAAAAACGGTCAATGACTGGCAGCTACGGCTGCCAAACAAAAACCTTAAAATTAAAGTAAAATACTGTAATTAAAAAAAAAAAGTGCAAAAACATCAAATTTACAGAAAATTTCATTACATTTTTAACAGAAAAATACTGTTATTTTTCCCCAAATAATTATGATCAATCACCTTCAATAAAGGGAGAATCCTAAAAGTTCTGCAGGAAAATACCATTATTTTACAGATTTTTACCAAATAATTATGAACAATCACCTTCAATAAAGGGACAATGCTAAATATTGTGGGAAATGAATTACAAATACAGTGCACACCACTATTGATTCTAAAACCATTTTATTTAATGTATTCAGATGTAAATTTACAATGTTAACCAATTATTCACAAACAGCTCTTTAGAGACCCCCAGGAGGAACTGAAAAACTAAAAATGGGATTTCTCCATATGTGATACGTGTTTCTATTAGCATTTCTATCAAAATTAGGTCACTTTTGAAATGGATAGAGAAAGCAACAAATAGTGCTGTTAAGCTGAGGAGGTTGTGGTCTTAAAGGGAAGGTGGTTCATTTAAAGGGAAAGTTCCGTTTCTAGCAAAACATATGTGCATTTACTCACCAATAACATTTTGGTGTAACTTGGAGTCCTGTTTAGATCATTCGAGATCCACGTATATCCATATAACGGGAGTAAATGGGGCTAGGACAATGCAAGCTCTAAATAAGGCATTATCTGCCATGAAACTTCATTTCACCAATACTTTAAGACGAATGAATGAACGAACGAGTACTATTGCCCTGTGAGTTCAGCGTCACCCTGTTGTTGTTATCAGGGACTTTCTACACACGGGTCAGATGGGACGACACGCCCCGCTGCAGCACAGCTCATAGCAAATTCCATGTAAAGATGGCCGACCGTCACAGAGCATGAAGTGAATGAGCTGTGCTGCGGCAGCGCGTGTCTGACGTCATCACAGCAGGCATGTGTGAAAGCCCCCGATAACAACAACTCTGTACTTACAGGGCAATAGTACTTGTTCGTTCATTCATTCGTCTTAAAGTATTGGTGAAACGAAGGAGTTTCATGGCAGATAATGCCTTATTTAGATGCTGCAGTCCTTGCCCAGTTCACTCCTGTTATATGGATATACGCAGATCTCAAATGATCTAAATAGTGTCCGAAGCACAACAAGTTACACCAGGTTAAAAGAAACTGAATTTTCCCTTTAAGTTTTATATTGTTACTACAATATTCTCCTAACCCTTGGGGGCTCTGTGCAAGGTAGTTCTGATAACATTTGTGGACAAGCATTACAGTGTTTTAATTAAGAATCCTAACTATACAGTGTATTAAGTCAAATGGAAACATACCACAAAAGATCAATGAATCTGTAACACAGGTGCAACACAGCAGAAAAAGCAGAAAGATCTGAATCCCCCTCCAAATTGCCAGTAATCGTCTGGATCTCTGGTGATCCTGGAGGGGACACAGACAGAGAGAAGCTACCACTGAAAGGTCTTTACTGTAGAAAGTAGAATTTCATTTATTGTTCACACTGAAATTTCAGTCATTATCTACTCACTCTTGCGTCAATGAAAGGTCAGGTGAAGTTTTTTGGTCCACAAAAGACTGAAGTTCCACAGGAAATCAGTGTTGTAGCATTTTCCCAAACAACTGCAGTAAATAGTGACTACATTTTAAATGCAAAAAACAACTGAAGAATCCTCATGCTCTTAGCTCTTCAATGCGGTCAAACAAACCCACACCTACAGATCAATGCAGCTTCCAACTAAGAAGCTACACTGAAGCTAAACACATGGTGCAAATTATAACTTTTCAGGTCAACCTGGCATGCTGCTGTTGACTACAGTTGTTTGGGAGGATGCTGCAAGTTTTCAAGCACAACCGGAAATGACAGAATCTGGCGAACGGCAATTAAAGGAGCAGTGTGTAAGCTGCTCCTTTAATTTAAAGTGAACTAGTCTTTCAAACAAACTTCATTTAAATTTTCTATGAGACATTATAGTTCAAGGTTTTTACCCAGAAAGGATGTTAAAGTGGCCATTGGACTGCAGAGCTGGATAACTTTGGGGAGTAACCACCCAACTTACCTTACTGTGCGACCCAATTGTATTACAGATATTACTGGCCAGCATGATGGAAAAGTCATAGAAAACAGGGATTCATGTTTGAGGCACTGTGTACATATTTCATATTTCACCACTGGATTCATGCACATTCACAGTCTTTATGTCAGGATAACATGAATACTCACTGGCTCCGAAGACCTTGTGGCAGGATACTTTTCATTTCCATGTTGTCTGGATGATGAGGGGAAAACACACCGACAAACAAACAATATTAGCCAGCTTTCTGTTGGAGACATAGACATGCAAAATATTCCTCAGCAGCCTCACACATACATTTATTCTTACATAATATTCATATTATGACTGATGTGAACTTGGTTCCATAAAACAAATCCATTCTCTGTATGTTTTGCCTACCTGTTCCTGAGTTTGCACCCCAGCAGTCGGTGATGTCATGTCACTCCTGGTTCTTCAGCCTTCTCATGACCACACAGGTGATGCACATCTATGGGTTCTTTGCTGTGTGAAATACAGGGACACAGTGAAGAATACAGTAAATGGATTGTTCTTGAATTTAAAGTGCTTTTCTAGTATTATCAACCACTTCAAGCACTGCAATACATTCATTCACCCATTCGCACACTGATGAGGGATGAGGGAGCCCTAATTATTTACACACACATTCACACACTGATGCACAGCATCCATGGCAACTTGGGGTTAAGTGTCTTGCCCAACAGGTGAACAGGAGCCAAGAATCGAACTGCCAGTCTCAGCAAATTCTGCATTTTGCCTTTTGCAAAACCTGCCAGGACAGAGACAGTTCAGGCCATGTTTATCAAATGTCTTTGAATGGTTGCTATGATAAGCATTCAGTGTCATTCTGTCACCGATCAGGTTTGTTGAATTGGGCAAATAGTATGATTTATGGAAATACCTCTCCCTAAAAATATTTTGTAGTATAGGCTATATATTTTTTAACTTACATTTCCCTCTGGCAATCATCACCTCACCTTGATAAGGATGTCTCTGGAATTAAAAGAATATCAGTGAATGTATGTATTACATAAACACATACATGGAACTTAACAAACATTTTGATCCACTGAAACTTAAACTGTCCCCCCAACACACACGTTGTGACCAGAAGTTAGATTACATTATAACTTTTAAATTGATATTTTCAGAAGGCAGTTACCACTCAACCGCCACAGTTATTACACAAGCAAGTACAGTTATGTTATAACAATGTAACGTTATTACTGAGCTGAGCAACACGTGTCTGTAACTTTAGTAACATAACGTTAATGGTATGACAAAGATCTGCTGCCTGTAGCACACTCAGTATTAACGTTATTAACGTGTTTTACTGACATGAATCATGGTGAGCTTAGCAAGCTCGTTAATGTAACACGTAATGTTATCTGTAACATCAGTTCATTACTGACAATGTTACAGTCTAAACTATGAATATGAACACAAGCATTACGTTCGGTTATTAACTAAAAAAATAACAGGGAAATGTTTTCTTACCTGATATCGTCAGGATTACAGTTATAACGTGAAGTTCATGTTAGCAGACCGCACAGATCTTGACTCTTCCTGTGTCCATATTCCCGTTTTAGTTGTGTTATGTTCTCCGTAGAAATCCCATAATTTAAATTCACTAAAATATGCATGCATATCACGTGCAGATGTAAAATAATCCAGGCAATGATCCACCTAATTAATTAGGAAGGGACCG
Organism: Nibea albiflora; assembly: GCA_014281875.1. NCBI lineage: Eukaryota > Metazoa > Chordata > Actinopteri > Sciaenidae > Nibea > Nibea albiflora. Next base: position 2,707,170 of record CM024790.1, read on the forward strand.
ACAGAGTATCGGTGAAGTCCTGCAGCATTCAAACCGACGTACTTTCAAATGAAACCGCGCTCAGCAGTCATTGGACAGTTTCCACACTGACCAATCATACTCAAAGCATCAAAGCATACTCGAACAGCCAATAGCAATTGTTTTAGCGGGACAACTCAAAAAAGATTTTCATAGCACACTCAGTATTATATATATATATATATATATATATATATATATATATATATATATATATATATATATATATATATATATATATATATATATATATATGCAAGCATCGTTATCAGTATTGCTTGCTTCCCTATTTATTGCTTCCCTCGTTCTCTCTTCAATGTAAAACCTCATACAATTAATTAAGATTTAAGAGTAAGATTTACCTTAAAATGGCAGAATAACATCTTAAATTGTCAATATGGAGATAAGCCTTTATATAACAAGAAAAACATAAAATAACAGGGAATTATCATAATTTTACATACATTTGCATGTAATTTAAGAAAACAGTAAAACTACTGTATAATTATTATGGTAATTCTTCTGTAAAAAAATGGGAAAAAACTGTAGTTTGTCATTATTGGCATAACACATAAAATAACAGACAGGTCGTTAATTTACAGATAATGTCTGTAATTTTACTGTTTTTTACACTATTTCAAAAACGGTAAAACTATGGTAAAAATTTAGAGTGATTTACTCTAAAATTACGATTTTTTTACAGTGTAGTCCTAATTAGTGCTACATATATATATTTTAACGATGTAAAATCAGCTCCCCAATCTAATCCAGCCAGACACCTCATAATATTCAGCACTCGCTTACTTTTTTCCACTATTCGCTTCACATGCTCTCAAGTTAATCTAGGGTCTGACCTAAGGCTAAGTTTTTTCCATATAAATGTAACTTTTTATTTTCACTGATTTTCTTTTTTGAAAAGAACATTACTTTACTGTATTTCTTCTTGACTTATCCCTTCCTGCAATTTCTTAACAATGTGATTTATGTTGCCTCCCCTCTTCCATAATGCCCCATCATCAGCAAACAAAGATCTTCCCATTCCTGCTGGTATACTGTCAAATATATCATTTATCATTATTGTGAACAGTGTAGGACTTATAACACTCCCCTGCGGTGTACCATTCTCTACAACATAACTCTCTGACATCTCTGATCCAATTTTAACCTGGATGACCCTTTCCCTTAGAAAAACCATAATCCAGTTAAATAAGTTTCCCTCAATTCCCATATGGAGCATCTTAATCAGCAGACCTTCTCTCCACAACATGTCATATGCTTTTTCAACATCAAAGAACACTGCAGCCACCGTTTCTTTATTTACTTGTGCTTTCCTGACATCATCTTCTAAGCACAATATTGGATCCATTGTACCTTGACCTCTTCTAAATCCACTTTGATATTAAGTCACTAGTCCCCTTTTTTCAATATAATACACGAGCCTCTAATTAATCATTCTTTCCATTATTTTCCCTATATGTGATGTAAGTGCTATGGGTCTGTAGTTTATCGGCTTACTTGGATCTTTCCCAGGTTTTCTGATTGGGATGATTATTGCTTCCTTCCAACTTTTGTGGGATCTTACCCTCTTTCCAAACTTTATTGTATAATGTTAATATTTTCATTAACCCCAATATGCTAATATTTACATATAAAAATTAATGCAAAATTATAAACAGATTTCAAATGTAAAAACAAGAGGTGTATCTTATGCAGCTAGTGTAGTAACATGATCCCACTAACTGAAAATGCTAATATTTACATATAATAGATAAATTAATTAAAAAAGAGAGAGATATTTCATTTTGAAAAATGACAGGTGTCTCATTCATCATCCAACATGAGGACCATTTAAATGTTAATAAAAAAAATACATGTGTATCCTAACGAGTTGCTGGACTAATATGTTTTTTGAGTCATTAATAAGAGGAACTTTATTTTTCCCAAAGGGAAATCCAGTTAAGTAAGTGAGTTCATCTATTTATCAAAGAGTTACACAGTCTGGTGGCTGTGGGCAGGAAAGATCTTGTATATATCTCTGTCATTCAATGAAGAGAGAGTGTATATATCAATACAGTCTGGGATGTTGTCACGTTCCAAAATGTTGAGATCCAGAACACGGCAACATTCCAGAATAGGTCATTATGTTCCAGAATATTATCATGTTCTGGAACATGACAACTTTCCAGAACAAAGCAACATTCCAGAGCAATACAGTCTGTGATGTTGTCATGTTCCAGAATGTCATCATGTTCTGAAATGGAATGTTCTGGAATGTCAACATGTTCTGGAACGTGACAAGATTCCAGAACAAAGCAACAATCCAGAAGAAGACCCGGGATGGTGTCATGTTCCGGAATGTTAACATTCTTCAACATGACAAGATAATAACAATACAATATTTGTTTTATTTTATTTTTCAAGAGCATTTGGCCCTCATAGTGTCTGCCGAGAAAAATTCTGGCGCTTGGACGAATGTACCTGATGACCCCTGCCCGAGTGGCTATCTGAGACAAACGCAAAAGGTGGGTGGTTTTCAACAATGACCTTCTTTCTTAAGGTGTGTTGGTGACAACTTCTGGTGTTTTGATAGCAGATCAGATCTGCTACAGGGATGGCAGATCTAAACACTTTAATTTAATGAACGTAACGTGATATACCTTTCTTACTATTTATGCGTCAATATTTCTCAAATGTGTGTGTTTTTATTTACACAAGCCGCGCAGACCAAACACTGCATTCAGAGACACCAGGCTCAACATGTGCGTGTTTGTGTCAGTAGAGAATCAAGAAATGTTAAAGGACCATTACTGTGTGATTTCCATAAATATATTGAGATAGTGTATATATAGTGGTATATCTAAATATATCTAGTGGAGTGTTCGATTTTTTTTTTGTTTTGTTTTTTGGCAGCATTAATGTTGCCAACAGAGTGAATATTGGATCTCCAATGGGTTTGCATTTTACTGTGCAATGACCTAGACTGTTGTTGTTGTGTACCATGCCCCCCCCCCCCCCCCCCCCCCCCCCCCTTTTTTTTTTTTACTGTTGCGTTTGTTTGTTTGTGTATTTTTGTGTTTAAAGGTGTGTTTGTATTGCTTATGGGGAAGATGTTGTTCCAGAATATTGTCACGTTCCAGAATGTTATCATGTTCTGGAACATGACTGCATTCCAGAACAGAGCAGCATTCCAGAACAGAGCAAGATTCCAAATCAAGACATGATGTTCTGGGATGTTGCCATGTTCCAAGATGTTGAGATCCAGAACAAAGCAACATTCAAGAACAGGTCATCACGTTCCAGGATATTGTCATGTTCTGTAAGCAGAGTGAAAAGATGTAAAATGTTGTTACATTTTGCATTTTTAATATAAGACAGGAGTCAGATTTTGTCAGATATAACCCGAAAAAATCTGATTCCCCTCCTTTTTTACTTTCTGTTAACACAAGTTACAAATAACTTTATTCTTAAGTAGCAGAGGTCAAAGTATGCTAGCAAAGTGAAAATTGTTGGTGTTGCATCTTGCAATTTTAATATATGACTCAAGTCAGATTGTGACAGGTGTAAATTGTGACCCGTAAAAATCTGACTCCCCTCCTTTTTTCCTCTCTGTTGATACTAGTTACAAATAACTTTATACACAAGTAGCAGAGGTCAAAATATGCTAGCAGAGTGAAAATTGTTGTTGTTACATCTTGCATTCTTAATATAAGAGGGGAGTCAGATTCTGACAGGTGTAAATTGTGACCCGTAAAAATCTGACTCCCCTCCTTTTTTCCTCTCTGTTGATACTAGTTACAAATAACTTTATACACAAGTAGCAGAGGTCAAAGTATGCAAGCAGAGTGAAAATTGTTGTTGTTGCATCTTGCAATTTTAATATATGACTCAAGTCAGATTGTGACAGGTGTAAATTGTGACCCGTAAAAATCTGACTCCCCTCCTTTTTTTCTCTCTTATACCACTTGTTACAAATAACTTTATACTTAAGTAGCGGAGGTCAAAATATGCTAGCAGAGTGAAAATTGTTGTTACATCTTGCATTCTTAATATAAGAGGGGAGTCAGATTCTGACAGGTGTAAATTGTGACCCGTAAAAATCGGACTCCTCTCCTTTTTTCCTCTCTGTTGATACTAGTCACAAATAACTTTATACACAAGTAGCAGAGGTCAAAATATGCTAGCAGAGTGAAAATTGTTGTTGTTGCATCTTGCATTCTTAATATAAGAGGGGAGTCAGATTCTGACAGGTGTAAATTGTGACCCGTAAAAATCTGACTCCCCTCCTTTTTTCCTCTCTGTTGATACTAGTTACAATAATACTTTATACACAAGTAGCAGAGGTCAAAATATGCTAGCAGAGTGAAAATTGTTGTTGTTGCATCTTGCATTCTTAATATAAGAGGGGAGTCAGATTGTGACAGGTGTAAATTCTGACCCGTAAAAATCTGACTCCTCTCCTTTTTTTTCTCTCTTATACCACTAGTTACAAATAACTTTATACATAAGTAGCAGAGGTCAAAGTATAATAGCAAAGTGAAAATTGTTGTTGCATCTTGCATTCTTAATATAAGAGGGGAGTCAGATTCTGACAGGTGTAAATTGTGACCCGTAAAAATCTGACTCCTCTCCTTTTTTCCTCTATCTTAACACTACTTACAAATAACTTTATACTTAAGTAGCGGAGGTCAAAATATGCTAGCAGAGTGAAAATTGTTGGTGTTACATCTTGCATTTTTAATATAAGAGGGGAGTCAGATTCTGACAGGTGTAAATTGTGACCCGTAAAAATCTGACTCCTCTCCTTTTTTCCTCTCTGTTGATACTAGTCACAAATAACTTTATACATAAGTAGCAGAGGTCAAAGTATGATAGCAAAGTGAAAATAGTCGGTGTTACTGTCACAGCCTGGCTCTTTGGCCATGACAAGAACCGAAGTTGCAATGTTTTTAGAAGGGTTGCAATTGTTTTTATTTAACATGAAACAACAAAAAAAAACATAACAATGGTACAGATGGGATGTGGGCGTCAGTACTATCAGTGGTGTATGATGTGCATGAGTGTGAAAGGTAGTGAATGTATGTTGTCGAGTGCATCCAACTAAAGAGGAAAAGAAAAGAAGAGGGTTAACCGGCGACGGCTGCCATACCACTCCACGGACGTCTGCTGGGGAGAGAGAGAGAGAGAGAGAGAATGTGTGAGTGGTCGGTTTATATAATCTCAGGGCACCGGGCCCAGGTGCCCCAATTACCAAGCCCAGCCCACAGACCAAAATCCCACTGCCCTGACAGCAGGGGTCGCCACACCCCCCCCCCCTTAAGACGGGGTCCCGCCAGGGATCACCGTAAACCCACCAAAAACAAACAAAATCACTCCATTATCACCTCCTCACACCCTCCCTCCAATGAAACTATGTCCCACCTCTGCAACTAGGTACCTAAAAGAAGCAGAGGAGGAAGACAGGAACAAAGGGAAGGATGACAGGAGGGGCAACATCACCTAATTACAATATTAACCCACACAAGACTTATTCAGACCATTTAGTCAACAGGGGCACGAGAAAACACATCTGCCACTATATTGTCCCTGCCCTTAATGTGTCTGACTTCTAAATTTTGGCTTTGTAAGAACAAAGCCCACCGCATCAGACGCTGGTTTGGGCAGTGCAATGAACTCAAGGTAGGTACTGGTTTCTCCCCAGTACCTACGTAAACCTCAAAATGCTGCAGCGCCCAAATAAGGGCCAGTGCTTCCTTCTCTATTGTTGAATAGTTCATTTGATATGACTTGAACTTTTTCGAGAAGTAGCACACCGGTCGGTCAATTCCCGGTCGGTCAATTCCCTCTTTCTCCTGCAACAACACGGCCCACTTGACTGGCATCTGTCTGGATTTTAAACGGCTCATTCAAAGACGGTGCAGCCAGGACTGGAGCTGAGCACAGGAGGGTTTTCACGTTCTCAAATGCACTTTGACAAAGAGGAGACCACACAAATTTCGCCTTGCCCTTTAACAGGTCAGTTAATGGTGCTACAACTGTCGAAAAGTTTTTACAAAAACTCCTGTAATACCCGACCAAACCCAGGAAACGCATTAAATCTTTTTTTGTAGTCGGGGCAGGAAACTGCATAACAGCTCTGATTTTAGAATCAACTGGACGCACATGCCCCTGTCCAACAACTCGCCCAAGATAGGTCACTGTCGCCCTGGCAAACTCACACTTCGCCAGATTGACTGTGAGTCGCGCCTCAGCTAAACGATTAAATAAGGCACGGATGCGCTGGACATGAGCAGCCCACGTGTCACTGAAGATGACTACATCATCAAGATAAACGGCACAGCCTTCCAGACCTGCCACAACCATGTTCATGAGACGCTGAAAAGTTGCAGGTGCATTACGTAGCCCAAAACTCATTACAGTGTACTCATACAATCCAGTGGGTGTTATGAATGCAGAAATCTCCCTAGCCCGAGCAGACAAAGGAACTTGCCAGTACCCTTTTAGCAAGTCAAACTTGCTCACAAACTTTGCTGCACCAACCTGGTCTATGCAGTCCTCCATACGAGGCAACGGGAATGAATCTGACTTAGTGACTTTATTCACTTTTCGATAATCGGTACAAAATCTAGGAGATTTGTCCGATTTATCCACCAACAGACAAGGTGATGCCCAACTAGATGACGAGGGAACTGCAATGTTGTTATCCAGCATGTACTTGATTTCAGACTCCATAACTTTCTGTCTGTACGGTGCACACCTATAGAAACGCTGTTTGATTGATGTACTATCCCCAACATCAATATCGTGTTCTATCAAGTGTGTACGCGATGGTGTATCACCAAACAGAACTGGATACTCCCTGATCACCTCCTTCAACTCATTACCTTGAAGGTCGGACAAGTGACCAAACAAAATATCCAAATTACACAAAGTCTCTGAATTTTTTAATCTACCACACATCACAGGGTCATCAGGTGCCCGAACATCCACCTCCTCTCTGTCCACCACACCTGGAGCCTGTGAAACTGAGGCCACAGAACTAGAAATAAGTACAGGACTGACCCCCGAACTCTGTGCTTTGGACTCAGGCACCACAGTAGCATCACGTGAGTAATATGGCTTCAACAAGTTAACATGACAAAGGCGAGAAGACTTCCTGCGCTTAGGAGTGGAAATGAAATAATTTTGTTCTGAAACTTGTTGCTCCACAGTATATGGGCCTGAGAACTTTGCCTGAAAAGGTGAACCAATCACTGGAGTGAGAGCCAAAACCTGGTCTCCTGGACTAAATTCACGACGTTCTGCCCGGCGGTCGTACAAGGTTTTCATTTTATCCTGGGCTCCCTCTAAATTTTCACGGGCCCTTTCAGCAGCCGTATACAAACGATGACGGAAACCATTCACATAGTCAATCAAATTCTTAGGTGGATCAGTGTTAATCAAGCCATCCCGCAAAACCGCCAAGGGACCACGCACTGTATGGCCAAAAACAAGGTCATTGGGACTAAAACCGGTGCTCTCCTGCACAACTTCTCGGGCTGACAACATTAACCAAGGTAAGCCTTCCTCCCAATCTCCCCTCATCTCTGTGCAGTACGCACGCAACAACGACTTTAGAGTCTGGTGGAAACGCTCCAATGCCCCTTGGCTCTGTGCATGATAAGCAGATGCGTGATTTTGCTTCACCTTCAGCTGCTTCAACACCTGACCAAACAAGTGCGATGTAAAGTTAGAACCTTGGTCGCTCTGAATCACACGCGGAATGCCAAAAATGGAAAAAAACTGTGTCAACGCCTTGACTATCGATCTTGCCGAAATTGAACGTAAAGGATATGCCGCAGGATATCTTGTCGTCTGGCACATCACAGTCAGCAGATACGAACACCCAGATTTTGAGGTTGGCAAGGGCCCCACACAATCTATAATCAAATGTTCAAATGGTTGGCTGATTGCTGGAATGGGACAGAGAGGTGCTGGTTTAATTGATTGACTTGGTTTACCCGTGAGTTGACATGTATGACATGACTTTATGTACTTGGAGACATCACGCTTCAACTTTGGCCAAAAAAAGTATCGCAAGACCCGGTCATAAGTTTTCCTCACACCCAAATGACCCGACTCGTCATGCGCAATCTTTAATACGATGGCACAGAATTTCTCAGGCACAACAACTTGAAACACTGGCTCACCAACAAAGTCACCCACACAAGGAACCCATTTCCTCACAAGCAAACCATCCTGGAAAAAAATAACCATGAGCCGTACTTCCAAACTCACTCTCAGGCAAAACACTGGACAACAAATCAGACAGCGACGGATCAACCTGCTGACTTTTAACCCAGTCCGCCCGAGGGACGGATGGGGGAAGATCCGGTAGGGTAATCATCATTTTCGTTTCCTTTTGCCCCCCACTAACATCGGAAGCAATCCTAGCATGCTGTGCACGGGTCACGGCGCAGGCTGGGAACACCCCTGGATATCTCTGACCACACTCATCCTCCCCAGCAATCACCCTTAGCTCTGGAGTAACCACAGGAGACGGTGGCACACTAGTCCAGACCACACCACCAGCCAAATCATTCCCCAAAATCATCTCCACCCCATCAACTGGAAATGCCGGTCGCACCCCCACTGCAACAACGCCTTTCACCAAGCCACAATCAATGATCATCTTGTGTCGTGGTACAGGCACCACTCCCAGCTCCATGCCTTGCATTAGTATAAAGTCACCCGTCTCTGTTGTAGGTGAAAAGGGCAATGCTGACTCCAAAATGAACGAATGTTTAGCACCTGTGTCCCTCAAAACTTTTATGGGTACACGCTCCTCACTACCTACCAGAGAAACCACAGCATCAGCAATGAAAGATTCAAAATGATTATTCCCTGAATCGACACATGCATGACTTGGCCTCTGAGCATCAGAACAGGACAAAACCGGAGCAGGTGAGTACGATTTACGTTTAATTTTATTTTGTAGCACAGGACACTGATCTTTCCAATGGCCGGCACCCTGACAATAATGACATAGGCCACCTCTGCCACCATCGTCTCTCATCCGTGAGGTTTTAAATGCGTGCACAGGCCCGGCTACTGAAGGCGGAGCCTTGAACCGAACACTACCGAGGTTGTCTCCACGCCTTCCATCACTGGCCGCACAGCCCTCACTAAAACCACTTTTGTGCGTCAACACAAAATCGTCTGCCAGCTCAGCCGCTCTTAATACAGTGGTCGCTTTCTGTTCACTTATATAAATCGCAATACGCTGAGGAATCGAATTTTTAAATTGCTCCAACACTATGAGCTCACACAGTTCATCAAAACTCTCAACCTCTGCAGCAGAACACCACCGATTGAAATGACACAACAAATCACGAGCAAACTCCACATTAGTTTGTTTATCATTCTTCGCCCAGTTCCTGAACTTTTGACGATAAGCTTCAGGGACCAGCTCGTATGCTTTCAACACAGCAGATTTTACTTTAGCATAAGACGCAGACTCACTCGCACTCAGCGCCGAATATGCTTCCTGCGCCCTTCCCGTAAGGACGCACTGAAGCATTAAAGTTCTATCAGCATCAGGCCATTTTTTCATATCTGCAACCCGTTCAAACAAACTAAAAAATGTATCTGGATCCCTCTCATTAAACCTGGGCATTAGGCGCAAGTTAGCCCCAACATCAAAAATAACTTGCCCCGGCTCAGAGAAACTTTCCTCTGACACACTCTGTGAAAGCTTACCGTCGCGAATCAAACTCAGTTTATACTGCTGCAAGTCCAGTTTCATTTTCTCTGTTTGCTGCCGAACCTTTTCTATTTCAATTTGACGCTCCGTTTCTACTTTCATCCGGATCCTCTCTTGCTCAAACTGTAACAACAGTAACTCTTTCTGCTGCGCAAAAGTCAGCCCCGACATGGGCGCAGACACTGACACGGGCGTTGGCACAGCCGCCACACCCGGCAAAAAGTCTTCAGTCTTCAAAACGCCACACTCCACCAAAGCAGACAGAACAGTAGCCTTAACCTCAGCCTTACGTTTTATCTCTGCCACGTGGATATTATAATGCTCGGCTATCTGTATCAGCTGTTCCTTCGTGCAGCTATTAATAAACCCCTCCGAGGGCGCATCAAAAAACTCCAACAGAGAAGCCATAACGGACCAAACAGAACAGTATTACCACCCACAAGCACACAAACGAGGCAATTTACCTCGTGGAGTATTTCCCCCTAACTGCCTAACCCAAACGCTTACTAATCTCACCCCTAGTCTTCATGCAGCTTGCGGTGGGTACTTACGCACTGAAAACCAGCAGGGCTGAGAAGTCACCTGTAAGCAGGCCACTGCGCAGGATCCCACGGACGTGCTCCCGAGACAACCGTCCATAGACAGCTGACACTAACCACGTTGCCACAACACTACAAAAAGAAAAAAAAACCCGACGTGATCCAAAGGGGAAACGCCACTACAGCCTATCAGGGAAACTCCAAACACAGCGCATCTGGGCGGCAACACGTATTCTCCCTGGACCAGCACAACCGACCACACCAAAAGAGAAACGCGCAAAAAAACTCCAGACCCTCAAAAAAACCCTGTCAAAAAAAGAGCTACCTCACTGCCACAACTTCCAAAACAGCAACCCAAAGACAAAACAGCGATCATTAGCGAACCAAACGAGCACCAGGCCCGCCATCAGCTGATCATATGTAAACAAAAGACACTTGTCGCGATGACGAACGGACGAGCCCCCATTTGTCACAGCCTGGCTCTTTGGCCATGACAAGAACCGAAGTTGCAATGTTTTTAGAAGGGTTGCAATTGTTTTTATTTAACATGAAACAACAAAAAAAAACATAACAATGGTACAGATGGGATGTGGGCGTCAGTACTATCAGTGGTGTATGATGTGCATGAGTGTGAAAGGTAGTGAATGTATGTTGTCGAGTGCATCCAACTAAAGAGGAAAAGAAAAGAAGAGGGTTAACCGGCGACGGCTGCCATACCACTCCACGGACGTCTGCTGGGGAGAGAGAGAGAGAGAGAGAATGTGTGAGTGGTCGGTTTATATAATCTCAGGGCACCGGGCCCAGGTGCCCCAATTACCAAACCCAGCCCACAGACCAAAATCCCACTGCCCTGACAGCAGGGGTCGCCACAGTTACTTCTTGCATTTTTAATATAATAGGGGAGTCAGATTCTGACAGGTGTAAATTGTGACCCGTAAAAATCTGACTCTCCTCCTTTTTTCCTCTATCTTAAAACTACTTACAAATAACTTTATACACAAGTAGCAGAGGTCAAAGTATGCAAGCAGAGTGAAAATTGTTGTTGTTGCATCTTGCAATTTTAATATATGACTCAAGTCAGATTGTGACAGGTGTAAATTGTGACCCGTAAAAATCTGACTCCCCTCCTTTTTTTCTCTCTTATACCACTTGTTACAAATAACTTTATATTTAAGTAGCGGAGGTCAAAATATGCTAGCAGAGTGAAAATTGTTGTTACATATTGCATTCTTAATATAAGAGGGGAGTCAGATTCTGACAGGTGTAAATTGTGACCCGTAAAAATCTGACTCCCCTCCTTTTTTCCTCTATCTTAACACTACTTACAAATAACTTTATACACAAGTAGCAGAGGTCAAAATATGCTAGCAAAGTGAACATTGTTGTTGTTACATCTTGCATTCTTAATATAAGAGGGGAGTCAGATTCTGACAGGTGTAAATTGTGACCCGTAAAAATCTGACTCCCCTCCTTTTTTCCTCTCTGTTGATACTAGTTACAAATAACTTTATACACAAGTAGCAGGGGTCAAAATATGCTAGCAGAGTGAAAATTGTTGTTGTTGCATCTTGCATTCTTAATATAGAGGGGAGTCAGATTCTGACAGGTGTAAATTGTGACCCGTAAAAATCTGACTCCCCTCCTTTTTTTTCTCTCTTATACCACTGGTTACAATAACTTTATACTTAAGTAGCGGAGGTCAAAATATGCTAGCAGAGTGAAAATTGTTGTTGCATCTTGCATTCTTAATATAAGAGGGGAGTCAGATTGTGACAGGTGTAAATTGTGACCCGTAAAAATCTGACTCCTCTCCTTTTTTTTCTCTCTTATACCACTAGTTACAAATAACTTTATACATAAGTAGCAGAGGTCAAAGTATAATAGCAAAGTGAAAATTGTTGGTGTTACATCTTGTATTTTTAATATAAGAGGGGAGTCAGATTCTGACAGGTGTAAATTGTGACCCGTAAAAATCTGACTCCTCTCCTTTTTTCCTCTCTGTTGATACTAGTTACAAATAACTTTATACACAAGTAGCAGAGGTCAAAGTATGCAAGCAGAGTGAAAATTGTTGTTGTTGCATCTTGCAATTTTAATATATGACTCAAGTCAGATTGTGACAGGTGTAAATTGTGACCCGTAAAAATCTGACTCCCCTCCTTTTTTTCTCTCTTATACCACTTGTTACAAATAACTTTATACTTAAGTAGCGGAGGTCAAAATATGCTAGCCAGAGTGAAAATTGTTGTTACATATTGCATTCTTAATATAAGAGGGGAGTCAGATTCTGACAGGTGTAAATTGTGACCCGTAAAAATCTGACTCCCCTCCTTTTTTCCTCTATCTTAACACTACTTACAAATAACTTTATACACAAGTAGCAGAGGTCAAAATATGCTAGCAAAGTGAACATTGTTGTTGTTACATCTTGCATTCTTAATATAAGAGGGGAGTCAGATTCTGACAGGTGTAAATTGTGACCCGTAAAAATCTGACTCCCCTCCTTTTTTTCTCTCTTATACCACTGGTTACAAATAACTTTATACTTAAGTAGCGGAGGTCAAAATATGCTAGCAGAGTGAAAATTGTTGTTGCATCTTGCATTCTTAATATAAGAGGGGAGTCAGATTGTGACAGGTGTAAATTGTGACCCGTAAAAATCTGACTCCTCTCCTTTTTTTCTCTCTTATACCACTAGTTACAAATAACTTTATACATAAGTAGCAGAGGTCAAAGTATAATAGCAAAGTGAAAATTGTTGGTGTTACATCTTGCATTTTTAATATAAGAGGGGAGTCAGATTCTGACAGGTGTAAATTGTGACCCGTAAAAATCTGACTCCCCTCCTTTTTTCCTCTATCTTAACACTACTTACAAATAACTTTATACACAAGTAGCAGAGGTCAAAATATGCTAGCAAAGTGAACATTGTTGTTGTTACATCTTGCATTCTTAATATAAGAGGGGAGTCAGATTCTGACAGGTGTAAATTGTGACCCGTAAAAATCTGACTCCCCTCCTTTTTTCCTCTCTGTTGATACTAGTTACAAATAACTTTATACACAAGTAGCAGAGGTCAAAATATGCTAGCAGAGTGAAAATTGTTGTTGTTGCATCTTGCATTCTTAATATAAGAGGGGAGTCAGATTCTGACAGGTGTAAATTGTGACCCGTAAAAATCTGACTCCCCTCCTTTTTTTCTCTCTTATACCACTGGTTACAAATAACTTTATACTTAAGTAGCGGAGGTCAAAATATGCTAGCAGAGTGAAAATTGTTGTTGCATCTTGCATTCTTAATATAAGAGGGGAGTCAGATTGTGACAGGTGTAAATTGTGACCCGTAAAAATCTGACTCCTCTCCTTTTTTTTCTCTCTTATACCACTAGTTACAAATAACTTTATACATAAGTAGCAGAGGTCAAAGTATAATAGCAAAGTGAAAATTGTTGGTGTTACATCTTGCATTTTTAATATAAGAGGGGAGTCAGATTCTGACAGGTGTAAATTGTGACCCGTAAAAATCTGACTCCCCTCCTTTTTTCCTCTCTGTTGATACTAGTTACAAATACTTTTTACTTAAGTAGTAGAGGTTAAAGTCTGCTAGCAAAGTGTTTAATGGTTGGTGTTACATCTTGCAATTTTAATATAAGAGGGGAGTCAGATTGTGACAGGTGTAAATTGTGACCCGTAAAATCTGACTCCTCTCCTTTTTTTTTCTCTCTTATACCACTAGTTACAAATAACTTTATACATAAGTAGCAGAGGTCAAAGTATAATAGCAGAGTGAAAATTGTTGGTGTTACATCTTGCATTTTTAATATAAGAGGGGAGTCAGATTCTGACAGGTGTAAATTGTGACCCGTAAAAATCTGACTCCTCTCCTTTTTTCCTCTCTGTTGATACTAGTTACAAATAACTTTATACATAAGTAGCAGAGGTCAAAGTATGATAGCAAAGTGAAAATAGTCGGTGTTACTTCTTGCATTTTTAATATAATAGGGGAGTCAGATTCTGACAGGTGTAAATTGTGACCCGTAAAAATCTGACTCCCCTCCTTTTTTCCTCTATCTTAAAACTACTTACAAATAACTTTATACACAAGTAGCAGAGGTCAAAGTATGCAAGCAGAGTGAAAATTGTTGTTGTTGCATCTTGCAATTTTAATATATGACTCAAGTCAGATTGTGACAGGTGTAAATTGTGACCCGTAAAAATCTGACTCCCCTCCTTTTTTTCTCTCTTATACCACTTGTTACAAATAACTTTATACTTAAGTAGCGGAGGTCAAAATATGCTAGCAGAGTGAAAATTGTTGTTACATATTGCATTCTTAATATAAGAGGGGAGTCAGATTCTGACAGGTGTAAATTGTGACCCGTAAAAATCTGACTCCCCTCCTTTTTTCCTCTATCTTACACACTACTTACAAATAACTTTATACACAAGTAGCAGAGGTCAAAATATGCTAGCAAAGTGAACATTGTTGTTGTTACATCTTGCATTCTTAATATAAGAGGGGAGTCAGATTCTGACAGGTGTAAATTGTGACCCGTAAAAATCTGACTCCTCTCCTTTTTTTTCTCTCTTATACCACTAGTTACAAATAACTTTATACATAAGTAGCAGAGGTCAAAGTATAATAGCAAAGTGAAAATTGTTGGTGTTACATCTTGCATTTTTAATATAAGAGGGGAGTCAGATTCTGACAGGTGTAAATTGTGACCTGTAAAAATCTGACTCCTCTCCTTTTTTCCTCTCTGTTGATACTAGTTACAAATAACTTTATACATAAGTAGCAGAGGTCAAAGTATAATAGCAAAGTGAAAATTGTTGGTGTTACATCTTGCATTTTTAATATAAGAGGGGAGTCAGATTCTGACAGGTGTAAATTGTGACCCGTAAAAATCTGACTCCCCTCCTTTTTTCCTCTATCTTAACACTACTTACAAATAACTTTATACACAAGTAGCAGAGGTCAAAATATGCTAGCAAAGTGAACATTGTTGTTGTTACATCTTGCATTCTTAATATAAGAGGGGAGTCAGATTCTGACAGGTGTAAATTGTGACCCGTAAAAATCTGACTCCCCTCCTTTTTTCCTCTCTGTTGATACTAGTTACAAATAACTTTATACACAAGTAGCAGAGGTCAAAATATGCTAGCAGAGTGAAAATTGTTGTTGTTGCATCTTGCATTCTTAATATAAGAGGGGAGTCAGATTCTGACAGGTGTAAATTGTGACCCGTAAAAATCTGACTCCCCTCCTTTTTTTCTCTCTTATACCACTGGTTACAAATAACTTTATACTTAAGTAGCGGAGGTCAAAATATGCTAGCAGAGTGAAAATTGTTGTTGCATCTTGCATTCTTAATATAAGAGGGGAGTCAGATTGTGACAGGTGTAAATTGTGACCCGTAAAAATCTGACTCCTCTCCTTTTTTTTCTCTCTTATACCACTAGTTACAAATAACTTTATACATAAGTAGCAGAGGTCAAAGTATAATAGCAAAGTGAAAATTGTTGGTGTTACATCTTGCATTTTTAATATAAGAGGGGAGTCAGATTCTGACAGGTGTAAATTGTGACCCGTAAAAATCTGACTCCCCTCCTTTTTTCCTCTCTGTTGATACTAGTTACAAATAACTTTATACTTAAGTAGTAGAGGTTAAAGTCTGCTAGCAAAGTGTTTAATGGTTGGTGTTACATCTTGCAATTTTAATATAAGAGGGGAGTCAGATTGTGACAGGTGTAAATTGTGACCCGTAAAAATCTGACTCCTCTCCTTTTTTTTCTCTCTTATACCACTAGTTACAAATAACTTTATACATAAGTAGCAGAGGTCAAAGTATAATAGCAGAGTGAAAATTGTTGGTGTTACATCTTGCATTTTTAATATAAGAGGGGAGTCAGATTCTGACAGGTGTAAATTGTGACCCGTAAAAATCTGACTCCTCTCCTTTTTTCCTCTCTGTTGATACTAGTCACAAATAACTTTATACATAAGTAGCAGAGGTCAAAGTATGATAGCAAAGTGAAAATAGTCGGTGTTACTTCTTGCATTTTTAATATAATAGGGGAGTCAGATTCTGACAGGTGTAAATTGTGACCGTAAAAATCTGACTCCCCTCCTTTTTCCTCTATCTTAAAACTACTTACAAATAACTTTATACACAAGTAGCAGAGGTCAAAGTATGCAAGCAGAGTGAAAATTGGTTGTTGTTGCATCTTGCAATTTTAATATATGACTCAAGTCAGATTGTGACAGGTGTAAATTGTGACCCGTAAAAAATCTGACTTCCCCTCCTTTTTTTCTCTCTTATACCACTTGTTACAAATAACTTTATACTTAAGTAGCGGAGGTCAAAATATGCTAGCAGAGTGAAAAATTGTTGTTACATATTGCATTCTTAATATAAGAGGGGAGTCAGATTCTGACAGGTGTAATTGTGACCCGTAAAAATCTGACTCCCCTCCTTTTTTCCTCTATCTTACACTACTTACAAATAACTTTATACACAAGTAGCAGAGGTCAAAATATGCTAGCAGAGTGAAAATTGTTGTTGTTAGCATCTTGCAATTTTAATATATGAGGGCAAGTCAGATTGTGACAGGTGTAAATTGTGACCCGTAAAAATCTGACTCCCTCCTTTTTTTCTCTCTTATACCACTAGTTACAAATAACTTTATACTTAAGTAGCAGAGGTCAAAAGTATGCTAGCAGAGTGAAAATTGTTGTGTTACATCTTGCATTCTTAATATAAGAGGGGAGTCAGATTCTGACAGGTGTAAATTGTGACCCGTAAAAATCTGACTCCTCTCCTTTTTTTCTCTCTTATACCACTAGTTACAAATAACTTTATACATAAGTAGCAGAGGTCAAAGTATAATAGCAAAGTGAAAATTGTTGGTGTTACATCTTGCATTTTTAATATAAGACGGGAGTCAGATTCTGACAGGTGTAAATTGTGACCCTGTAAAAATCTGACTCCTCTCCTTTTTTCCTCTCTGTTGATACTAGTTACAAATAACTTTATACATAAGTAGCAGAGGTCAAAGTATAATAGCAAAGTGAAAATTGTTGGTGTTACATCTTGCATTTTTAATATAAGAGGGGAGTCAGATTCTGACAGGTGTAAATTGTGACCCGTAAAAATCTGACTCCCCTCCTTTTTTCCTCTATCTTAACACTACTTACAAATAACTTTATACACAAGTAGCAGAGGTCAAAATATGCTAGCAAAGTGAACATTGTTGTTGTTACATCTTGCATTCTTAATATAAGAGGGGAGTCAGATTCTGACAGGTGTAAATTGTGACCCGTAAAAATCTGACTCCCCTCCTTTTTCCTCTCTGTTGATACTAGTTACAAATAACTTTATACACAAGTAGCAGAGGTCAAAATATGCTAGCAGAGTGAAAATTGTTGTTGTTGCATCTTGCATTCTTAATATAAGAGGGGAGTCAGATTCTGACAGGTGTAAATTGTGACCCGTAAAAATCTGACTCCCCTCCTTTTTTTCTCTCTTATACCACTGGTTACAAATAACTTATACTTAAGTAGCGGAGGTCAAAATATGCTAGCAGAGTGAAAATTGTTGTTGCATCTTGCATTCTTAATATAAGAGGGGAGTCAGATTGTGACAGGTGTAAATTGTGACCCGTAAAAATCTGACTCCTCTCCTTTTTTTTCTCTCTTATACCACTAGTTACAAATAACTTTATACATAAGTAGCAGAGGTCAAAGTATAATAGCAAAGTGAAAATTGTTGGTGTTACATCTTGCATTTTTAATATAAGAGGGGAGTCAGATTCTGACAGGTGTAAATTGTGACCCGTAAAAATCTGACTCCCCTCCTTTTTTCCTCTCTGTTGATACTAGTTACAAATAACTTTATACTTAAGTAGTAGAGGTTAAAGTCTGCTAGCAAAGTGTTTAATGGTTGGTGTTACATCTTGCAATTTTAATATAAGAGGGGAGTCAGATTGTGACAGGTGTAAATTGTGACCCGTAAAAATCGGACTCCTCTCCTTTTTTTTTCTCTCTTATACCACTAGTTACAAATACTTTATACATAAGTAGCAGAGGTCAAAGTATAATAGGCAGAGTGAAAATTGTTGGTGTTACAATCTTGGCATTTTAATATAAGAGGGGAGTCAGATTCTGACAGGTGTAAATTGTGACCCGTAAAAATCTGACTCCTCTCCTTTTTTCCTCTCTGTTGATACTAGTCACAAATAACTTTATACATAGTAGCAGAGGTCAAAGTATGATAGCAAAGTGAAAATAGTCGGTGTTACTTTCTTGCATTTGTAATATAATAGGGGGAGTCAGGATTCTGACAGGTGTAAAGTGTGACCCGTAAAAATCTGACTCCCTCCTTTTTCCTCTATCTTAAAACTACTTACAAATAACTTTATACACAAGTAGCAGAGGTCAAAGTATGCAAGCAGAGTGAAAATTGTTGTTGTTGCATCTTGCAATTTTAATATATGACTCAAGTCAGATTGTGACAGGTGTAAATTGTGACCCGTAAAAATCTGACTCCCCTCCTTTTTTTCTCTCTTATACCACTTGTTACAAATAACTTTATACTTAAGTAGCGGAGGTCAAAATATGCTAGCAGAGTGAAATTGTTGTTACATATTGCCATTCTTAATATAAGAGGGGAGTCAGATTCTGACAGTGTAAATTGTGACCCGTAAAAAGATCTGACTCCCTCCTTTTTTCCTCTATCTTAACACTACTTACAAATAACTTATACACAAGTAGCAGAGGTCAAAATATGCTAGCAAAGTGAACATTGTTGTTGTTACATCTTGCATTCTTAAGATAAGAGGGGAGTCAGATTCTGACAGGTGTAAATTGTGACCCTAAAATCTGACTCCCCTCCTTTTTTCCTCTCTGGTTGATACTAGTTACAAGAACTTTATACCACAAGTAGCAGGGGTCAAAATATGCTAGCAGAGTGAAAATTGTTGTTGTTGCACATCTTGCATTCTTAATATAAGAGGGGAGTCAGATTCTGACAGGTTGTAAATTGTGACCCGTAAAAATCTGACTCCCCTCCTTTTTTCTCTCTTATTACCACTGGTTACAAATAACTTTATACTTAAGTAGCGGAGGGGTCAAAATATGCTAGCAGAGTGAAAATTGTTGTGCATCTTGCATTCTTATAGAAGAGGGTAGTCAGATTGTGACAGGTGTAAATTGTACCCGTAAAAATCTGACTCCTCTCCTTTTTTCTCTCTGTTGATACTAGTTACAAATAACTTATACTAAGTAGCAGAGGTCAAAGTATAATAGCAGAAGTGAAAAATGGTTGGTGTTACATCTTGCATTTTTAATATAAGAGGGGAGTCAGATTCTGACAGGTGTAAATTGTGACCCGTAAAAATCTGACTCCCCTCCTTTTTTCCTCTATCTAACACTACTTACAAATAACTTTATACACAAGTAGCAGAGGTCAAAATATGCTAGCAAAGTGAACATTGTTGTTGTTACATCTTGCATTCTTAATATAGAGGGGGAGTCAGATTCTGACAGGTGTAAATTGTGACCCTTTAAAAATCTGACTCCCCTCCTTTTTTCCTCTCTGTTGATACTAGTTACAAATAACTTTATACACAAGTAGCAGAGGGTCAAAATATGCTAGCAAAGTGAAAATTGTTGTTGTTGCATCTTGCATTCTTAATATAAGAGGGGAGTCAGATTCTGACAGGTGTAAATTGTGACCCGTAAAAATCTGACTCCCCTCCTTTTTTTCTCTCTTATACCACTGGTTACAAATAACTTTATACTTAAGTAGCGGAGGTCAAAATATGCTAGCAGAGTGAAAATTGTTGTTGCATCTTGCATTCTTAATATAAGAGGGGAGTCAGATTGTGACAGGTGTAAATTGTGACCCGTAAAAATCTGACTCCTCTCCTTTTTTTTCTCTCTTATACCACTAGTTACAAATAACTTTATACATAAGTAGCAGAGGTCAAAGTATAATAGCAAAGTGAAAATTGTTGGTGTTACATCTTGCATTTTTAATATAAGAGGGGAGTCAGATTCTGACAGGTGTAAATTGTGACCCGTAAAAATCTGACTCCCCTCCTTTTTTCCTCTATCTTAACACTACTTACAAATAACTTTATACACAAGTAGCAGAGGTCAAAATATGCTAGCAAAGTGAACATTGTTGTTGTTGCATCTTGCATTCTTAATATAAGAGGGGAGTCAGATTCTGACAGGTGTAAATTGTGACCCGTAAAATCTGACTCCCCTCCTTTTTTTCTCTCTTATACCACTGGTTACCAATAACTTTATACTTAAGTAGCGGAGGTCAAATATGCTAGCAGAGTGAAAATTGTTGTTGCATCTTGCATTCTTAATATAAGAGGGGAGTCAGATTGTGACAGGTGTAAATTGTGACCCGTAAAAAATCTGACTCCTCTCCTTTTTTTTCTCTCTTATACCACTAGTTACAATAACTTTATACATAAGTAGCAGAGGTCAAAGTATAATAGCAAAGTGAAAATTGTTGGTGTTACATCTGCATTTTAATATAAGAGGGGAGTCAGATTCTGACAGGTGTAATTGTGACCCGTAAAAATCTGACTCCCCTCCTTTTTTCCTCTCTGTTGATACTAGTTACAAATAACTTTATACTTAAGTAGTAGAGGTTAAAGTCTGCTAGCAAAGTGTTTAATGGTTGGTGTTACATCTTGCAATTTTAATATAAGAGGGGAGTCAGATTGTGACAGGTGTAAATTGTGACCCGTAAAAATCTGACTCCTCTCCTTTTTTTCTCTCTTATACCACTAGTTACAAATAACTTTATACATAAGTAGCAGAGGTCAAAGTATAATAGCAGAGTGAAAATTGTTGGTGTTACATCTTGCATTTTTAATATAAGAGGGGAGTCAGATTCTGACAGGTGTAAATTGTGACCCGTAAAAATCTGACTCCTCTCCTTTTTTCCTCTCTGTTGATACTAGTCACAAATAACTTTATACATAAGTAGCAGAGGTCAAAGTATGATAGCAAAGTGAAAATAGTCGGTGTTACTTCTTGCATTTTTAATATAATAGGGGAGTCAGATTCTGACAGGTGTAAATTGTGACCCGTAAAAATCTGACTCCCCTCCTTTTTTCCTCTATCTTAAAACTACTTACAAATAACTTTATACACAAGTAGCAGAGGTCAAAGTATGCAAGCAGAGTGAAAATTGTTGTTGTTGCATCTTGCAATTTTAATATATGACTCAAGTCAGATTGTGACAGGTGTAAATTGTGACCCGTAAAAATCTGACTCCCCTCCTTTTTTTCTCTCTTATACCACTTGTTACAAATAACTTTATACTTAAGTAGCGGAGGTCAAAATATGCTAGCAGAGTGAAAATTGTTGTTACATATTGCATTCTTAATATAAGAGGGGAGTCAGATTCTGACAGGTGTAAATTGTGACCCGTAAAAATCTGACTCCCCTCCTTTTTTCCTCTATCTTAACACTACTTACAAATAACTTTATACACAAGTAGCAGAGGTCAAAATATGCTAGCAAAGTGAACATTGTTGTTGTTACATCTTGCATTCTTAATATAAGAGGGGAGTCAGATTCTGACAGGTGTAAATTGTGACCCGTAAAAATCTGACTCCCCTCCTTTTTTCCTCTCTGTTGATACTAGTTACAAATAACTTTATACACAAGTAGCAGGGGTCAAAATATGCTAGCAGAGTGAAAATTGTTGTTGTTGCATCTTGCATTCTTAATATAAGAGGGGAGTCAGATTCTGACAGGTGTAAATTGTGACCCGTAAAAATCTGACTCCCCTCCTTTTTTTCTCTCTTATACCACTGGTTACAAATAACTTTATACTTAAGTAGCGGAGGTCAAAATATGCTAGCAGAGTGAAAATTGTTGTTGCATCTTGCATTCTTAATATAAGAGGGGAGTCAGATTGTGACAGGTGTAAATTGTGACCCGTAAAAATCTGACTCCTCTCCTTTTTTTTCTCTCTGTTGATACTAGTTACAAATAACTTTATACATAAGTAGCAGAGGTCAAAGTATAATAGCAAAGTGAAAATTGTTGGTGTTACATCTTGCATTTTTAATATAAGAGGGGAGTCAGATTCTGACAGGTGTAAATTGTGACCCGTAAAAATCTGACTCCCCTCCTTTTTTCCTCTATCTTAACACTACTTACAAATAACTTTATACACAAGTAGCAGAGGGTCAAAATATGCTAGCAAAGTGAACATTGTTGTTGTTACATCTTGCATTCTTAATATAAGAGGGGAGTCAGATTCTGACAGGTGTAAATTGTGACCCGTAAAAATCTGACTCCCCTCCTTTTTTCCTCTCTGTTGATACTAGTTACAAATAACTTTATACACAAGTAGCAGAGGTCAAAATATGCTAGCAGAGTGAAAATTGTTGTTGTTGCATCTTGCATTCTTAATATAAGAGGGGAGTCAGATTCTGACAGGTGTAAATTGTGACCCGTAAAAATCTGACTCCCCTCCTTTTTTCTCTCTTATACCACTGGTTACAAATAACTTTATACTTAAGTAGCGGAGGTCAAAATATGCTAGCAGAGTGAAAATTGTTGTTGCATCTTGCATTCTTAATATAAGAGGGGAGTCAGATTGTGACAGGTGTAAATTGTGACCCGTAAAAATCTGACTCCTCTCCTTTTTTTTCTCTCTTATACCACTAGTTACAAATAACTTATACATAAGTAGCAGAGGTCAAAGTATAATAGCAAAGTGAAATTGTTGGTGTTACATCTTGCATTTTAATATAAGAGGGGAGTCAGATTCTGACAGGTGTAAATTGTGACCCGTAAAAATCTGACTCCCCTCCTTTTTTTCCTCTATCTTAACACTACTTACAAATAACTTTATACACAAGTAGCAGAGGTCAAAATATGCTAGCAAAGTGAACATTGTTGTTGTTACATCTTGCATTCTTAATATAAGAGGGGAGTCAGATTCTGACAGGGTGTAAATTGTGACCCGTAAAAATCTGACTCCCCTCCTTTTTTCCTCTCTGTTGATACTAGTTACAAATAACTTTATACACAAGTAGCAGAGGTCAAAATATGCTAGCAGAGTGAAAATTGTTGTTGTTGCATCTTGCATTCTTAATATAAGAGGGGAGTCAGATTCTGACAGGTGTAAATTGTGACCCGTAAAAATCTGACTCCCCTCCTTTTTTTCTCTCTTATACCACTGGTTACAAATAACTTTATACTTAAGTAGCGGAGGTCAAAATATGCTAGCAGAGTGAAAATTGTTGTTGCATCTGCATTCTTAATATAAGAGGGGAGTCAGATTGTGACAGGTGTAAATTGTGACCCGTAAAAATCTGACTCCTCTCCTTTTTTTTTCTCTCTTATACCACTAGTTACAAATAACCTTTATACATAAGTAGCAGAGGTCAAAGTATAATAGCAAAGTGAAAATTGTTGGTGTTACATCTTGCATTTTTAATATAAGAGGGGAGTCAGATTCTGACAGGTGTAAATTGTGACCCGTAAAAATCTGACTCCCCTCCTTTTTCCTCTCTGTTGATACTAGTTACAAATAACTTTATACTTAAGTAGTAGAGGTTAAAGTCTGCTAGCAAAGTGTTTAATGGTTGGTGTTACATCTTGCAATTTTAATATAAGAGGGGAGTCAGATTGTGACAGGTGTAAATTGTGACCCGTAAAAATCTGACTCCTCTCCTTTTTTTTCTCTCTTATACCACTAGTTACAAATAACTTTATACATAAGTAGCAGAGGTCAAAGTATAATAGCAGAGTGAAAATTGTTGGTGTTACATCTTGCATTTTTAATATAAGAGGGGAGTCAGATTCTGACAGGTGTAAATTGTGACCCGTAAAAATCTGACTCCTCTCCTTTTTTCCTCTCTGTTGATACTAGTCACAAATAACTTTATACATAAGTAGCAGAGGTCAAAGTATGATAGCAAAGTGAAAATAGTCGGTGTTACTTCTTGCATTTTTAATATAATAGGGGAGTCAGATTCTGACAGGTGTAAATTGTGACCCGTAAAAATCTGACTCCCCTCCTTTTTTCCTCTATCTTAAAACTACTTACAAATAACTTTATACACAAGTAGCAGAGGTCAAAGTATGCAAGCAGAGTGAAAATTGTTGTTGTTGCATCTTGCAATTTTAATATATGACTCAAGTCAGATTGTGACAGGTGTAAATTGTGACCCGTAAAAATCTGACTCCCCTCCTTTTTTTCTCTCTTATACCACTTGTTACAAATAACTTTATACTTAAGTAGCGGAGGTCAAAATATGCTAGCAGAGTGAAAATTGTTGTTACATATTGCATTCTTAATATAAGAGGGGAGTCAGATTCTGACAGGTGTAAATTGTGACCCGTTAAAAAATCTGACTCCCCCTCCTTTTTTCCTCTATCTTAACACTACTTACAAATAACTTTATACACAAGTAGCAGAGGTCAAAATATGCTAGCAAAGTGAACATTGTTGTTGTTACATCTTGCATTCTTAATATAAGAGGGGAGTCAGATTCTGACAGGTGTAAATTGTGACCCGTAAAAATCTGACTCCCCTCCTTTTTTCCTCTCTGTTGATACTAGTTACAAATAACTTTATACACAAGTAGCAGGGGTCAAAATATGCTAGCAGAGTGAAAATTGTTGTTGTTGCATCTTGCATTCTTAATATAAGAGGGGAGTCAGATTCTGACAGGTGTAAATTGTGACCCGTAAAAATCTGACTCCCCTCCTTTTTTTCTCTCTTATACCACTGGTTACAAATAACTTTATACTTAAGTAGCGGAGGTCAAAATATGCTAGCAGAGTGAAAATTGTTGTTGCATCTTGCATTCTTAATATAAGAGGGGAGTCAGATTGTGACAGGTGTAAATTGTGACCCGTAAAAATCTGACTCCTCTCCTTTTTTTTCTCTCTGTTGATACTAGTTACAAATAACTTTATACATAAGTAGCAGAGGTCAAAGTATAATAGCAAAGTGAAAATTGTTGGTGTTACATCTTGCATTTTTAATATAAGAGGGGAGTCAGATTCTGACAGGTGTAAATTGTGACCCGTAAAAATCTGACTCCCCTCCTTTTTTCCTCTATCTTAACACTACTTACAAATAACTTTATACACAAGTAGCAGAGGTCAAAATATGCTAGCAAAGTGAACATTGTTGTTGTTACATCTTGCATTCTTAATATAAGAGGGGAGTCAGATTCTGACAGGTGTAAATTGTGACCCGTAAAAATCTGACTCCCCTCCTTTTTTCCTCTCTGTTGATACTAGTTACAAATAACTTTATACACAAGTAGCAGAGGTCAAAATATGCTAGCAGAGTGAAAATTGTTGTTGTTGCATCTTGCATTCTTAATATAAGAGGGGAGTCAGATTCTGACAGGTGTAAATTGTGACCCGTAAAAATCTGACTCCCCTCCTTTTTTTCTCTCTTATACCACTGGTTACAAATAACTTTATACTTAAGTAGCGGAGGTCAAAATATGCTAGCAGAGTGAAAATTGTTGTTGCATCTTGCATTCTTAATATAAGAGGGGAGTCAGATTGTGACAGGTGTAAATTGTGACCCGTAAAAATCTGACTCCTCTCCTTTTTTTTCTCTCTTATACCACTAGTTACAAATAACTTTATACATAAGTAGCAGAGGTCAAAGTATAATAGCAAAGTGAAAATTGTTGGTGTTACATCTTGCATTTTTAATATAAGAGGGGAGTCAGATTCTGACAGGTGTAAATTGTGACCCGTAAAAATCTGACTCCCCTCCTTTTTTCCTCTATCTTAACACTACTTACAAATAACTTTATACACAAGTAGCAGAGGTCAAAATATGCTAGCAAAGTGGAACATTGTTGTTGTTACATCTTGCATTCTTAATATAAGAGGGGAGTCAGATTCTGACAGGTGTAAATTGTGACCCGTAAAAATCTGACTCCCCTCCTTTTTTCCTCTCTGTTGATACTAGTTACAAATAACTTTATACACAAGTAGCAGAGGTCAAAATATGCTAGCAGAGTGAAAATTGTTGTTGTTGCATCTTGCATTCTTAATATAAGAGGGGAGTCAGATTCTGACAGGTGTAAATTGTGACCCGTAAAAATCTGACTCCCCTCCTTTTTTTCTCTCTTATACCACTGGTTACAAATAACTTTATACTTAAGTAGCGGAGGTCAAAATATGCTAGCAGAGTGAAAATTGTTGTTGCATCTTGCATTCTTAATATAAGAGGGGAGTCAGATTGTGACAGGTGTAAATTGTGACCCGTAAAAATCTGACTCCTCTCCTTTTTTTTCTCTCTTATACCACTAGTTACAAATAACTTATACATAAGTAGCAGAGGTCAAAGTATAATAGCAAAGTGAAAATTGTTGGTGTTACATCTTGCATTTTTAATATAAGAGGGGAGTCAGATTCTGACAGGTGTAAATTGTGACCCGTAAAAATCTGACTCCCCTCCTTTTTTCCTCTCTGTTGATACTAGTTACAAATAACTTTTTACTTAAGTAGTAGAGGTTAAAGTCTGCTAGCAAAGTGTTTAATGGTTGGTGTTACATCTTGCAATTTTAATATAAGAGGGGAGTCAGATTGTGACAGGTGTAAATTGTGACCCGTAAAAATCTGACTCCTCTCCTTTTTTTTCTCTCTTATACCACTAGTTACAAATAACTTTATACATAAGTAGCAGAGGTCAAAGTATAATAGCAGAGTGAAAATTGTTGGTGTTACATCTTGCATTTTTAATATAAGAGGGGAGTCAGATTCTGACAGGTGTAAATTGTGACCCGTAAAAATCTGACTCCTCTCCTTTTTTCCTCTCTGTTGATACTAGTCACAAATAACTTTATACATAAGTAGCAGAGGTCAAAGTATGATAGCAAAGTGAAAATAGTCGGTGTTACTTCTTGCATTTTTAATATAATAGGGGAGTCAGATTCTGACAGGTGTAAATTGTGACCCGTAAAAATCTGACTCCCCTCCTTTTTTCCTCTATCTTAAAACTACTTACAAATAACTTTATACACAAGTAGCAGAGGTCAAAGTATGCAAGCAGAGTGAAAATTGTTGTTGTTGCATCTTGCAATTTTAATATATGACTCAAGTCAGATTGTGACAGGTGTAAATTGTGACCCGTAAAAAATCTGACTCCCCTCCTTTTTTTCTCTCTTATACCACTTGTTACAAATAACTTTATACTTAAGTAGCGGAGGTCAAAATATGCTAGCAGAGTGAAAATTGTTGTTACATATTGCATTCTTAATATAAGAGGGGAGTCAGATTCTGACAGGTGTAAATTGTGACCCGTAAAAATCTGACTCCCCTCCTTTTTTCCTCTATCTTAACACTACTTACAAATAACTTTATACACAAGTAGCAGAGGTCAAAATATGCTAGCAAAGTGAACATTGTTGTTGTTACATCTTGCATTCTTAATATAAGAGGGGAGTCAGATTCTGACAGGTGTAAATTGTGACCCGTAAAAATCTGACTCCTCTCCTTTTTTTTCTCTCTTATACCACTAGTTACAAATAACTTTATACATAAGTAGCAGAGGTCAAAGTATAATAGCAAAGTGAAAATTGTTGGTGTTACATCTTGCATTTTTAATATAAGAGGGGAGTCAGATTCTGACAGGTGTAAATTGTGACCCGTAAAAATCTGACTCCTCTCCTTTTTTCCTCTCTGTTGATACTAGTTACAAATAACTTTATACATAAGTAGCAGAGGTCAAAGTATAATAGCAAAGTGAAAATTGTTGGTGTTACATCTTGCATTTTTAATATAAGAGGGGAGTCAGATTCTGACAGGTGTAAATTGTGACCCGTAAAAATCTGACTCCCCTCCTTTTTTCCTCTATCTTAACACTACTTACAAATAACTTTATACACAAGTAGCAGAGGTCAAAATATGCTAGCAAAGTGAACATTGTTGTTGTTACATCTTGCATTCTTAATATAAGAGGGGAGTCAGATTCTGACAGGTGTAAATTGTGACCCGTAAAAATCTGACTCCCCTCCTTTTTTCCTCTCTGTTGATACTAGTTACAAATAACTTTATACACAAGTAGCAGAGGTCAAAATATGCTAGCAGAGTGAAAATTGTTGTTGTTGCATCTTGCATTCTTAATATAAGAGGGGAGTCAGATTCTGACAGGTGTAAATTGTGACCCGTAAAAATCTGACTCCCCTCCTTTTTTTCTCTCTTATACCACTGGTTACAAATAACTTTATACTTAAGTAGCGGAGGTCAAAATATGCTAGCAGAGTGAAAATTGTTGTTGCATCTTGCATTCTTAATATAAGAGGGGAGTCAGATTGTGACAGGTGTAAATTGTGACCCGTAAAAATCTGACTCCTCTCCTTTTTTTTCTCTCTTATACCACTAGTTACAAATAACTTTATACATAAGTAGCAGAGGTCAAAGTATAATAGCAAAGTGAAAATTGTTGGTGTTACATCTTGCATTTTTAATATAAGAGGGGAGTCAGATTCTGACAGGTGTAAATTGTGACCCGTAAAAATCTGACTCCCCTCCTTTTTTCCTCTCTGTTGATACTAGTTACAAATAACTTTATACTTAAGTAGTAGAGGTTAAAGTCTGCTAGCAAAGTGTTTAATGGTTGGTGTTACATCTTGCAATTTTAATATAAGAGGGGAGTCAGATTGTGACAGGTGTAAATTGTGACCCGTAAAAATCTGACTCCTCTCCTTTTTTTTCTCTCTTATACCACTAGTTACAAATAACTTTATACATAAGTAGCAGAGGTCAAAGTATAATAGCAGAGTGAAAATTGTTGGTGTTACATCTTGCATTTTTAATATAAGAGGGGAGTCAGATTCTGACAGGTGTAAATTGTGACCCGTAAAAATCTGACTCCTCTCCTTTTTTCCTCTCTGTTGATACTAGTCACAAATAACTTTATACATAAGTAGCAGAGGTCAAAGTATGATAGCAAAGTGAAAATAGTCGGTGTTACTTCTTGCATTTTTAATATAATAGGGGAGTCAGATTCTGACAGGTGTAAATTGTGACCCGTAAAAATCTGACTCCCCTCCTTTTTTCCTCTATCTTAAAACTACTTACAAATAACTTTATACACAAGTAGCAGAGGTCAAAGTATGCAAGCAGAGTGAAAATTGTTGTTGTTGCATCTTGCAATTTTAATATATGACTCAAGTCAGATTGTGACAGGTGTAAATTGTGACCCGTAAAAATCTGACTCCCCTCCTTTTTTTCTCTCTTATACCACTTGTTACAAATAACTTTATACTTAAGTAGCGGAGGTCAAAATATGCTAGCAGAGTGAAAATTGTTGTTACATATTGCATTCTTAATATAAGAGGGGAGTCAGATTCTGACAGGTGTAAATTGTGACCCGTAAAAATCTGACTCCCCTCCTTTTTTCCTCTATCTTAACACTACTTACAAATAACTTTATACACAAGTAGCAGAGGTCAAAATATGCTAGCAAAGTGAACATTGTTGTTGTTACATCTTGCATTCTTAATATAAGAGGGGAGTCAGATTCTGACAGGTGTAAATTGTGACCCGTAAAAATCTGACTCCCCTCCTTTTTTCCTCTCTGTTGATACTAGTTACAAATAACTTTATACACAAGTAGCAGGGGTCAAAATATGCTAGCAGAGTGAAAATTGTTGTTGTTGCATCTTGCATTCTTAATATAAGAGGGGAGTCAGATTCTGACAGGTGTAAATTGTGACCCGTAAAAATCTGACTCCCCTCCTTTTTTTCTCTCTTATACCACTGGTTACAAATAACTTTATACTTAAGTAGCGGAGGTCAAAATATGCTAGCAGAGTGAAAATTGTTGTTGCATCTTGCATTCTTAATATAAGAGGGGAGTCAGATTGTGACAGGTGTAAATTGTGACCCGTAAAAATCTGACTCCTCTCCTTTTTTTTCTCTCTGTTGATACTAGTTACAAATAACTTTATACATAAGTAGCAGAGGTCAAAGTATAATAGCAAAGTGAAAATTGTTGGTGTTACATCTTGCATTTTTAATATAAGAGGGGAGTCAGATTCTGACAGGTGTAAATTGTGACCCGTAAAAATCTGACTCCCCTCCTTTTTTCCTCTATCTTAACACTACTTACAAATAACTTTATACACAAGTAGCAGAGGTCAAAATATGCTAGCAAAGTGAACATTGTTGTTGTTACATCTTGCATTCTTAATATAAGAGGGGAGTCAGATTCTGACAGGTGTAAATTGTGACCCGTAAAAATCTGACTCCCCTCCTTTTTTCCTCTCTGTTGATACTAGTTACAAATAACTTTATACACAAGTAGCAGAGGTCAAAATATGCTAGCAGAGTGAAAATTGTTGTTGTTGCATCTTGCATTCTTAATATAAGAGGGGAGTCAGATTCTGACAGGTTGTAAATTGTGACCCGTAAAAATCTGACTCCCCTCCTTTTTTTCTCTCTTATACCACTGGTTACAAATAACTTTATACTTAAGTAGCGGAGGTCAAAATATGCTAGCAGAGTGAAAATTGTTGTGTGCATCTTGCATTCTTAATATAAGAGGGGAGTCAGATTGTGACAGGTGTAAATTGTGACCCGTAAAAATCTGACTCCTCTCCTTTTTTTTCTCTCTTATACCACTAGTTACAAATAACTTTATACATAAGTAGCAGAGGTCAAAGTATAATAGCAAAGTGAAAATTGTTGGTGTTACATCTTGCATTTTTAATATAAGAGGGGAGTCAGATTCTGACAGGTGTAAATTGTGACCCGTAAAAATCTGACTCCCCTCCTTTTTTCCTCTCTGTTGATACTAGTTACAAATAACTTTATACTTAAGTAGTAGAGGTTAAAGTCTGCTAGCAAAATGTTTAATGGTTGGTGTTACATCTTGCAATTTTAATATAAGAGGGGAGTCAGATTGTGACAGGTGTAAATTGTGACCCGTAAAAATATGACTCCCCTCCTTTTTTCCTCTCTGTTGATGCTAGTTACAAATAACTTCATACACAAGTAGCAGAGGTCAAAATATGCTAGCAGAGTGAAAATTGTTGTTGTTACATCTTGCATTCTTAATATAAGAGGGGAGTCAGATTCTGACAGGTGTAAATTGTGACCCGTAAAAATCTGACTCCCCTCCTTTTTCCCTCTATCTTAACACTAGTTACAAATAACTTTATACATAAGTAGCAGAGGTCAAAGTATGCAAGCAGAGTGAAAATTGTTGTTGTTGCATTTTGCAATTTTAATATATGACTCAAGTCAGATTCTGACAGGTGTAAATTGTGACCCGTAAAAATCTGACTCCCCTCCTTTTTTTCTCTCTTATACCACTGGTTACAAATAACTTTATACTTAAGTAGCGGAGGTCAAAATATGCTAGCAGAGTGAAAATTGTTGTTGCATCTTGCATTCTTAATATAAGAGGGGAGTCAGATTGTGACAGGTGTAAATTGTGACCCGTAAAAATCTGACTCCTCTCCTTTTTTTTCTCTCTTATACCACTAGTTACAAATAACTTTATACATAAGTAGCAGAGGTCAAAGTATAATAGCAAAGTGAAAATTGTTGGTGTTACATCTTGCATTTTTAATATAAGAGGGGAGTCAGATTCTGACAGGTGTAAATTGTGACCCGTAAAAATCTGACTCCCCTCCTTTTTTCCTCTCTGTTGATACTAGTTACAAATAACTTTATACTTAAGTAGTAGAGGTTAAAGTCTGCTAGCAAAATGTTTAATGGTTGGTGTTACATCTTGCAATTTTAATATAAGAGGGGAGTCAGATTGTGACAGGTGTAAATTGTGACCCGTAAAAATATGACTCCCCTCCTTTTTTCCTCTCTGTTGATGCTAGTTACAAATAACTTCATACACAAGTAGCAGAGGTCAAAATATGCTAGCAGAGTGAAAATTGTTGTTGTTACATCTTGCATTCTTAATATAAGAGGGGAGTCAGATTCTGACAGGTGTAAATTGTGACCCGTAAAAATCTGACTCCCCTCCTTTTTCCCTCTATCTTAACACTAGTTACAAATAACTTTATACATAAGTAGCAGAGGTCAAAGTATGCAAGCAGAGTGAAAATTGTTGTTGTTGCATTTTGCAATTTTAATATATGACTCAAGTCAGATTGTGACAGGTGTAAATTGTGACCCGTAAAAATCTGACTCCCCTCCTTTTTTCCTCTCTCTTCACACTAGTTACAAATAACTTTATACTTAAGTAGTAGAGGTCAAAGTCTGCTAGCAAAGTGTTTAATGGTTGGTGTTACATCTTGCATTTTTATATAAGAGGGGAGTCAGATTCTGACAGGTGTAAATTGTGACCCGTAAAAATCTGACTCCCCTCCTTTTTTCCTCTCTCTTAACACTAGTTACAAATAACTTCATACTTAGGTAGCAGAGTTCAAAGTATGCTAGCAAAGTTAAAATTGTTGGTGTTACATCTTACATTTTTAATATAAGAGGGGAGTCAGATTCTGACAGGTGTAAATTGTGACCCGTAAAAATCTGACTCCTTTCCTTTTTTTTCTCTCTATTACCACTAGTTACAAATAACTTTATACATAAGTACCAGAGGTCAAAGTATAATAGCAAAGTTAAAATTGTTGGTGTTACATCTTGCATTTTTAATATAAGAGGGGAGTCAGATTCTGACAGGTGTAAATTGTGACCCGTAAAAATCTGACTCCCCTCCTTTTTTCCTCTCTCTTAACACTACTTACAAATAACTTTACACATAAGTAGCAGAGGTCAAAATATGCTAGCAGAGTGAAAATTGTTGTTGCATCTTGCATTCTTAATATAAGAGGGGAGTCAGATTCTGACAGGAGTAAATTGTGACCCGTGAAAATCTGACTCCTCTCCTTTTTTTTCTCTCTTTTACCACTAGTTACAAATAACTTTATACATAAGTAGCAGAGGTCAAAGTATAATAGCAAAGTGAAAATTGTTGGTGTTACATCTTGCATTTTTAATATAAGAGGGGAGTCAGATTCTGACAGGTGTAAATTGTGACCCGTAAAAATCTGACTCCCCTCCTTTTTTCCTCTCTGTTGATACTAGTTACAAATAACTTTATACTTAAGTAGTAGAGGTTAAAGTCTGCTAGCAAAATGTTTAATGGTTGGTGTTACATCTTGCAATTTTAATATAAGAGGGGAGTCAGATTGTGACAGGTGTAAATTGTGACCCGTAAAAATATGACTCCCCTCCTTTTTTCCTCTCTGTTGATGCTAGTTACAAATAACTTCATACACAAGTAGCAGAGGTCAAAATATGCTAGCAGAGTGAAAATTGTTGTTGTTACATCTTGCATTCTTAATATAAGAGGGGAGTCAGATTCTGACAGGTGTAAATTGTGACCCGTAAAAATCTGACTCCCCTCCTTTTTCCCTCTATCTTAACACTAGTTACAAATAACTTTATACATAAGTAGCAGAGGTCAAAGTATGCAAGCAGAGTGAAAATTGTTGTTGTTGCATTTTGCAATTTTAATATATGACTCAAGTCAGATTGTGACAGGTGTAAATTGTGACCCGTAAAAATCTGACTCCCCTCCTTTTTTCCTCTCTCTTCACACTAGTTACAAATAACTTTATACTTAAGTAGTAGAGGTCAAAGTCTGCTAGCAAAGTGTTTAATGGTTGGTGTTACATCTTGCATTTTTTATATAAGAGGGGAGTCAGATTCTGACAGGTGTAAATTGTGACCCGTAAAAATCTGACTCCCCTCCTTTTTTCCTCTCTCTTAACACTAGTTACAAATAACTTCATACTTAGGTAGCAGAGTTCAAAGTATGCTAGCAAAGTTAAAATTGTTGGTGTTACATCTTACATTTTTAATATAAGAGGGGAGTCAGATTCTGACAGGTGTAAATTGTGACCCGTAAAAATCTGACTCCTTTCCTTTTTTTTCTCTCTATTACCACTAGTTACAAATAACTTTATACATAAGTACCAGAGGTCAAAGTATAATAGCAAAGTTAAAATTGTTGGTGTTACATCTTGCATTTTTAATATAAGAGGGGAGTCAGATTCTGACAGGTGTAAATTGTGACCCGTAAAAATCTGACTCCCCTCCTTTTTTCCTCTCTCTTAACACTACTTACAAATAACTTTACACATAAGTAGCAGAGGTCAAAATATGCTAGCAGAGTGAAAATTGTTGTTGCATCTTGCATTCTTAATATAAGAGGGGAGTCAGATTCTGACAGGAGTAAATTGTGACCCGTGAAAATCTGACTCCTCTCCTTTTTTTTCTCTCTTTTACCACTAGTTACAAATAACTTTATACATAAGTAGCAGAGGTCAAAGTATGCAAGCAGAGTGAAAATTGTTGTTGTTGCATTTTACAATTTTAATATATGACTCAAGTCAGATTGTGACAGGTATAAATTGTGCCCCGTAAAAATCTGACTCCTCTCCTTTTTTCCTCTCTGTTGATACTAGTCACAAATAACTTTATACGTAAGTAGCAGAGGTCAAAGTATGATAGCAAAGTGAAAATAGTTGTTGTTACATCTTGCATTCTTAATATAAGAGGGGAGTCAGATTCTGACAGGTGTAAATTGTGACCTATTGTGAGTAATTAAAATATAATACTATTGTAGCGTCCGACCAGACGCGAGGAATAATGAGGCGTTGTTCAACCAACCGTGTCTTTATTAATGAACGAGTTGGTTACTGTTGGCCGTAACCACGCCAAAAGAACAAACAAACAATCACGCTCCCACTCAACTCCTTCCGTCGTGCCGTCCTGCATCCACACACCCTCTCGGACCGGCGCTCACTCTCTCACCTGCTCCCCCCGCCCCCTCGCTCTCACATCCACTCAGACGCATTCACAGACCATAGGAAATCACAGAACACATACAACACTGTAACATTACTGCAGGGTCGCTACACTATGTATTATAGCCAACAACAGTGACATTTCCTTTTTTTTTTTTTTGAGTGTACTGTCTGTCAAACGTCTGCGGTGTTTCTCTAAATGCTGGCCTTTCAGCTGTATTAAAGGGCAGCACTTCTTTTGTGTGAAAAGCATTCTTCTACATATCAGCCTTCATTTTGTTTTCTGGCAGTCCTGTTTAGTCTGCTTTTGGAGCGAAACAGTGCAGCGTTCTCACCAGAAAATAGACAAACAACATTTTTTAATGCTTTAAAGGAGGCATTTATTTTATCTTTAACTCCTAGTTTGACAGAGCCACAGAATAATGAGCAGAAAACAACATTCTTTTTTTTTTTTGTTGAGAACTTCATTTATATTCCAGAAATTTCAGATTACAGAACAGTGAACATAAAAAACATAAACAAATCAACCATACCCGCCCACCCAGTCCAGAGTGTAAAAAAACAGACAAGGTGTTCTCTTGGCTGACTCACCAACATCAGGTCTTATGATACTGTTGTCGGGTTTCTTGACCAGCAGCTCCCAGTAGGTATTTTGTGTTGAATTTTCAGCCAAACCATTGACATTCAGCAGAGATAGGCCATAGTCTGGATCCCCTGTGTAGGTGAAACTGCAAAGACAACAGGAGATAACTGGATGACCAGACTGACCCTGGTCATGAGAGGAAAAGAGTTTTTTTTTAAGACTGATCTCATGTGAGATGACTTCAAACCTTATTTCAACATGTTTCTACGCTGATTTAATTTTCTTTGAGCTTAAGAGATGGCAAGTGAATTAATACAGGAATTAGGTTTATCTGACATCATCTGATTCAAAACAGAAATACAAAAGGGTAAATAGAGAGCTGATGATCTGAGGCTGCACTCAGGACTCAAAGTCCATGAAGTTGTCTCTTTGAATGGTTTGTTACTATGATCACCTGACAATCAAAGAAAAGCTCAGACTAACACCAAATACATGTAATGGTACTCTGAAACACAAACTGAGGGAACAAGAAGACACTTGCTGCCCTCTGTAGGCGTATAGTTATAACTGCTGAAAGTGAATCAAAAGCTTAATTTAACAAAAATGTTGATGTTGCCGAAACAAAAGAAACAGTAGATTAGGCCTGGGACATAACACATTTTACTGGTCAATATATTGTCCCACAAATTATTGCTGATAAACGATATTGTCAACATGATAATATATCATGTTCATATCATATCCCTCTAATGTGTCAGTTGTCACTCAGTTGTAAAGTTCTAGAATTGCCATTTGTAACATGTATTTTCCCGCAGGGTGTTCGCACACTCAAAAAAAAGATATATTGGATTTACTTAAAAATGTTGTTTCAAGTGGTTCCACATAACTTTGTTAAGTAGATGTTAATAAACCAGTTTTCATACCAGTTACTCAATATATTGAAGTATATTGTACAACAGTGACTTAAGTGACTTTAACTTAATTGGGTTACTTTCATTTTATGTATGAAGCCTAAATTAAACTTACGTGATATGGTTAAGTTCAGTGAATGAACTGGATATTCATTAAAGCAACACAGGGTTATTGAGTCAGAGTAACTTGATGTGGTTAAATTAGTCTTAATTGAGTTTAGTTTGTCCAATTAAAATGTCAAAATGATAAAAATAGAAGAAAGCTGTTAACAGAGGGGGGATCACAACTTTTCTCAAAACAGAACTTTTATTAACCACTCAAAAGTAGTCCTGTTATACAAAAACACAGCATAAAAATCCTTGTACTTGCACATGTATGAACATAACACCAATTAGTTTAATGTACTGTCATTAGCTGAGATTTAAGAGCGGCCATAACTATATTTTAACATAACATTACAAATTGTCACGAGATTTTTTTTAAATGTTCAATAAACATATTGCCAATAAATTCCAACTCTTAACTCCAGCAATGCCAAGGGCTATGCCTCTTGGGCAGGGGGTCACAAGCTCTTAACAGCATGACGTATCTTTTACAAGCATCTTTTACCCAGTAGGGCTGACAGTGTGTACAACAAGAGGCAGCTTATAACAACTTGAACTACTGTACACACAATTTGACAAATAATCATGTCACTGAAAAAGGAGGGGGTCCCAATGTCCCCTGGTGTCACAATTATCAGAAAACGTGTGTTCATTTGTCTTTGTATGATGTCTGGTTTAGGACTTAATTGGCGTTTTCGACCATTCGTGTGGACAAGTTCAAAATGGCCACCAAAAAACCCCCATGGGACATTAGTTGACCCCGGCAGCAAGCAAAGATCTTAAGTAGACACCTTAAGGGTCCTAAAAAACATGTTTCAAAAACGTTTGTCTCTGGGACACTGGGACCCCTCCTTCCTACTAGACTAAAAAGCATCGACAAGCAGCATTTGGTCCACGGTCAGTACTAGAATTATAGCTCAAGTAGCCAAAATAACAAAAACACGACAGCACACTGAATAGCCTCCAGGTCACAACACAATGGCTTCATGCATTCATTCAAGCAGTTTGTTTTTGAGTACCTGGATTTTGGTTGAAAGCCTGTGTGTATCAAGTTCCATCAGGATCTTTTGAATGAATTCAAACGTGTACCTGAGGTCAGTTGGATAGCTCAGGTTCAGGTCGTAGATGATACCAAACAGTAAGGCACAAGCAGTGGCGACATCTTTGAGTCCAGAGAGCACCTGCACGCCTTCAGCTATGATGCCCACATCTTCTGGAGGTTGACCAACATCTGCACCTGGATGTTTTATCACATAGATGCCGATGACCGTTTGATCCAAATCTCTCCGGGTTTTCATCGGGGTTCTCGCTCTAGAAACAGACAAAAAGGGACAACAATAATTTACTAAAAACTCAAATCAAATCAAATCAAATCAAATTTTATTTGTATAGCCCAAAGTCACAAAACACATTTTGCCTCAGAGGGCTTTACAGTCTGTACAGGGAGTGACACCCTCTGTCCTTCGACCCTCGGTTCGAGTGAGGAAAAACTTGCCCACAAAAAAACCCTTTTAACAGGGAAAAAATGTGGAAGAAACCTCAGGAAGAGCCACAGAGGAGGGATCCCTCTTCCAGGACGGACAGACGTGCAATGGATGTCACATGTACAGAACAATCAACACAAACATATTGTACAATTACAATGAATTACAATAGATGGTAGAGTGAATTACAGTAGCAGTGGAATCTGTGATAGAGGTAGAGATAGACAGATGCACAACAGCAATAAGTCATTAACCAACTAAGCTGTAGTGGAGATGGTAGCAATGACAGTAATGCTATATATTGTGGACGTCAGCAGCAGACCACAGCAGCAGTCACGATCCATGAGAACCTGCTGGATGACAAAGCACAGAAACTTCGGGGAAGAAGTTTAGTTAGTAACATGCATTGATGATAATGATGATTGGAGAGAGAGAGAGGGAGTGAGAGAAGGTTTTCAGCAAAGGGACGTCAAGTGGACGTCAGCAGCTGACCACAGCAGCAGCCACGATCCATAAGAACCTGCTGGATGACAAAGCACAGAAACTTCGGGGAAGAAGTTTAGTTAGTAACATGCATTGATGATAATGACGATTGGAGGGAGAGAGGGAAGGAGGGAGAGGGAGAGGGAGAGAGAGAGAGAGAGAGAGAGAGAGAGAGAGAGAGAGAGAGAGAGAGAGAGAGAGAGAGAGAGGGAGAGGGAGGGTTTTTCAGTAAAGGGAGATGTGACTACATCTTCAACCAATACCATGCCTGACGGCATAACCCAGATAACCCCGGCAGTCTAGTCCTATGGCAGCATAACTAAGGGAAGGCCTGAGCCAGCCCTAACTATAAGCTCTATCAAAAAGGAAAGTCTTAAGTCTACTCTTGAAGGTGGTGACCGTGTCTGCCTCCCGAACCCAGAAAGGTAGTTTGTTCCACAGAAGAGGAGCTTGATAGCCGAAAGCTCTGGCTCCCTGTCTACTTTTGGAAACTATAGGAACCACAAGGAACCCAGCATTCTGAGAGCGCAGTGGTCTAGAGGGGTAGTAAGGTACTTTAAGTTCTTTTAGATATGATGGTGCCTGGCCATGAAGAGCTTTGTAAGTAAGGAGAAGAATTTTAAATTCTATTCTAGATTTAACAGGTAGCCAATGCAAGGAAGCCAAAATGGGAGAGATGTGATCTCTGATCTTGGTTCCTGTCAGAACACGTGCAGCAGCATTCTGAATTAGCTGCAAGGTCCTAAGAGACTTATTGGGGCAGCCTGATAATAAAGAGTTACAGTAGTCCAGCCTAGAAGTAACAAATGCATGGACTAGTTTTTCTGCATCCGCTTGGAACAGGATGCGTCTGATTTTGGTAATGTTGCGTAAGTGGAAGAATGCAGTCTTTGAAATTTGTTTTATGTGGGAATTAAAGGCCAAATCCTGATCAAAAATGACTCCAAGATTCTTTACGGTGGAGCTGGAGGCCAAGATGATCCCGTCTAAGGTAGCCAAGTCTCCGGACAAAGAGTTTCTGAGGTGTTTGGGTCCAATTATAAGAACTTCAGTTTTATCCGAGTTCAACATCAGAAAATTGTAGGTCATCCAATTTTTTATATCCCTAAGGCACGCTTGCAGTTTGGCTAAATGATTGGTTTCATCAGGCTTGATCGATAAATATAATTGGGTGTCGTCAGCATAACAATGGAAATTAATAGAGTGATTCCTAATAATGTTCCCTAGAGGAAGCATATATAGACTGAATAGAAGTGGCCCTAGTACTGAACCTTGTGGTACTCCATGGCAGACTTTGGTATGCATGGAGGATTCATCATTGACGTGGACAAACTGAGTTCGATATAAGAAATATGACCTAAACCAGCTCAGGGCGGTTCCTTTGATGCCAATCTGATGTTCCAATCTCTGTAAAAGAATTTGATGGTCTATGGTGTCAAATGCAGCACTAAAATCTAACAGGACAAGTACAGAGATGAGTCCTTTGTCTGATGCCATTAGGAGATCGTTTGTGACTTTGACTAGTGCGGTCTCTGTGCTATGATGGACTCTAAATCCTGACTGAAAATCCTCGAATAAACTGTTCTTATGAAGAAATTCACACAGCTGATTAGCTACAGCTTTCTCAAGTAGCTTAGAAAGAAAGGGAAGGTTTGATATCGGTATATAATTGGCTAAGACCTCTGGATCTAGAGTGGGCTTTTTAAGAAGAGGTTTAATTACAGCTACTTTAAAGGACTGTGGTACATATCCTGATAATAAAGACAGATTAATCATATCCAGTAAAGAAGGGCTGACTAACGGTAAAATATCCTTGAGCAGCCTGGTTGGGATGGAGTCTAGGAGACAGGTTGACGACTTAGATGAAGAAATTATTGAAGTTATTTGATGAAGGTCAATGGGAGAAAAACAGTCCAAATATGTATCAGGTTTTGCAGCTGATTCCAAACTTGCTGTATCAGAATGCAGATCAGTGCCAGTCGAAGGAAAGGCATGATGTATTTTGTCTCTAATAGTTCTAATTTTATCATTAAAGAAGCTCATGAAGTCATTACTAGTTAGACCCAGAGGAGTAGATGGGTCAATAGAGCTGTGGTTCTCTGTTAGCCTGGCTACGGTGCTGAAGAGAAACCTGGGGTTGTTCTTGTTTTCCTCTATTAAAGAAGAGTAGTAGGCTGTTCTGGCATTACGGAGAGCCTTCCTGTAGGTTTTAAGATTATCTTGCCAGACTAAGCGAGATTCTTCCAGTTTAGTGGCACGCCATTTACGTTCAGAGTTACGTGCCACTTGCTTTAATTTACGAGTCTGCTGGTTATACCATGGTGCTAACCTCCTCTGTTTAATTATCTTCTTTTTCAGAGGTGCAATAGAGTCAAGCGCTGTCTGTAATGACCCTGTAGTACTCTCAACAAGATGATCTATTTGTAAGGGGCTAATGGAGGCAGACAAGTCCTCTGCTACATTGAGACATGGCATTGAATTCAATATTGAAGGAATCAATTCCTTGAATTTGGCAACAGCAGTGTCAGATAAACATCTGCTGTAAGAGTTTCTACAAAAAGGCTTATAGTCCAATAATATGAATTCGAAGGTTATTAAAAAATGGTCAGAAAGAAGAGGATTCTGTGGATAGACTATTAGATGATCAAGTTCAATGCCATATGAGAGAACGAGATCAAGAGTGTGGTTCAGACAATGAGTCGGTTTATTTACACTGACAGAAGCCAATTGAATCTAATAAAGAGATAAATGCAGTACTAAGACTATCATTGTGGTTGTCCACATGAATATTAAAATCACCTACAATGATTACTTTATCTGTTTTAAGGATCAAGCCTGATGCAAATTCTGCAAATTCAGATAAAAATTCAGAGTAAGGGCCAGGAGCTCTATATATTATAACAAATAGGATTGGCTGTACCATTTTCCATGTTCGGTGAGTGAGGCTAAGAACAAGACTTTCAAATGAATTATAATTTAGTTTAGGTTTAGGATTTATTAATAGACTTGAATCAAATATGGCTCCAACTCCACCACCTCGACCATTACTTCGAGGAATATGAGTATTACAATGACTGGGAGGGGTGGATTCATTTAAGCTAACATATTCACCCTCCTGCAGCCAGGTTTCAGTGAGACAAAATAAATCAATATCATAATCAGATATTAATTCATTGACTAAAAGAGCTTTAGAGGACAAGGACCTGATATTCAAGAGTCCACATTTAATGCTCTTATTTTGGACTGGTGGAGATGTTGATTTAATTTTTATTAAGTTTTTATGATGAACTCCTCTTCTGTTTGTTTTATCTTTAAACAATGTAGGTGGACGGGGGACAGACACAGTTTCTATACTAAAGTATTGGGTGGGCAGCTGCTCTAATGGAGGCGCAGAGAAGCGTGTAAGACTGCAGCTCTGCTTCCTGGTCTCAACTCTGGGTTGTCACGGTTTTGGTCGTCTAATAAATTGGTCCATATTTCTAGATATGAGAGCTGCTCCATCCAAAGTGGGATGGATGCCGTCTCTCCTAATCAGACCAGGTTTTCCCCAGAAAGGTGTCCAATTGTCTATGAAGCCCACATCGTTTGCTGGACACCACCTCGACAGCCAGCGGTGAAATGACGACATGCGGCTAAACATGTCATCACTGGTCACATTGGGTAGGGGTCCAGAGAACACTACAGAGTCCGACATCGTTTTGGCGTATTCACACACCGATGATACATTAATTTTAGTGACCTCCGATTGGCGTAACCGGGAGTCATTACCGCCGACGTGGATAACAATCTTACTGTATCTACGTTTAGCCTTAGCCAGCAGTTTCAAATTTGACTCGACGTCGCCCGCTCTGGCCCCCGGGATGCATTTGACTATGGCCCCCGGTGTCGCTAACTTCACGTTCCGCAAAATGGAGCTGCCAATGACCAGAGTTGGCTTCTCAGCGGGTGTGTCGCTGAGTGGGGAAAATCTGTTTGAAACGTGAAGCGGTTGGTGGTGTACCGTGGGCTTCAGCTTGGGGCTATGCCTCTTTCGGGCAGTCACCCAGCCTCCCGGCTGCTCGGGAACTACCGGGGAAGGGCTAGCTGAAGCTACCTTCGGTGGTACCGCACTCACCCAACGAAAGCACATAATTCACAGGAAACATTTTAATATTCACATTGGTAACTGACTCCACTAGTAAGTTAAGTCAGTTAAATGAAAAAAATGTATAAAAAATAAAAACATTGATGAGAGCATATTTAGCACTGAATGTTGAAGAAATATAACTGATAACACTTACTCCGTATTCCTTCACTAGCTCTTCAGGGTCTTCATTGAAATACAAAGCTAGTGCTTGGAGGCTGCGAGCTCTCCTTGTTTCGATGGAGTCGTACTGCAAAACAGGAAATATAGTGTATAAAACAGGTCATTGACATTTAGAAGATGGAAAAATCCAGAAAGTGATCCCTGACACAGATGTTAGTTGGCCAGCCAGTTTTCATGCAGAGGTCCCTCAGACATTCATAAATTCACAGTTAACTGCAGGTGCATTTGCCAATTAGTTAATTGTGTTAGTATAAGTATAGAAATATAATTATCCACAGCAACCGAGGTATCCATTACCATGCAAGTATTTATACACAAACCTGGTCAATAACAGCCATGATCTTTTTGATTTTGTTTCCTGCTGCTCCTCCTTTCGTACGGAGCACTGTAGCCAACTTGTCAGAGTAGTGGTCCAGTTGCGACATAAACTTTGGGATGAGCGGGATGGTGGTTATTCGCGTGAACTCTGCGCTTACCTAGGTACATGTTTCAACAAGACAAAAA
The DNA here is from genome assembly GCA_014281875.1 of Nibea albiflora. Classification (NCBI taxonomy): domain Eukaryota; kingdom Metazoa; phylum Chordata; class Actinopteri; family Sciaenidae; genus Nibea; species Nibea albiflora. The sequence continues at coordinate 2,750,645 of CM024790.1, forward strand.
CCACAAATATATAATACGAAACAGTTTGAGGTACTTTATGCACAATGTATCTTTAAAGTTTTGTTAGATATAGGCAATAAGTACAATGTCAAAATATTTTTGACCAATTACCAGAAATATTAAAGTTGTGATGATACTTTCAAGACTCGCCTCATGTTCCATAAAAAGAGCCGGCCATCTACTTTTGAATTCTGCGATGAAGGGCATGTCTTGAACCACCTCATACGGCCGATGAGTAGATGGACTCTTGTTGATACAGTTGTCCCACAGTCTTTACAAGACCACATTCATATCTGTTGAGAAAACAAAGTGAGATTAGAATCAAAACATTAAAGGCAGTCCTAGACAACAGATCCTTCAATTGACTTGCCAGGCCTCCCCTCCTCTGGCAACCCACTACCCCTTCACTGTGTGGTATACTACTATGCCTGCATGGATGTTCTGTGACTATTATTGTTGTGAGGCCTGGTTCAGGTTAAACCCTTTGTAAAACATCAATGAAACACAGCAAAAGAAAGACATTTTTCACAGTTTTCATACACACTGGTGTATACAGTCATATGTTTTTTCAATTTTCAGCTCATACACGTTTGTTTTCACTCCGGTCCAAACGCTGCACCACTGGCGGTGGTGTCGTGTTTCCATAGCAACTGAGCGGGGGAAAATACGCACGTCATGTTTACATGAGTCCCGATTTAAAAAAAAAAAAAAAAAATCTATCTGAGAACATTACACAGGTTGTTTGTAGCGCTGCTCTCACCTCGTTCAATAAACGAGACGCTCCAGTTAGCTCCGTTAGCGTCGTTAGCTCGGCTACAGTCGAACGTCTTACCGAGCTAACGATGCTAACGGAGCTAACTGCCAAACAGAAACACGTGGTATTGGATCGATCAGAATCGGAACTACGAGTAGAACAGTAGTACAAGTAGTACAAGCAGCAACAAGATGTTTACTTACCTCTATTTCGAGGATGGCTGCGGATTTATCTAGGGTGTGTTTCTCCATGAGCAGCGAAAAGGATAATGGCGGAGGCAACATAATCTTGCGTGACTGTGCACGAGATTAAACGGGATGTGCGAACTTTTATGAAGTCCTTTTGGTTTTACATAACAGAGTGAGTAGGGGTATCTAACAAGGCCAAGTAAACCTGACGTTGCATATTTTTGCTTCCAACCACCACGACCAACTTAAGTTGATATAAAAAACTAGTGTTTTTTGAGTAATTAAATATAATACTATTGTAGCGTCCGACCAGACGCGAGGAATAATGAGGCGTTGTTCAACCAACCGTGTCTTTATTAATGAACGAGTTGGTTACTGTTGGCCGTAACCACGCCCAAAAGAACAAACAAACAATCACGCTCCCACTCAACTCCTTCCGTCGTGCCGTCCTGCATCCACACACCCTCTCGGACCGGCGCTCACTCTCTCACCTGCTCCCCCCGCCCCCTCGCTCTCACATCCACTCAGACACGCATTCACAGACCATAGGAAATCACAGAACACTTACAACACTGTAACATTACTGCAGGGTCGCTACACTATGTATTATAGCCAACAACAGTGACATTTCCTTTTTTTTTTTGAGTGTACTGTCTGTCAAACGTCTGCGGTGTTTCTCTAAATGCTGGCCTTTCAGCTGTGTTAAAGGGCAGCACTTCTTTTGCGATGGAGAGAACTACACTTTCTGTGAGCACACACAACACGCCTTCTCATTCAACAACAAAAAAACTTTGTTTTTACTACTCTACATCGTAGATTAATACTGTCAAGAACAAAACCAGAAGGAACCATAAAGGAACACATGGAATTATGTAGTAAACTGTTGTAAAGAGACATTGTTGTTTCACATCTTTTTGCTCTGCAGAGCCAAATCAAATGTGGGACATATCTCTACTTTCATGCAATTAGGTACAACAGTCTTTATAATGAACAGTGAAAAGCATTCTTCTACATATCAGCCTTCATTTTGTTTTCTGGCAGTCCTGTTTAGTCTGCTTTTGGAGCGAAACAGTGCAGCGTTCTCACCAGAAAATAGACAAACAACATTTTTTAATGCTTTAAAGGAGGCATTTATTTTATCTTTAACTCCTAGTTTGACAGAGCCACAGAATAATGAGCAGAAAACAACATTCTTTTTTTTTTTGTTGAGAACTTCATTTATATTCCAGAAATTTCAGATTACAGAACAGTGAACATAAAAAACATAAACAAATCAACCATACCCGCCCACCCAGTCCAGAGTGTAAAAAACAGACAAGGTGTTCTCTTGGCTGACTCACCAACATCAGGTCTTATGATACTGTTGTCGGGTTTCTTGACCAGCAGCTCCCAGTAGGTATTTTGTGTTGAATTTTCAGCCAAACCATTGACATTCAGCAGAGATAGGCCATAGTCTGGATCCCCTGTGTAGGTGAAACTGCAAAGACAACAGGAGATAACTGGATGACCAGACTGACCCTGGTCATGAGAGGAAAAGAGTTTTTTTTTAAGACTGATCTCATGTGAGATGACTTCAACCTTATTTCAACATGTTTCTACGCTGATTTAATTTTCTTTGAGCTTAAGAGATGGCAAGTGAATTAATACAGGAATTAGGTTTATCTGACATCATCTGATTCAAAACAGAAATACAAAAGGGTAAAATAGAGAGCTGATGATCTGAGGCTGCACTCAGGACTCAAAGTCCATGAAGTTGTCTCTTTGAATGGTTTGTTACTATGATCACCTGACAATCAAAGAAAAGCTCAGACTAACACCAAATACATGTAATGGTACTCTGAAACACAAACTGAGGGAACAAGAAGACACTTGCTGCCCTCTGTAGGCGTATAGTTAAAACTGCTGAAAGTGAATCAAAAGCTTAATTTAACAAAAATGTTGATGTTGCCGAAACAAAAGAAACAGTAGATTAGGCCTGGGACATAACACATTTTACTGGTCAATATATTGTCCCACAAATTATTGCTGATAAACGATATTGTCAACATGATAATATATCATGTTCATATCATATCCTCTAATGTGTCAGTTGTCACTCAGTTGTAAAGTTCTAGAATTGCCATTTGTAACATGTATTTTCCCGCAGGGTGTTCGCACACTCAAAAAAAAGATATATTGGATTTACTTAAAAATGTTGTTTCAAGTGGTTCCACATAACTTTGTTAAGTAGATGTTAATAACCAGTTTTCATACCAGTTACTCAATATATTGAAGTATATTGTACAACAGTGACTTAAGTGACTTTAACTTAATTGGGTTACTTTCATTTTATGTATGAAGCCTAATTAAACTTACGTGATATGGTTAAGTTCAGTGAATGAACTGGATATTCATTAAAGCAACACAGGGTTATTGAGTCAGAGTAACTTGATGTGGTTAAATTAGTCTTAATTGAGTTTAGTTGTCCAATTAAAATGTCAAAATGATAAAAATAGAAGAAAGCTGTTAACAGAGGGGGGATCACAACTTTTCTCAAAACAGAACTTTTATTAACCACTCAAAAGTAGCCTGTTATACAAAAACACAGCATAAAAATCCTTGTACTTGCACATGTATGAACATAACACCAATTAGTTTAATGTACTGTCATTAGCTGAGATTTAAGAGCGGCCATAACTATATTTTAACATAACATTACAAAGTGTCACGAGATTTTTTTTAAATGTTCAATAAACATATTGCCAATAAATTCCAACTCTTAACTCCAGCAATGCCAAGGGCTATGCCTCTTGGGCAGGGGGTCACAAGCTCTTAACAGCATGACGTATCTTTTACAAGCATCTTTTACCCAGTAGGGCTGACAGTGTGTACAACAAGAGGCAGCTTATAACAACTTGAACTACTGTACACACAATTTGACAAATAATCAGGTCACTGAAAAAGGAGGGGGTCCCAATGTCCCCTGGTGTCACAATTATCAGAAAACGTGTGTTCATTTGTCTTTGTATGATGTCTGGTTTAGGACTTAATTGGCGTTTTCGACCATTCGTGTGGACAAATTCAAAATGGCCACCAAAAAACCCCCATGGGACATTAGTTGACCCCGGCAGCAAGCAAAAATCTTAAGTAGACACCTTAAGGGTCCTAAAAAACATGTTTCAAAAACGTTGTCTCTGGGACACTGGGACCCCTCCTTCCTACTAGACTAAAAAGCATCGACAAGCAGCATTTGGTCCACGGTCAGTACTAGAATTATAGCTCAAGTAGCCAAAATAACAAACACGACAGCACACTGAATAGCCTCCAGGTCACAACACAATGGCTTCATGCATTCATTCAAGCAGTTTGTTTTTGAGTACCTGGATTTTGGTTGAAAGCCTGTGTGTATCAAGTTCCATCAGGATCTTTTGAATGAATTCAAACGTGTACCTGAGGTCAGTTGGATAGCTCAGGTTCAGGTCGTAGATGATACCAAACAGTAAGGCACAAGCAGTGGCGACATCTTTGAGTCCAGAGAGCACCTGCACACCTTCAACTATGATGCCCACATCTTCTGGAGGTTGACCAACATCTGCACCTGGATGTTTTATCACATAGATGCCGATGACCGTTTGATCCAAATCTCTCCGGGTTTTCATCGGGGTTCTCGCTCTAGAAAGAGACAAAAAAGGGACAACAATAATTTACTAAAAACTCACCCAACGAAAGCACATAATTCACAGGAAACATTTTAATATTCACATTGGTAATTGACTCCACTAGTAAGTTAAGTCAGTTAAATGAAAAAAATTAATAAAAATAAAAACATTGATGAGAGCATATTTAGCACTGAATGTTGAAGAAATATAACTGATAACACTTACTCCGTATTCCTTCACTAGCTCCTTCAGGGTCTTCATTGAAATACAAAGCTAGTGCTTGGAGGCTGCGAGCTCTCCTTGTTTCGATGGAGTCGTACTGCAAAACAGGAAATATAGTGTATAAACAAGTCACTGACATTTAGAAGATGGAAAAAATCCAGAAAGTGATCCCTGACACAGATGTTAGTTGGCCAGCCAGTTTTCATGCAGAGGTCCCTCAGACATTCATAAATTCACAGTTAACTGCAGGTGCATTTGCCAATTAGTTAATTGTGTTAGTATAAGTATAGAAATATAATATCCACAGCAACCGAGGTATCCATTACCATGCAAGTATTTATACACAAACCTGGTCAATAACAGCCATGATCTTTTTGATTTTGTTTCCTGCTGCCTCCTCCCTTTCGTACGGAGAACTGTAGCCAACTTGTCAGAGTAGTGGTCCAGTTGCGACATAAACTTTGGGATGAGCGGGATGGTGGTTATTCGCGTGAACTCTGCGCTTACCTAGGTACATGTTTTCAACAAGACAAAAACCACAAATATATAATACGAAACAGTTTGAGGTACTTTATGCACAATGTATCTTTAAAGTTTTGTTAGATATAGGCAATAAGTACAATGTCAAAATATTTTTGACCAATTACCAGAAATATTAAAGTTGTGATGATACTTTCAAGACTCGCCTCATGTTCCATAAAAAGAGCCGGCCATCTACTTTTGAATTCTGCGATGAAGGGCATGTTCTTGAACCACACCTCATACGGCCGATGAGTAGATGGACTCTTGTTGATACAGTTGTCCCACAGTCTTTACAAGACCACATTCATATCTGTTGAGAAAACAAAGTGAGATTAGAATCAAAACATTAAAGGCAGTCCTAGACAACAGATCCTTCAATTGACTTGCCAGGCCTCCTCTCCTCTGGCAACCACTAACCCCTTCACTGTGTGGTATACTACTATGCCTGCATGGATGTTCTGTGACTATTATTGTTGTGAGGCCTGGGTTCAGGTTAAACCCTTTGTAAAACATCAATGAAACACAGCAAAAGAAAGAACATTTTTCACAGTTTTCATACACACTGGTGTATACAGTCATATGTTTTTCAATTTTTCAGCTCATACACGTTTGTTTTCACTCACGGTCCGTCAAACGCTGCACCACTGGCGGTGGTGTCGTGTTTCCATAGCAACTGAGCGGGGAAAATACGCACGTCATGTTTACATGAGTCCCGATTTAAAAAAAAAAAAAAAAAAAATCTATCTGAGAACATTACACAGGTTGTTTGTAGCGCTGCTCTCACCTCGTTCAATAAACGAGACGCTCCAGTTAGCTCCGTTAGCGTCGTTAGCTCGGCTACAGTCGAACGTCTTACCGAGCTAACGATGCTAACGGAGCTAACTGCCAAACAGAAACACGTGGTATTGGATCGATCAGAATCGGAACTACGAGTAGAACAGTAGTACAAGTAGTACAAGCAGCAACAAGATGTTTACTTACCTCTATTTCGAGGATGGCTGCGGATTTATCTAGGGTGTGTTTCTCCATGAGCAGCGAAAAGGATAATGGCGGAGGCAACATAATCTTGCGTGACTGTGCACGAGATTAAACGGATGTGCGAACTTTTATGAAGTCCTTGGTTTTACATAACAGAGTTGAGTAGGGGTATCTAACAAGGCCAAGTACACCTGACGTTGCATATTTTTGCTTCCAACCACCACGACCAACTTAAGTTGATATAAAAAACTAGTGTTTTTTGAGTAATTAAAATATAATACTATTGTAGCGTCCGACCAGACGCGAGGAATAATGAGGCGTTGTTCAACCAACCGTGTCTTTATTAATGAACGAGTTGGTTACTGTTGGCCGTAACCACGCCAAAAGAACAAACAAACAATCACGCTCCCACTCAACTCCTTCCGTCGTGCCGTCCTGCATCCACACACCCTCTCGGACCGGCGCTCACTCTCTCACCTGCTCCCCCCCGCCCCCTCGCTCTCACATCCACTCAGACACGCATTCACAGACCATAGGAAATCACAGAACACATTACAACACTGTAACATTACTGCAGGGTCGCTACACTATGTATTATAGCCAACAACAGTGACATTTCCTCTTTTTTTTTTTGAGTGTACTGTCTGTCAAACGTCTGCGGTGTGTTTCTCTAAATGCTGGCCTTTCAGCTGTGTTAAAGGGCAGCACTTCTTTTGCGATGGAGAGAACTACACTTTCTGTGAGCACACACACAACACGCCTTCTCATTAAACAACAAAAAAACTTTGTTTTTACTACTCTACATCGTAGATTAATACTGTCAAGAACAAAACCAGAAGGAACCATAAAGGAACACATGGAATTATGTAGTAAACTGTTTGTAAAGAGACATTGTTTCACATCTTTTGCTCTGCAGAGCCAAATCAAATGTGGGACATATCTCTACTTTCATGCAATTAGGTACAACAGTCTTTATAATGAACAGTGAAAAGCATTCTTCTACATATCAGCCTTCATTTTGTTTTCTGGCAGTCCTGTTTAGTCTGCTTTTGGAGCGAAAACAGTGCAGCGTTCTCACCAGAAAATAGACAAACAACATTTTTTAATGCTTTAAAGGAGGCATTTATTTTATCTTTAACTCCTAGTTTGACAGAGCCACAGAATAATGAGCAGAAAACAACATTCTTTTTTTTTTGTTGAGAACTTCATTTATATTCCAGAAATTTCAGATTACAGAACAGTGAACATAAAAAACATAAACAAATCAACCATACCCGCCCACCCAGTCCAGAGTGTAAAAAAACAGACAAGGTGTTCTCTTGGCTGACTCACCAACATCAGGTCTTATGATACTGTTGTCGGGGTTTCTTGACCAGCAGCTCCCAGTAGGTATTTTGTGTTGAATTTTCAGCCAAACCATTGACATTCAGCAGAGATAGGCCATAGTCTGGATCCCCTGTGTAGGTGAAACTGCAAGACAACAGGAGATAACTGGATGACCAGACTGACCCTGGTCATGAGAGGAAAAGAGTTTTTTTTTAAGACTGATCTCATGTGAGATGACTTCAAACCTTATTTCAAACATGTTTCTACGCTGATTTAATTTTCTTTGAGCTTAAGAGATGGCAAGTGAATTAATACAGGAATTAGGTTTATCTGACATCATCTGATTCAAAACAGAAATACAAAAGGGTAAAATAGAGAGCTGATGATCTGAGGCTGCACTCAGGACTCAAAGTCCATGAAGTTGTCTCTTTGAATGGTTTGTTACTATGATCACCTGACAATCAAAGAAAAGCTCAGACTAACACCAAATACATGTAATGGTACTCTGAAACACAAACTGAGGGAACAAGAAGACACTTGCTGCCCTCTGTAGGCGTATAGTTAAAACTGCTGAAAGTGAATCAAAAGCTTAATTTAACAAAAATGTTGATGTTGCCGAAACAAAAGAAACAGTAGATTAGGCCTGGGACATAACACATTTTACTGGTCAATATATTGTCCCACAAATTATTGCTGATAAACGATATTGTCAACATGATAATATATCATGTTCATATCATATCCCTCTAATGTGTCAGTTGTCACTCAGTTGTAAAGTTCTAGAATTGCCATTTGTAACATGTATTTTCCCGCAGGGTGTTCGCACACTCAAAAAAAGATATATTGGATTTACTTAAAAATGTTGTTTCAAGTGGTTCCACATAACTTTGTTAAGTAGATGTTAATAAACCAGTTTTCATACCAGTTACTCAATATATTGAAGTATATTGTACAACAGTGACTTAAGTGACTTTAACTTAATTGGGCTTACTTTCATTTATGTATGAAGCCTAAATTAAACTTACGTGATATGGTTAAGTTCAGTGAATGAACTGGATATTCATTAAAGCAACACAGGGTTATTGAGTCAGAGTAACTTGATGTGGTTAAATTAGTCTTAATTGAGTTTAGTTTGTCCAATTAAAATGTCAAAATGATTATTAAAATAGAAGAAAGCTGTTAACAGAGGGGGGATCACAACTATTCTCAAAACAGAACTTTTATTAACCACTCAAAGTAGCCTGTTATACAAAAACACAGCATAAAAATCCTTGTACCTTGCACATGTATGAAACATAACACCAATTAGTTTAATGTACTGTCATTAGCTGAGATTTAAGAGCGGCCATAACTATATTTTAACATAACATTACAAAGTTGTCACGAGAATTTTTTTTTAAATGTTCAATAAACATATTGCCAATAAATTCCAACTCTTAACTCCAGCAATGCCAAGGCTATGCCTCTTGGGCAGGGGGTCACAAGCTCTAACAGCATGACGTATCTTTTACAAGCATCTTTTACCCAGTAGGGCTGACAGTGTGTACAACAAGAGGCAGCTTATAACAACTTGAACTACTGTACACACAATTTGACAAATAATCATGGTCACTGAAAAAGGAGGGGGTCCCAATGTCCCCTGGTGTCACAATTATCAGAAAACGTGTGTTCATTTGTCTTTGTATGATGTCTGGTTTAGGACTTAATTGGCGTTTTCGACCATTCGTGTGGACAAATTCAAAATGGCCACCAAAAAACCCCCATGGGACATTAGTTGACCCCGGCAGCAAGCAAAAATCTTAAGTAGACACCTTAAGGGTCCTAAAAACATGTTTCAAAAACGTTGTCTCTGGGACACTGGGACCCCTCCTTCCTACTAGACTAAAAAGCATCGACAAGCAGCATTTGGTCCACGGTCTAGTACTAGAATTATAGCTCAAGTAGCCAAAATAACAAACACGACAGCACACTGAATAGCCTCCAGGTCACAACACAATGGCTTCATGCATTCATTCAAGCAGTTTGTTTTTGAGTACGGATTTTGGTTGAAAGCCTGGTGTATCAAGTTCCATCAGGATCTCTTTGAATGAATTCAAACGTGTACCTGAGGTCAGTTGGATAGCTCAGGTTCAGGTCGTAGATGATACCAAACAGTAAGGCACAAGCAGTGGCGACATCTTTGAGTCCAGAGAGCACCTTGCACACCTTTCAACTATGATGCCCACATCTTCTGGAGGTTGACCAACATCTGCACCTGGATGTTTTATCACATAGATGCCGATGACCGTTTGATCCAAATCTCTCCGGGTTTTTCATCGGGGTTCTCGCTCTAGAAAGAGACAAAAAAGGGACAACAATAATTTACTAAAACTCACCCAACGAAAGCACATAATTCACAGGAAACATTTAATATTCACATTGGTAATTGACTCCACTAGTAAGTTAAGTCAGTATTAAATGAAAAAAATTAATAAAAAATAAAAACATTGATGAGAGCATATTTAGCACTGAATGTTGAAGAAATATAACTGATAACACTTACCTCCGTATTCCTTCACTAGCTCTTCAGGGTCTTCATTGAATACAAAGCTAGTGCTTGGAGGCTGCGAGCTCTCCTTGTTTCGATTGGAGTCGTACTGCAAAACAGGAAATATAGTGTATAAACAAGTCACTGACATTTAGAAGATGGAAAAAATCCAGAAAGTGATCCCTGACACAGATGTTAGTTGGCCAGCCAGTTTTCATGCAGAGGTCCCTCAGACATTCATAAATTCACAGTTAACTGCAGGTGCATTTGCCAATTAGTTAATTGTGTTAGTATAAGTATAGAAATATAATTATCCACAGCAACCGAGGTATCCATTACCATGCAAGTATTATACACAAACCTGGTCAATAACAGCCATGATCTTTTTGATTTTGTTTCCTGCTGCTCCTCCTTTCGTACGGAGCACTGTAGCCAACTGTCAGAGTAGTGGTCCAGTTGCGACATAAACTTTGGGATGAGCGGGATGGTGGTTATTCGCGTGAACTCTGCGCTTACCTAGGTACATGTTTTCAACAAGACAAAAACACAAATATATAATAGAAACAGTTTGAGGTACTTTATGCACAATGTATCTTTTAAAGTTTTGTTAGATATAGGCAATAAGTACCAATGTCAAAATATTTTTTGACCAATTACCAGAAATATATTAAAGTTGTGATGATACTTTCCAGACTCGCCTCATGTTCCATAAAAAGAGCGGCCATCTACTTTTGAATTCTGCGATTGAAGGGCATGTCTTGAACCACCTCATACGGCCGATGAGTAGATGGACTCTGTTGATACAGTTGTTCCCACAGTCTTTACAAGACCACACTTCATATCTGTTGAGAAACAAAGTAGAGATTAGAATCAAAACATTAAAGGCAAGTCCTAGACAACAGATCCTTCAATTGACTGCCAGGCCTCCTCTCCTCTGGCAACCCACTTACCCCTTCACTGTGTGGTACTAACTATGCCCTGCTGGATTGTTCTGTGACTATTATTGTTGTGAGGCCTGGTTCAGGTTAAACCCTTTGTAAAACATCAATGAAACACAGCAAAGAAAGACATTTTCACAGTTTTCCTACCACACTGGGTATACAGTCATATGTTTTTTTCATTTTTCAGCTCATACACGTTTGTTTTCACTCCGGTCCAAACGCTGCACCACTGGCGGTTGTCGTGTTTCCATAGCAACTGAGCGGGGAAAATACGCACGTCATGTTTACATGAGTCCCGATTTAAAAAAAAAAAAAAAAAATCTATCTGAGAACATTACACAGGTTGGTTGTAGCGCTGCTCTCACCTCGTTCAATAAACGAGACGCTCCAGTTAGCTCCGTTAGCGTCGTTAGCTCGGCTAGTCGAACGTCTTACCGAGCTAACGATGCTAACGGAGCTAACTGCCAAACAGAAACACGTGGTATTGGATCGATCAGAATCGGAACTACGAGTAGAACAGTAGTACAAGTAGTACAAGCAGCAACAAGATGTTTACTTACCTCTATTTCGAGGATGGCTGCGGATTTATCTAGGTTGTTTCTCCAATGAGCAGCGAAAAGGATAATGGCGGAGGCAAAGATTGAGTAGGGGTATCTAACAAGGCCAAGAACCGGACTTGCATATTTTTGCTCCAACCACCACGACCAACTTAAGTTGATATAAAAAACTAGTTGTTTTTTTGAGTAATTAAAATATAATACTATTGTAGCGTCCGACCAGACGCGAGGAATAATGAGGCGTTGTTCAACCAACCGTGTCTTTATTAATGAACGAGTTGGTTACTGTTGGCCGTAACCACGCCAAAAGAACAAACAAACATCACACGCTCCCACTCAACTCCTTCCGTCGTGCCGTCCTGCATCCACACACCCTCTCGGACCGGCGCTCACTCTCTCACCTGCTCCCCCCCGCCCCCTCGCTCTCACATCCACTCAGACACGCATTCACAGACCATAGGATCACACACAGAACATACAACACTGTAACATTACTGCAGGGTCGCTACACTATGTATTATAGCCAACAACAGTGACATTTCCTCTTTTTTTTTGAGTGTACTGTCTGTCAAACGTCTGCGGTGTTTCTCTAAATGCTGGCCTTTCAGCTGTATTAAAGGGCAGCACTTCTTTTGCGATGGAGAGAACTACACTTCTGGTGAGCGCACACAACACGCCTTCTCATTACACAACAAAAAACTTTGTTTTTTTACTACTCTACATCGTAATTAATACTGTCAAGAACAAAACCAGAAGGAACCATAAAGGAACACATGGAATTATGTAGTAAACTGTTGTAAAGAGACATTGTTTCACATCTTTTGCTCTGCAGAGCCAAATCAAATGTGGGACATATCTCTACTTTCATGCAATTAGGTACAACAGTCTTTATAATGAACAGTGAAAAGCATTCTTTACATATCAGCCTTCATTTTGTTTTTCTGGCAGTCCTGTTTAAAGTCTGCTTTTGGAGCGAAACAGTGCAGCGTTCTCACCAGAAAATAGACAAACAACATTTTTAATGCTTTAAAGGAGGCATTTATTTATATCTTAACTCCTAGTTTGACAGAGCCACAGAATAATGAGCAGAAAACACATTCTTTTTTTTTTGTTGAGACTTCATTTATATTCCAGAAATTTCAGATTACAGAACAGTGAACATAAAAAACATAAACAAATCACCATACCC
>CM024790.1:2763586-2815820 GCA_014281875.1 Nibea albiflora
CAGGGTCACTTCATCATTGTGTGTGCATCTGTGTGTGTTCCCTTGTGTCAGTAGATGGTGCTCCCATCACACACACACGGTCCGTATTACTGTTAAACATCTACACACACACTCATGTATTCAGTGTATTTATGGAGTGTTAAGTATTTCAGTATTTTTGTCTTATCTTCTTTTTGTGAATGAAAGCAGTTCAATCCATCATACTGAACAAGTCTTTTGAAATCTGATTAACTTGTACTGCAGTTGAATAATTTAGTATTACTGCTGTGTTACATCATACTCACAGTCAGTCACCCCAAAGATGTGTCCCTTTACTCTCTCTACTTTTTATCAGGTAGCATCAGCACTTATTCCAGATTGTAATTAAAAACAATAAAAGACTGTCTAATTATATACAGTCAGTCTGGACAAATATGAAGTATTTATACTTCAAATATAATACTATATATAATAATATAATACTCCTAATATATACCAAATGGAACAAAATGACACCCCATGACTAAAAGTCTGTGTTGACACACATTTAATCGCATCATTAAACCACAGTAACCACCTCAGTGTATGCTCTTTACCACATCTGAAACGCATACAGAATCTGGCTGCCAAAGAAAAGTGCTCCTGGTTGTCCGGGGTGGTTCAGGGAACGAGCCACAGCCAATGAGTGCAGGGCTGCTGAGGCTTTAGTCTTATTTATATCATGGGAGCATAATAACATAGCTTTGCTGCAACACAACACAACAATATGTGCAGACAGTCCTTGCTGTCCATACATCCCAATCCGTCCTCTCAGACACAGTCTTTTCTTTTTCATACTTTTTTGCTGCAAACAGCACATTTCACGCGTCACTTCTCAGGTGTGTTTTCTTTTTTTTTAAATTTTTTTTTTTTTGGCCTTTTTATGATAGTACAGCTGAAGATAGACAGGAAGCAGGGGCAGAGAGAGGGGGAGTGACACACAGTAAATGGCCGTCCGATGCAGGAGTCGAACCGGGGCCAGCTGCAGCGAGGACTGTAGCCTCCATACATGGGGCGGCTGCTTAACCTACTACGCCACCGATCACCCCATGGTGTGTTTTCATGACAAAATGTAGTTTAGTCAGGGATTCCTCCTTGTGAAAGATAAAGTAATATGTTAGTAATATGTCACCCTGTCACTGATTACTCATGTAGTGTGCAAACCGCAACAAGTTCAAGATACCCGAGTACAGGACCAAAGGTTGTGTAGTGTGAACAGTAATGAGATGAAATGAAATGAAGCCTGGTGAAGCAGGACAATGATTTAAATGCTCTCTGTGGTGGATGGAACTGCAGCAGAAAGCAGGAGAGAAAGATAAATTCAAAAAAGACAGCATCTTTAGTTTCATATGTTTTTGTGTTACAATGGCTGATGTAAATTTTTAAACATAACACGTGTGTTGTCTTTCTCTTCCTTACTGCTCATCATTCACTGATACGGGAACTCCTTATAGGTAAGTCCTCAGTCAACATTTCACACAGCTCTCTCTCTTTCATTCATATAATAACTAATTCAAAAAACATAACACAACATAACAAATATGCAAAGTTGTAACATAGTACTATAGATATTATGTCTCTAATATGATTAACAATCACATTACAAATTCTCTGTCTCTCTTTGGCTTTACGTTGGACTAACAGCAAAGATCCTGCAAGACCGTAAGTATTTTTTTTAACTGATCATGTTTTTCTGTCCCAGAAAACTAACTCATTTTATAACGTGTATCTTGTAACACTGCAACAACAGACATTACAAAGTGAATGATGATATTTACAGTGAGTTTCTTCTCTTGGTCTATACAGTCTATGCACTCACTTATACAATACATTCTCTTAATCAGCAGAAAACACTGAGACATTTAGAGAACACACAATCTGTGAATCAAATCATTGGTTGTAAGAAAAAGTAATTCATGTGTATGCAAAATCTAGCAGCATTATACTGTATACAGCATTCACAGCTCTGAGGTAGCTAAAAGAATCAGTCTTGGACGATGTGATATAAGCTGATATGTTGAGGAGTAATTTCCATACCAATTATCTCTCACAGCCTAGCTTTACCACAAGCAAGCATCCTATGAAAATACTCTTATGGTTGCCATAGCAACATAAAGGATATGTGTAATGTGCCCTTCTTTAGTTATGGATGAGATTAACTGGAATAGCTTCCATTACAGAGGAACAGTTCTCTCGATTTGACGAGAATTCATTCTTATAGTTCAGTCACAGAGCTTTCTTTTAGAGCATTCAGCTTTAATCTAGCAAGCGCCTGGCCCTCTGAAGTGCTTGTTATCTTGTCTTGTGTGTGCAGTATGTGCATGTGTGTGTGTGTGTGTGTGTGTGTGTGTGCATGTGTGTACTTGGTGCACAGTGTCAGATTAAAGCCCCTGCAGGGTTCAGTGAGCTAGAAATGCAAAAGGGCAGAGAAATGCAGGCTGCGTGTGTGTCTGTACTGTTGATGGGTTTGGTTTAAGTGAGCCATTAAATATGTACAGTAGAGTGAAGAGTCTCAGCTGGGAATCTGTTGTATATATCAGAATATACTATATGAGAATGTAAAGCAGGTTTAAACTGACACATGGGCTCATAATACCCCTATGGTCACAGACCATACCATTGCTACGGATTTGGTCTGCTACAACAAGCAAACTGACAGCTTGGTGACCAAATGTATTCTAACTGTTGACAACCACGTTTGAATGTGTGTGTGTGTATGTGCATCTGTGTGTGAGTGCTCGTGTGTGGTGTGTATGTGTGTGTGCATTATCTGCACATAACCTTATCCCTGTAACCTTCTCTTTGTCTCCCTCCTCCCACAGTGAAGCAGCCTCCCACCATCATAAAGCAGTCAGTGAAGGACTACATTGTCGACCCCAGAGATAATATCATTATCGAGTGTGAAGCCAAGGGCAACCCAGTGCCAACGTAAGAAGTGCACGCACACACACGCACACGCACACACACACGCACACACACACACACACACACACACACACACACACACACAGATCTCTCTCATATGTCATGAAAATGCAATTTGTGGTGAATTTTAATCTCTGTGTCCAGTGGCCTTTTCAGAGTAAAGAAGAGGTGTAAAGGTCTGAACAGTTAAAAGCAAAACTCTCTACATTACAATGTCATAACAGATGCTGAGATATCCTCACTTCTGATCACTGAGATGCTGCTTTCCAGTCAAAGTTATTGGCGGGAGTTTCTCAGCTGAAAAACTGACTAACTTCAGACCTCTGAGTGTTCAAGGAGCACAAAAAACAAAACAAAACATGGCTGATCCTGACAGACGTGTTTCTTTGGCAAGTGTGCATACAACACAGCAGAGCACAATACAATCACTAATTACTATAATATGTCTTCTGTACTTTTCTGGTCCAAAATGTTCAAGTTGTCTGGAATGCAGCATAAGCCCAGATAACCTTGATGACATCACCAGGGTTATTTTGTGTGGCTCCTCCAGATTCACAGGCGTGATGGGTAAACTGTCCTGTCCTGTAAACTCGCCTCGAGTGAAAGTTAAACGAGGAGCTGAATGGCTGAAGAGAACTAATGTAGAAAAACTTCAAAATAAAGTTGAATTTGTCAGGTAACTCATACAAGCTGAGAGTGATTTGTCAAGCTTCCAAACTGACAGGCTGCAGACTGTGTGCACCAATCAGACGCAGCTGGAGAGTAATCAGGAAAATACAGCACAGCTGAGGACAAAGCAGGAGGGGGCGGGGGGCATGACACATTTTTTCTACCCTCCTCTTCTTCTTCCCACTGTCTATCATTCATTCTTCTCACTCAGGCTCATTGTCTTTTTTGGTTTAATCTTTCTTTTCTCTCCACTGCCTGCTGCCTTTTGTCATCTGCCTGTCTGTCTATGTGTCTGTCTGTCTGTCTCTCTAACTGTCTGTCTGTCTGACTTTGGTGTGTCCTTGCCCTCCTCTCTCTCTCTGGCAGTGAGACTCATAAGGAGTTACAGTGCCACTTAGCTCTCAGCTCTTCTGCATGTCTGTCTGCCTGCCTGTCTGTCTATCTGTGCATCTGTCTGTCTGTCTGTCTCCCACACCAAATAACACATTTTAACCCTCAGCCCACTCTTCCTTTTTCACTCCGCCCTGCCCTCTAAGAACCATGTAAACTCAGCGTGACACCTGTCCTGCCTGCCCTCTACAGCCTTAACCTGACAAGTGGTCTGCTGTGCTTTTGCTGTGCTCTCTCTCTCTCTCTCTCTCTCCCCCTCCCACCCGACACACATTGTCCTTCCAGTACCTCCATCACTCAGTCTGATGTCTGCTCCAGCTGCTGTAGACACAATCAGTCCTCCCTGTCTTCCTATAATTTTCTTTGTGCCTGTAAAAAGCTGTATGTCCCGTGCTTTGTTTTCTCTTCACGCTTACTAAAGACTAATCTGAGTGCTGACAATGGCAAACACGGTTACTGCTGAAGAACAGACACAAAGCTGTAGTAAAGAATGCTTTTGTACAGCTTTTGTCAAGAAATAGAGAGGGAATTTATTTTGGTGTCATTGGTGTATAACAAACATCCTCTAAAAATATAAGAAAGATCAAGATCAAATATTAAAACCACAGGCAATTTATATATATATACACTATGTCCAGGAGCTCCTGTAAAAGCCACTAAATGTAGAATAGAGTCATCCAAACTAAGTTAAAAGTAATCAGTGTTTTAAAAACTTACATTTACATCTGACATCTACAGATAGGTGACAACTTCAGAAAAACATACTATATAACTTCTACTATAGAAGTGTAGAAATATAATAGATGCATGAAGGACAGTTGTTTAGTGTTCTGAGATTTTACATGTAACACATTTACTGTGGGAGGTGTGTGACACGTGTCAAAACAACGCCCACTGGTGGTGTCCTGATTCATATACCTGCAAGATGTCACTGGAGGATATGCTCAGGAAGCAGTTTAATCCCACATTAAACTGGCACAGTACATCATCATTAGACGTACGTCAAAAACTCTGCCGCATGTGTGTCGAACCTGACCACCAGCATCCAAACGACAAATGATATGTTTTGATTAAGTCATCTATGGGATTCCTGATGTTCAGAATTTTTTTTTTTTAAATTATTATCAATAAATGGTGTTTGTCACTATTTGTGACCAAAAGCAAGAAATCATGGATTACAGCATTTACTGTCTAATCATAAAGTAGCAAATTATGGAGCGGATAGCCAGCATGCACTTAAGTGCTTCCACTTTGGTGGTCAGACTATGTGGTGACATAATGGTACACTGATTGACGAGTATGATCAGAGGTCAGTCCATTCATCCATCCACATTTTCAAACTGTGAAACTCTGTTTGCCATTATCACCAGAGCATAAATCAGCGAGTGGATTAGGCGATAGATGTCTTTGTGTCCCTTTTCTCTCCCTCTCTTGCTCTCATCCACATTTTTCCCTCCTTTCTTTAGCTTCACACAGACACACACACACAGACACACACAAACAAACATGTATTCATACAGACAAAGGCACAGTTAGAAACCTGCTGTGATGTACACCCAATCTTGTACACACATACATGCATCGAAATGTGCACACAATTCACAAGCAGACGCACACACACACACACACACACACACACACTGGGTCTCCAGTGGTTACATCACTGGGGGTATGACCAGCTCAGGACAGTGGTACATTGTTTATTTGGAGACAGATTGGCTTTACGTAAGACACACACACATACATACACATGTACCCAGATCATTGTGTACACACGCACGCACGCACACACACACACAGACTTACACAACCTGACAATAAGCCACTCACGACCACTCTCTCCCATGCACACATACTGGCTCTCCCCTCCCTAGGACAGGCATTGTGCTCCAATAATGCACTTGGTTGACTATTCATGCTCATGAAACATTCAGCGAAAGGGATCGTTCACTTATTCACTTGCAATCAGTCTCTCACTACGCAACACACACCACAAAATGTACACACACACACACACACACAGTTCTGGTCTCCAGTGATTCAATAGTGGCCCATTGTTCAGTGCTGTACTGCAGCTCAACAGGCCAAGCTCAATCGTAGCTCAACTAAAATGACAGGAAGCATCTTTGTAAATCCTTGCTTGTCACTAAAATTAGAGCCAGTATTATGTAAGCATGTTTAGTGTTCTTCTAATCAGGGAGTCCTCTGGAAACACCACATGGAACAGGATTAAGCTGCAGTACTATTAACATGCACACACAGAGTGTGGTAGGTTTTTGCACTGTTATATGCCAGTAATGTAAATGGCAACCACATGACACGCTTAAGACGTTCACATTTTATGGCTGTTGGAACAATTAAAAGAGTGCGTGTTAACAGGATGACAACCCTGTGGGCAACTTCTGTCATGCTTCTCCTGTCTTCATCGTCCTCTTTAAACAGAAGTGCTGTTTATTTCCCAGATTTTATTCACTTGTTAATGTTTCTGTTACGTTTTTCAAACAATTTAAATTAAAATCATACCAGGAATAGGTCAAGATGGTGTGAGGGTTTGTTGTGAAAGAACAGTACATTAAGTTACACTGGCAGTAGCTCAGCATCGAAAAATAGATGGAAAAAATAATTAGTGAATGAAATTGTGTTTCTGGGGAGGAGAGATAAGCCGAGCACAGTAGTGAGTGTGCCATGACTCTGCTGTTATTCTGATCAGGCTAACATGTCATAGAAAAGTTTTGAGTTAACACAGCACACAGTGTGCACAGCAGTTTAAACAGAATCAGACCTGGAATCATGGAGAGTTATAGATAAATATATAAATATATAATATGTAGACTGCTCTCATCATCTATCTGCTGATGAGAATTTAGAAATAAAAACACTCTGTCTATTTAGTTAGTTTTTTCCAATTTCTGAAATAAAAGTAAGATAATACAAATATCCAACTCAAATTACACACATGGAAATGATTAAATCCAAAATGTACCTGCCCCCCAACCAAAAAAATCAGTACAATAATAGCCTAAAATGGCCTTTGTTCAAAACCTGGACCTGAATACTATTCCAAACTCAAACCTTGGTCCCCATTCAGTCGTAACATTAGTAGTGCTTTATTCTAGTATAGTATCAGGGAATATTTTTAGAACCTTTCTTTGATGAGTACACTTATATCAATCCAGCATAGACTATCATCAAGTCCAAATGAGCAGCACATGAAGAGGACAACAGTAGAATGAACTTGAATTCCAGGGATCAACACTGTTGTAATACTAACTAACTCTTTGATTCGTTGTCTGACTCAGGTTCTCATGGCGAAGAAACGGCAAGTTTTTCAACATCGGGAAAGATCCCAGGGTAACGATGCGAAAGCGCTCAGGAACGCTGGAGATTGGTTTCCGTAGCGGAGGACGACCTGAGGACTACGAAGGAGAGTACCAGTGTTTTGCCAGCAATGAATTTGGAGTGGCTCTATCCAACAAAATCCTGCTGCGGGTCTCTAGTAAGAACACACATGGACACACACACGTCATCACACAATAATGCACACAGCGAAGTATCATCACATGATATGAAGACATTAGGTTCAATTACGGCGCTATGGTGACTTATATTAGAAAATCTGGAAAAATAAAGATAATTATGATGGAATAGTTTCTGCAGTTTTGTGGTGTTTTAAATTATCTGTTGACCATAATTGCAAGTACCAAAATTTCCAGAGAGACTTTGCATCTCCCCACCTCATCTGACTGAAATTCTTGTCATTCCAATATTTCTCATCTCTCTCCCTTTTTTCTCCCCCTTCTGCAACCCCCCTCCACGTTCCCATCCTTCAGAGGCCCCTCTGTGGCCTAAAGAGGTGCTGGAGCCAGTGGTGGTGACTGAAGGTTCCCCACTGGTTCTGCTCTGCAACCCCCCACCAGGACTGCCTCCTCCATATACCTTCTGGATGAACAGTGGTGAGCACAAACACATACACACAAGTACACCGTTTCTCTTTCTCTAAATGAGGTGTGTTTATCTGTGTCCACACAGTATCATTCATTATCTGTTACAGTCTCATCATCTTAAGGTGGACTGAGACATGGGCGCGGGTGGTCTTTGGTTAGAGGTCTTTTAGGTCACCTAGAGACCGTCTTTCTTTCTCTCTTTTTTTTAGCAGTTTGTCTCCAGTGACCTCGAAGCATAATGCTTTCATTCACTCTTTTATCTCAGTCTCCAACCACTCTGGTTTGGACCTCTCACCATTACACTGTATTGTCCTTCACTCAGTCTGGTTAGGTTTACTTGTGTACATGTGGGAGTGTGTGTGTGTGTGTGTGTGTGTGTGTGTGTGTGTGTAACACATATCCAATCAGAGACATTAATATGAATGTGTATATACACATATATAATTTATTTGAATATTGTGTAATAAAGAGTACTTTTAAACTGTTTCCATAACAAAAAAGATTTTCTCTCCATGTTAAAAATGTAAATAGAGTGTATAGCTCTTTTTCACCTCATGTGAACCTTATATGACACACACACACACACATACTGGCATGAACATATATAATTATATAATCATCCACAGTAGTTCATCACCACGGCAGACACTGTAACATGCCAGTGAGTGATTAGGACTGCTGGCCCGGCTGCTGATTGGTCCTCAGGCACTGTCTTGATGACCATACGGCTCACGTCAGTTGATGCAGTTATGGAGTGTGGATGATGTCTGTCTGGACGTCTGTGTGGGTGTGCTGCAAGTTAATGCTTGCCTGTAGCGACTGTTGGGTGACACGTCAGCCACGCTAACATCAAACAGACGTCAAACTGTGTTGTACCTATGAAAATGTAAACACACCCAACAATCTACAAGTTGAAGTACAAATCTAGTCCTTGGTCTTAGAGGTATGTTTGCTTAGCTTGAGACCAGAACTAAGGTCAGGTCACACTATCACTGCAGAGAGTGTGTGTGATATTTACACTACTCCAGCGTAAATCTGATATTTAACATGTTGAATGAACATCAATCTTATTTTTGTTGTTCGTCTACCAGTTAAGGGCTGCTAAACCTGTGAAATCAAAAATTTTCCATCTCTAGAACTGTGAAGCTTTTCTAAACATATTCATTAGTCACTGGTTGATACAGCACTTCCATCTCCTCATGGGATAAAAAAAAACATCAGTGGACATAATGGAAGCAATAAATGCTTAGCTATGCAGAGTTTTCGTCCCTATGGATCACCTCCCAAAATGCTAAAGTGATGCTAGAATTCCCATATTCCCATAATGCAACTGATTAAAAAAATGTTTTACAAACACATACATTTCAAATATAAATATAAATAATATTTGAAAAATAAAAGCTGTAGTAAGATATGAATTTGAAGTAGTAAGATAAGTGATATAACATGCAAAATAACGCTGTGAGATCTATGAAACTGTCCTTGTTCAAAATGAGGACCAGGTGTGACGTTAACACTTCCAACAACGGGTCCAAAATTTATGAATCATTTTCTAATAATATCCCAGGAAGACACTCTGGACTCAGCACTTTTGGAAAATGAATTGCTCGTGTTTGTTTGTATTTCTGTTAGCTACAGTACACTGTGTTTAAATGTGTTAAGGTGGTTTCATTGCCCCTATCTCTTTCTTCTCCATTTATCTCTATCCTCCCCTGTATCCACCCCTCTGTCCTCTCTTCTGTCCACCCATCTTTCCTCCAGCTATGATTCCGATCCCTCAGGATAAGAGAGTGTCCATGGGTTTGAATGGAGACCTGTACTTCTCCAATGTTTTGGCCAAAGATGCTCACACTGACTACAGCTGCAATGCACGCTTTCTCTTCACACACACCATTCAGCAGAAGAACCCATTCACCCTCAAAGTTCTGTCCAGTGAGTAGACACACAACACACACACACATTTACTTCAAATATTCAAGTTACTGTAGTCTGTATTCATCAGGAGTGACTGTGGTAACGCTCCTGTTCTCTCTTCATGTCTGCTGTGCATGTTTTGATCACTCACCAATCCAGCCCAAATGGAATATGACATATCTCCATCTAGAGGTGATGACATGACATGACAGATTTTGTGATACTCCCTCAGGCTGCTGCAGAGTAGAGAAGACAATGAAATGTCGGATGATTTTAAAATGACGTGAAATATTTTTCTTTCAGCTTTGTTCAACATTCAACACGACTGTGTGTCATCAGGCTCTCTGAGTGTTTGTGTGTGTGTGTGCCTGTGTTTTCAGAGGAGCCGTATAATGACACATCTTACAATGCCACTGACCCCTACAGTGGTGAGTCATTTCCTGTCAGGACAGCTTCACTTCCTGTCCGCCTTTTTAGTCATGTCTCACAGTAACAGGGCCAGCACACTAACCTGCCAGCTGACACTGACCTTAGACACACATTTAATCCCCTAACTGCGCTCTGCAGGTGTAGAATTCACTGTGTGCTTTACTGTGGAGAGTGAGTATGGGTTGTATTCTTTTATTAATATTAATATATATAATAATATAGATTTTTAGATTGGACCCTTTTCACAAAATATACCCATATTCATCATGTCTACTGCATTTAGATAATTCAAAAAATAATTACAAACTATTTATCACATATTATTTAGTAAAGATCATATAACATAGCATGGCGTCATATAACATAGATGATATTACATGCTTGAATTTGTTGCTTCTTACATACAAATCAAATGTTCTCAGGATTGATACATGTACTTCTGGAGAGTTTTGCTGACTCCATATAACGACATGGCTGATTTAAAGTTGACATCATACATGTCGAACAACTGCTGCTTGAAATACTGTTTCCCATTCTGACACATGATTTAACACATGACTTTACAAATTATCGGGCCTTCCATTTTTCAAGCTAGGAAAAAAATGTCCATTCTGAAAACATTGTTAAATTTGTCTTTAGACTACTATACTATAGAATGTCCTAAAATCAGTGTCTCACTTTATCATCTAAACATTAGCCATAGTTTGACTGAACCTTGCAGCAGCTGATATGTTTCAGATTGAAATGGAATGTTTGTGTCTACACGCAGCCATTTCTCAGTCAAATATCCTCCAACATCAAAAGTTGAAACTTCTGAAATAACAACAGAAACAATTTAATAATGTTACATCCAAAAGAATTTATCCAGTCAGTGCAGTGTCAGTGAGCTTTGTAACTGTAAAATCAAATGAAATGACATACCCAGTGTAGGAGAATGACTGACTATAATGTAACTTCCAATAAAAGACAAACCGACATCTCTGTGACCCTAACACACACTCACACAGTAGAAATAAGTACTCACCTCATTTAGTCCATAATCTATTTATTCCACCTTTCAGTCAGTGTTAAATGATCAAACGCAATGAATAAACTTACATTAATTAACACACAAATTACCCCTAATTCAAGTATATTGCACAAAGAGATTGAATCTGTATATTAATACACCTATCGAATGAGCCGATAGCTAGAGGGAGGGCAGCATATGTGTCGTTTGCTGGGGGTGGGGGGGTGAAACCAAGGCGTTGATGCACTGAGTCCCTAAGGGAGAAGATGCTCCCTGTGACAGACCAGACTTGGCGGATCTGAGGCCCAGTGGGACTGAAGACAGCGACGAGGCTCCAGCACAGGGGAGGATTAGATCACATGATGAATATTCAGTTCGGATCCATGCTGTGGTTATTAGTAGTCATGTGTGCATGTATGGAAATATGGCTAGCCACCTCCTACTTACTACATGTCTCTGTGAGTAGGGGGGAGTGACAGGGGCTTGAAATGTTGAACCACTCAAATACACATGCTAGCCCCTTCATTACTAATTTCTTGTGAACACACACAAGAAAAAACACAAGTCTGTCTTTTTTGTGGTTGAGAAGCAGTCTAGAGATGCAGTGCATCATGGGAAGCCCTGCCAGCATCCTCAGCAGGATGCCATGTTTCCAGGACACACACTGCATCGCCATCTTAAGTGGTTTTGTGCATATGCACTAACCCTCAATGCCTTCTTTTTCTGTGTGTTCACTCCTCTTGTCATTTTTTCTTCTCCTCACGGTGTCACTAACAGATCCTCCTCACCTCTTCACCCACTCCACTGTTTCACTGGAGAAGCTAACCGCTAACAGATGCTTTAATCCCATACAGATCTGCATCACAAAGGAGATGCTAATTTATCCCACACACTTCCCAGCAGGCTGCTGCTCAATGCTGACTGGATTTTATGTTGACTGTGTTAGCAGCATTTATGAGATTGGATCAGACTAGAAACGTGCAGAGGAGAAGTGTCGGTAAAGATCCAAGAGTCAGTAAAAAGTACATTTAAAAAAAAATTTAATTGGTTCAGTTTGTGTGGTGTGATTGCAAACAATTATCAGTTATCATTAGCAATGCTGCATACAACTGGATGTAATACTAAAGGTCAGCTCAAGTCATTTTGGAGCACTAAGCAGAAACTCACTCTCACTCACGAATTTGTTCAAACTCTTCACTCTGAAGTATGCTTGCTTTCGTCGAAAATTGCACTTGGTTTATAGGTTACAGAGTTAACATGTTGACTGTTTTTATGTGAGATATTGTACGCGGCCTGCAGTTTAAGTGGAGGCACTTGAAGCCGTTGAAAAGTCATTTTGAAACACTGAAAGGGCTTTAAGTGTAAAAGTAGCCTGAGCACAGATGAAGCTTGTGTTTTCTGACAGAATTTGGTAAGTTGAATTCACCAGAGCCGCCACATATTTTATTGCTCTGATTGAGTTAGCGTTCCATCCATTCGTGCCTGGAAACATTTTGGTCTGCTTTCTAGTTTTGTTTGTGTGTACGTAACACTGAAAGTAGATGAACAGGTAAAGAGTAAACACAGGAGTGTAGTTTAGGTGAAAGTAGGAAAAGGTGTTTTACTCTTTCTTTGTACATATAACAGAGAGTGATTTCACAGTGGCTGGAGTTGTAGCATCCAAACAAAGACAGCACTTGGCAGTTTGTTCACATCCCAGACTGCTTAGCCTGACTGTTTGGTTCATTTAAATTCAAAAGTTTCATTCAGTTTGAATCGAAACGTTCTTTCCAACCAACACAATATTGACTCCAAACTACCCTTCAATTATTTTATCCCTCCCTGCTCCCAGTCTTGCACTACATGTGTGGATTATAAAAGCCTTAAAGCTAACTCCAAAGAACACCAAGGCTGTTCTAAAGGCTCTAGTTTTGGCCAAGCAACCAGTTACAATACTGCTGTGGCTTATTGCTTTAGCCAAATCCTAGAGGAAGCTTGAACAAAGCTAAAGCCATGAACTCCATGACCTCAAATACTTACTTAAATTCTTCAGTCTGATGTTAAACTAATCTCATTACAGCAGAAAAACTGGGCAAGTTTTATCAGCTGCTTTATTAAAGCTTTTAATGGCAATCTTTGCCATCTCTGTGCACTTTGCAGACATAAAGCAAGACCAGTGACCCTGCTGTTGTTTCTGCATCTTTTAATGTCTTCCTGTGAGACAAGCCAGAGGGTGTTTAATCCGTTTACAGGCTCCTTTGGCCTCACAACAGACCGCAGAGGCCCGGTGAAGATGGAACACAGCCACAAGGAAATAACAGAATAATAGTGTTAGATTTATGTGGCAGTGCCCACAAAGAGGATGTTTAACTCCTTGTGGGAAGTGAGTCATGGTACAAAGATACAACTGTAGTGCTCCTGGATTTAATTCTGAATGTGAATGTGTGTGTGTGCATATATATATATGTGTGTGTATTAACCCCTGCTCATTCCTCGTCTGCAGGTCGTAAAGTAGCAGAGTCCACTCCGACCTTCCTTTCACCTTCAGGGAGCGAGAGTTCCAAATTGGTGCTACGAGATGAGAAACTGCTGCTGGAATGTATTGCTGCTGGACTGTGAGCTCTCTCTCTCTATCTATCTCTCTCTCTCTCTCTCTCTCACACACACACACACACACACACACACACACACACACACACACACACACACACACACACACACACATTCCTGTACAAGCATCATAGTGAGGTCCAGATAAGTTCACATGTAGAGTGAGGACCACCCTTTCTGCTATACTTAGAGACAAATGAATACCACATTTCAGCACTAGATGTCTCCCTGATTCCAGTTTCCACCTCAGATTCTTTAAAAAAAAATGTTTTTCTCTAAAAGTTTGGCACCATTGAAGTGAGGACCTTTTCATAGGGGGCGCTGTTAAGTTCGTTTCAGAACAGACTAATTTAACTGTGTTCTGTATTTAGCCTGCAGTCACTCTTTATACATCTTACGTTTTAATAAAGAACATTAATGTAATAATAAATCAGTGTGGAAGTGTTTGAAATTCATAGATAAGGAGAATACCTAATATTAATGTTGTGACCATCCACTAAACTGCTGTACAAAGATACATCTGTACTTTTACTATAAAATTACCTCTTTATCAAAGTGAACTAAACTTTCCAATAAAAATGATCAGTTATCAGTTATCATACAACTTCAAACAAAGCTTCAATAAATACTGTTTAAATCTTTTAGATTGCCGTATTTTATGTAGATATCTTTTAACATGTATATATATTATATTTCATGCATATTGCTGTTTGCACCAGGGATGATGAGAAACACTATTTCAATTCTCTGTATGTCCTGTACATATAGCAGCATTGACAATAAAGTTGACTTGACTTTTTGTAAATTTTATTTAAACTTGTGGACTGAACTGTACTGAACACAAACCAACAATGGTGGTATTCTTTTACTTAAGAATATATATTAATGAGAGAGAGAGGAGTGAGAGAGTTAGAGTGATAGAGACAGAGAGAGAGAGATTTAGAGTGAGACAGAGATACAGAGAGAGAGAGAGACAGAGAGAGAGTGAGAGACAGTGATAGAGAATGACAGAGTGAGAGAGTTAGAGTGATAGAGACAGAAAGAGAGTTAGAGCGAGAGAGAGAGAGAGAGTTAGAGCGAGAGAGAGATAGAGTGATATGTTTAGACAGAAAGAGATAGAATTAAGCAGAAATAGTGATAAAGAGAGAGAGTCTATCCTCTATCCTCCAGTTTATCAAAAAAAAAAGAAAAAAAGTCACATTCAAACTCACCACCTTAATCACTTGACAGGAAGTGTATAAACGCTTGTTAACTGAGAAGCAACTGACGCTGTTGGACAAATGTAGTAAAGTTACAATTATCGTATTTATATATACTTGAGTATTAGCACAAATGTTTAAACATGCCAACTAAGTAGAAAGCTGAATGCTCTTCAGTAATTCAGTTTCCGTGTCACAGATCTGCGATTTAGGGTAACAATTGTGTTGTGCACAAAGTTTTAACGTCCTTCCAGGACCTTAGCTTCAAGGATTTCTCCTTCATTAGGCATCTCACACAGTCCTCTTTTCCTGGGACTCGACGCTCTTCTGTGAACCTGCTCATGTGTCTGTTGACAGCTGCCCTCTCTGCTTCACTCCATGGCCTCCTTACCTTCTGCTTTGGTAGCTCTATAGATTAAAAAGAAGACAATAATGCAAATTGTAACATAGAACACAATGTAGTCATAGCTCATGTATTGTTGTCGCACAGAAAGAACCTCATAGTAGCTTTGAAATCTAAGTTTGCACGTATTCACACAGGATCAGGCGCTCTGGGAAAAACTGAGGTCTTTCAATTCATTTCAGTGGTCGTCAGTTTCTGCAGTCCCAACTTTTGAGAAAACAGAGCCTGACATCACACTCTGGCCACCAATCAGACACTTAGATAGGTCAAACCTCCACAGACAGCCAGAAATGTCTCTGAAACTGTCTCTGAGACTATCCAGGTCGATAACAGACTAAACTCTGATAATCTACCCATGTCTGTTCTGTTTATTTCTTCTAAATCTGAGTCTGTTTACGTTCACAATTTACCTGTTTTTTTCTCCTTTTTTTTCTTGCTTTTTCCTCTTTTCTTTTCATTCTGTCTGTGGGGTTCACGTGCCCTTTGGGCAGAGAGGTCAGGCATTCCATCTGAAAAAACAAACATAAAATGACAACTCATAAAACGCAGCACAGGAAAGAAGACGTACTCAAAGCATGCACCTGCACAGATACTGATACACGAGTTAGCATAGAAGGGTATGCATCAAGATCACTTTCAGATCACACCAGCCGCACCACTGACTAACCAAACAAACCTGCTACAGCTGTGGAGGACTATTTTTGGACACTATATTTGAAATATATGTTGATTTATGTTTAAAGAACAATGAAATAACTCAAGAATATAAAGTATCTCAACTGTTGTATGTACATGTATGTATGTACTGTCTATGACAGGCTGTCTCACACTATATTAATCACAAATCCAGTCATCAAAATCACAGAAAGAACCTCATAGTAGCTTTGAAATCTAAGTTTGCACGTATTCACACAGGATCAGGCGCTCTGGGAAAAACTGAGGTCTTTCAATTCATTTCAGTGGTCGTCAGTTTCTGCAGTCCCAACTTTTGAGAAAACAGAGCCTGACATCACGCTCTGGCCACCAATCAGACACTTAGATAGGTCAAACCTCCACAGACAGCCAGAAATGTCTCTGAAACTGTCTCTGAGACTATCCAGGTCGATTAACAGACTAAACTCTGATAATCTACCCATGTGTGTTCTGTTTATTTCTTCTAAATCTGAGTCTGTTGCACAATTTACACCGCAACATAATGACATGAAGAAGTTTGATTTGTGTCCCATGATTAGAGAGAGAGAGAGAGAGAGAGACAGGGCTTTGGTAGAGACACATAGAACAACAACAACAGAGTGCCGGCCTTGATAAAGCTGTTATTAATCAGAGAAATAAAAAGTTATTTTCTGATTGTTTCACAGCGGTTACAGTCCGCAGGTATAGACACACCCACAGCAACCCACCTACGTTCCCCTCACCCCCTCAACTCTGCTACAAGTTGCCACAATCCATGATCCTGTGTGAATGCACGCTTTGTTTGTCTTTTCTGCTCAGTTTTATGAATGTACCTGTTTTTTTCTCCTTTTTTTTCTTGCTTTTTCCTCTTTTCTTTTCATTCTGTCTGTGGGGTTCACGTGCCCTTTGGGCAGAGAGGTCAGGCATTCCATCTGAAAAACAAACATAAAATGACAACTCATAAAACGCAGCACAGGAAAGAAGACGTACTCAAAGCATGCACCTGCACAGATACTGATACACGAGTTAGCATAGAAGGGTATGCATCAAGATCACTTTCAGATCACACCAGCCGCACCACTGACTAACCAAACAAACCTGCTACAGTAGTGGAGGACTATTTTTGGACACTATATTTGAAATATATGTTGATTTATGTTTAAAGAACAATGAAATAACTCAAGAATATAAAGTATCTCAACTGTTGTATGTACACAAGACTCTGACAGGCTGTCTCACACTATATTAATCACAAATCCAGTCATCACAATCACTGAAAGAACCTCATAGTAGCTTTGAAATCTAAGTTTGTTTGTTTTCTACTCAGTTTTATAGAACCTACCTGTTTTTTTCATCACCACTTTCTTTTTTCCTTTTTTCTTCTGTGGTTGCTCTTCATCCCATCTTCTTCCTTGGCTCAGATCTAGAACTGTAACAGACAAACATTAGTTCCTATTAATTCAGGTATAGTGGATTTGAAAGTTCCTGTGCATTCAAGTTAAAGAATAAATTATACTGAAACAACTACAGATGAATTCAAGTATGGAAAACTTTTACACCAAAAGGCAGGAGTAAGACTATTTAACTCACCATCTATATCTGAACTTTGATCCTCAGATGTGTCATAGCCTCCATCTGAAAAACAAGAGCAAAAGATTTAAGTATGGGGAAAAGATACTTAAAGCATCTGTATCTGCTAAATGATAGAATAAAAACGTACCATCATCCACCTTCCTGCTTCGTTTCCTTCTGGTCACACGAGTCGATGTAGGCCTTTTAGCTGCAAACAGTGACAAATGTTAGTGCTCAAATAATCAAGTACAAACACTACTGTGATTTAAAAGAGCTCCATTTATGAGGACAGAAAACAAACAAACAAATCCCATAATGCAGTGCAACACATTTTATAGAAGTGGAAATACAGTGTTCTAACAATACAGCAATTTTATTTCAAAATATAAAGTTGATGGAATACCCACTATTTGTTGTTAATGAAGCCTATTATTATTTTGAGGTAATGGTGAAGGGTATTAATTAAAAAAAGAAAAGAGAGAGAGAGAGAGAGAATGAGATAGAGAATGAGAGACAGAGTGATAGAGAATGAGAGTGAGAATCAGAGACAGTGATAGAGAATGAGAGTGAGAATCAGAGACAGTGATAGAGAATGAGATAGAGAATGAGAGAGAGAATGAGAGACAGAATGAGAGACAGAGTGATAGAGAATGAGAGACAGAATGAGAGACAGAATGATAGAGAATGAGAGACAGAATGAGAGACAGAATGATAGAGAATGAGAGACAGAATGAGAGACAGATAATGAGAGGAAGACAGAGTGATAGAGAATGAGAGTGAGAATCAGAGACAGAGTGATAGAGAATGAGAGTGAGAATCAGAGACAGAGTGATAGAGAATGAGAGACAGAATGAGAGAGAGAATGAGAGAGAATGAGAGACAGAATGAGAGAGAGTGATAGAGAATGAGAGTGAGAGTTAGAGTGATATGTTTAGACAGAAAGAGATAGAATTAAGCAGAAATAGTGATGAAGAGATAGAGAGAGAGTCTATCCTATCCTCCAGTTTATCAAAAAAAAGTCACATTCAAACTCACCAGAGATGGGAATGACATGCGGGAAAAAGCCACAGGTTGGATTTGAACCCTGGGCTTCTGCAGCAAGGACTGAGCCTTCACACACGGGGCGGCTGCTCTACCAGCTGAGCTAAACAACACCATGAGCGTCCTAATTCTTAAAAACGTACCTTCTTCTTCTTCTTCTTCTTCTTCTTCATCATCTTCTTCTTCTTCTTCCTCTCTGCCTCGTGTCCTTTCCCTCTGTGGGACACACTCAGATGTTGATGTCGGAGTTTCATCTGTGAAGATAAAGATCAAATATTAGTACTCAGTGATCAAGTCAAATACTCAAGTTTGTAAATTACTGTTCTTTAAAAGTTACACAACATATATGGCAACACAAGAAAACCGCTGATACATTCACAACAGAGCAGGACAGGTCAAGATCAGTTAGTGTATACATACCACGGACAGAAAGATCAATCGTGCTGAGGTTCTTCCCTGTTAAAGCCCCAGTACCTTGCTCCATTGCAAACAGAAGTTTACTTATCTTGGCAATTTGAAATGTTTTGTCAGTCTGTCTATAAAAGTCACGGTGAACTCTGATGTCATGACCCATGAACCTTGCAACTTGTTCCAGCTCCTGCTCACTGAGATCCAGGAGTTGACACAGTGTGGCAACCTGTTTTCTTAGTTTGGTTGATCTCAGGAGTTCAGGATTTTCTGCTTTACTTTCCTCTGCATATTTACGCAGGCAGTCACATCCACGTATGTTTGTCATTGCACCAGATCTTGCAAAGAGGTAAGGATTTTCTGCAGGTATTCCAGCATCATCTCTCTTTTCCATCAACAAATCGATTGACTCCTTCATTCTCTCCGTCAAGAAAACCGGTACCTTCCGGCCTCTTTTTCCCCGGACTTCTATGCGTGTTAGAAGCTTGCTCAGCTCTTTCTCTAATGGCGACAGGGTTTCATAAATGTCTTCATTTATGGGATTTGTGCCTGCTGAGATGGTTTCTCAGTGCCATCACATTTTTGGTGAGGGGTATGTCATCTTGTTTATTCCACCTCTTTTCCTGAATAGTTTGGTGAGCGCTGACAGAAACATGGGTTTTCCAGTTTTTTTCCAAAAGTTCCAGGAATTTTTTTGCCTTTCTCTCAGCCATGTCATCATCATTCATAAGAGTCTGCCCAATCAGGACCTCCACAGCTCCTTTAAGACAGTATCCAATTCTGACAACTGTTGAAGGTTTTCCATACTCATTTTTGCTTGGACTAAATGCTGTGAGCTTCTTAGCCACATTGACAACAAGTTGAAATTTTGATGGTGCACACAAGTCTTCGAGATCCTTCACACTCTTGTCCATATCTTTGGCAACCAACATGAATCGGCCGAGCTCTCTCATTCTTTGTGCAATGTATTGATGCCGTGACTTCACACGGCCATGTTTAGCATAGAGTGAATCACCATATCTACAAATCAACGAGTCACTCCTGATGTGAAAGGACACATCATCTTGTCGCATGTTATTAATGACATCCTGACATCCACCAGTGGAAGCTGCTATTGGAAGCAGGCGTGCAGCAAGACTTTGCACTCTTCTTGTCTTTATGTCACCAGTTACACATGCTTTTTTACTTTTGCATGAGGACTGATGTCTCCACAAATCCTTTTTAGCAAACATTCCATAACAATATTGGCAGGGCAAATAATCCTCAACAGAAGCATTATAAGAGGGCTGCTTCCATGTCACTACTTCTCCTCTACCTTTTTCCAGGACTTTGGTATTGTGCTTGAAATCACCTTTATTTCTCAGTTGTTCCAAAAGAGCCTTTCGTTCTTTTGAGCCTGTGGGAAAGCTAAAAGCATATGCTACGTCCTTTATTTCCATGTGTTTTCTCTGCAAATGCCTTGCAATTTTTAGGTTTGATTGCCCACAGTAAAGACAATAATGGCTTTTGTCCCATGCTCGTTTTTTATCTTCTCTTTTTGTACATGTCTTTATGGTCACAGTTGATTCTGTTCTGTTTTTCTTTTGTTTTGCATATGTTCTTTGGCTCTTGTGTTTATGAATGGTGCACTTGCCTCTTCGGTGGTCATCTTCTTCTCTGGACAGTTTGTCAAAAGCTTTGTCTGGAGTTTTCCCGCTGTCATCCTCACTGGATGATGATGAATCATATAAGGGATTGTAATCTGGGTCCAATATGTCAATGCACCATTCAATTTCAGATGTGTCGTCTGACTCTTCATGGATGATGTCCAACTGTGAGCAAAAAGCATACGCATTATCATCAAGTAAAAGTCCTCACAGTCACCATCCAATTCAATTAAGTTTTATATAGCTCCAAATCATAACAAAAATGATCTCATGACACTTTCCATACAGAGCAGGACCATACTCTTTATAATATTATTATTATTATTACAGTTCCACCATGAGCACACAGTTGGCGACGGTGGCAAGGAAAAACCTCTTTTAACAGGCAGAAACCTCAAACAGACTCAAGCTTAGATTAGATGGAGAGTTAGACAGATAAATAGAGAGACAGAGACAGAGAGAGACTCAAGTCAACTTTAAAGAAACACCTAACCTAATCACTATCTTATAAATGGACTCACTCACTTAGCCTGAGTGATGTCACTTAGTCACTAAGGTTGCATTGTGACATAACAGTGGGACACATTTCATCCAGTTTTGGTTGTATGGACATTATAAAAGCCATGATCTTAACAGGAAAAGTAATGCATGGAGAAATATCAGCAGTCAAATGGCGAAACTACCAGCTCTGTGAATGGACACATAGTTTATGAACTTAGCTTGACAAATCTAAGGCTAAGGTTAACTGTTGTTTGTATGTTAGATAAGCCAGGTATACACAGTGACATTATGCTTTGTATCATATGCATAGCTATAACAGTTGGTGACCAGAAAATGTTAGCTTAGCAACATTAAAGCCCATCATGTCGTGTAAAAAGTACATATTTGCTGACTGCACTGCAGTTTTCCTCTGCAAGCACTCTGCTTCGTGCCCTACCTCACCGTGAGCTATCTGTAAATCTTTTATCATATGGAGGCAGCTTTAATTCCAAAGCCTCCAGATGTTGATTCTTGTGTGCATTGACCTCGGTTTATCATGTTCTAGTTTAAAATACTAATATATATTATATATATATTATATATATATAATATAATATAATAATAAATAATAATATTTAACACTAGATTACTAGCACTGCTAACTATTCCAGTAAAGACAGAAGTCTGTATCATGATAGAGGGAAGATTTTATGAAAGCACATACCTGCTTTGACTCTGCCATAACCTCTGGGACCTAACACCAAAGAGAAAACAGAAACCCATGTAGTGCAATGTGCTATATACTAACAACTCTGTAAAGTATAGAATTCAACACCTGTATTAGGGTTTAAAAAAGCATGATAACAGACTTTATGGCAGCTGAATTATTGTATGAGGTATACTCAGTAACATGTAAAGTAGCTTTATTCAGTCACTTTGTGAAATTAATTGTAGGCTGCAGGTAAAATGTAACTGATTTCAGAAAACAAGTGTAATCTACACAGAGAATAACCAAAGGATAATATTTTCTTTTAGGATAGCTCTAAAGGCTCACACCGGGACGTCAGCGGCGGCTGCGCCACGGTTCAGCTCCGTCCTCTGCCGAGCGTCAACTCACACCGGGCACGTACTGGCTGCGTGGCGAACTAGCCATATTCACGCGAGATCACGAGATCACCCGAGAATCCCGAACATACGCGAGTCCCCGCGATGAACTGTGTATAAAAGAAACAACAACAAACAGCTAACTTTGCTTCTCCAGCATGGCAGAGATTATAAAAAGGATCTGTTGTGTCATAAATTATTGTGTTGTTCCACTTCAACAATTAGTCTCTCGTTGTTCATGTTGAGACTCTTTGATTGATTGACAGCTGACCTGGTGCCACCGGTCATGACGTAATGTGGACGTGAAGCTGTGACAGGCGACATGAACTGCATTTTGTGTTTTATTTTGAAAGGGGGCGGAAGTGTATTACGCTGATTCTGTGTTGGATTTCCTGTCTGGTGCTATCTGCTCTGTTGAAACTGACGCGGTTTAGCAACGGCTCGCGTCAAAAATAGAAGTGCTACGTAAAGATAGCGCTGCGGAGCGGAGAGACGCTTCTGGGAGCGCCCGGTGTGAGTGCTCTCATTGATTATAATGGCAGCGATCAGCAACGGCCGACGCGATGCCGCGGATGTCCCGGGTGTGAGTCAGGCTTCAGCTGTTGCTGATCGCTGCCATTATAATCAATGAGAGCACTCACACCGGGCGCTCCCAGAAGCGTCTCTCTGCTCCGCAGCGCTATCTTTACACTTGTCTGTCAGTCAATCAAAGAATCTCAACATGAACAACGAGAGACTAGTTGAAGTGGAACAACACACAATAATTTAAGACACAACAGATCCTTTTAATAATCTCTCCCATGCCGGAGAAGCAAAGTTAGCTGTTTGTTGTTGTTTCTTTTATACGCAGTTCATCGAGGGGACTCGCGTATGTTCGGGATTCTCGCGTGATCTCGCGTGAATACGGCTAGTTCGCTACGCAGCTGAGTCCCGTGTAAAACATCAAACCACTAATTTTTTTCATGGTGCCGGCTGTCAGTCATGTCTGTGTGCCAGTATGCCAGTATCCCTTTAAAACAGGGGTGTCAAACTGTTCCACAAAGGGCCGTGTGGCTGCAGGTTTTCTTTCCAACCAAGCAGCAGCAAACCAGACTTGACTCATTCAATCAGCTGATCTCAGTCTTCAGAGAGTTGATTGGTCAACTGTGTGCTCTTGGTTGGTTGGAACAAAAACCTGCAGCCACACCGGCCGTTTGTGGAACAGTTAACAGAACTGAGTTAACTGAGTGAACAGTCACATAAGTACAAAAAGGTTTTCATGCGTTAGTAATTATGGATAAAGCAAGCCATGAGAAAAAAAGACTGTTTCATCTTTACAGTACTGTTGGTGTCTTTAAACTGCATAGGCTAAATTTTACAGTCACAATAGTTGTAAAACACAATTTCCTGCAGTTATCAAATCTTAAGAAATATGTTCCAAAATTTCCTACAAAATTCTAACATGCTATAGAGACACTAAAGACACTATCTACAACACCGCAAGCTAAACGTCACTGAGTTCAAGTATTGAAATCATGTCACATAATCATCATCTGTAGGCTGCTTTGCCCCCTAAAAAATCAATCTTTGCAGTTCAAGTTCATTATTACTTGTGAGTTCTACAAAAACACACAATTTCTACTTCAAAATTATTCAAAAATTAATTTGACTTATTGACAATTCAAGTCCGCACTAAAAAGTTTAAAGTTGAATAAGTTTCTTCTTGGCCAAATAATACTATTAAGATGGCATGGAAGCAAACAAAGAAAAAAGTTTAAACTTAAAAACTTTACCTGCACTGAAGGTGAATAATGTAGGCGAAGTCGCTCCAGCCTTCTGCAAAATCTCCTCAGGTCCTCTCCCTGTCTCCGTCTCTCCATGCCATGTGCTCAATTTAAAGTTCAATTGAGAGGAGAGGTGGGGGATGGGCAAGGTAACGCCGCTCAGCTCAGCTCAGCTCAGCTCTGCTCTGAGGCAGCAGCAGCGTGCAGGTGCTGTGGGGGCGGGGCCCCTCCCCTTGATGGGCCATTAATTAAGGGCGAGCTGAAGGCAGCGGAGGACCACACAATATTCTGCACTTCAACTGTGACTGACACAGGCCTGTACACAGGCCACAATGTGGAAAATACACCCAGAACTAATATTACACTATTTAAATACTTTAATACAAGTAAGTAAGGTAAGTAAAAGTAAAAGCATCAACATATAGTATCAAAGTACCAAAAGTAAAAAACTCTTTTACACTCCATAGGAGTTTATTTTAACTGAGTAGCTGAACTCCAGGGATCAATAAAGTTTGACCTTTACCAGTTACAATAATTTATTTGTACTTTGCATCATTCATCTGAATCTGTAAACATGTAAACATATAAACCTCTGAAATGTAGTGGAGTAAATATATCAACCTCTGAAATGTAGTGGAGTACATATATCAACCTCTGAAATGTAATGAAGTAAATATATCAACCTCTGAAATGTAGTGGAGTACATATATCAACCTCTGAAATGTAATGAAGTAAATATATCAACCTCTGAAATGTAGTGAAGTAAATATATCAACCTCTGAAATGTAGTGGAGTAAATATATCAACCTCTGAAATGTAGTGGAGTAAATATCAACCTCTGAAATGTAGTGGAGTAAATATATCAACCTCTGAAATGTAGTGGAGTAAATATGTCAACCTCTGAAATGTAGTGGAGTAAATATGTCAACCTCTGAATTGTAGTGGAGTAAATATATCAACCTCTGAAATGTAATGAAGTACATATATCAACCTCTGAAATGTAATGAAGTAAATATGTCAACCTCTGAAATGTAGTGGAGTAGAATATGAATACTTTTCAGAAGATTGAAATACTCAAAGTAAGTGTAGTCAAGTCCAGTAAATGTACTCAGTTACTTTTCACAACTGATATATCATTACAAACAATCTGTCAGTATATTGCAGTCCACTTCACTGCTAAAGTTTCAAAACAGACAATAGTTATAATGAAATGATCATAAATGGATAAATAACCCTGGATGCTTTACACATATGGCAATGGATAACCAGCTAAATTTGACCTAAAACATAGTATGTATACTATCTGACCCATCTTTCATCCTAGCCTTTATTTAAAGTTGTGATTCTGTTATGTTTACTTCCTTTCTTAACATTTCCCCCCACTGTGTTTTTTGCATTTATCCACACTATTTTTCCACACAGGCTGATCCTCAGTTCTTCATGTTTGAATTGATATTTACTCATTTTTCATTGACACCGACAATAAGTATATATATACATATATTCTTTTTTTTTAATATTCTTGGTTAGCTAATTCAGGTTTGACTTGTCTATAAATGAATAAGGAGTGTCCCCCACTAAGGATACTAAGTCACTAGTACGTAAGCTAATAGCTAGTTAAATTAATATTGATGTTATTTTTCTTTGATTAGTTATTGTCTAGGCATAGAAGCTCCCAAGACCAGCTGCAGGTGCCACTGAGGATTTGGAGGTGGAAAGGAGCACAGAGCTTCTACAATACATTGAGTTAACACTTAACCAGGGTTAATGTGACAGACAGTGCCCATGTGAATGTGAACACACGATATAGCTATAGAAGAGGCTGGGTGGCTACCACTGTTTGTGAGACGCAGAGGCCTGCTTGCCGATCAGCTCCATTCAGCTGTTCATCAGAAAAACACCAGGCAGGACAATGATAATTCTATCTAGAGGCAAACAGGTCAGTGACTGGCTGTCCAAAGTGATCCCACAGGTAACTGTCCAAATACAGGTGAAGTTTACCTTTACTCTGAACATCACACCAACCAAGAAGGTTGTTCTTTGCCCTATAGCTAATGTGAGAAGTACCCCAATCCCCAACACAATATGTCAAAGCACTGTCCAAAAGCCTGTGTAAGTAAGTATTTATGGCTTCTCTTTGCTCTATCAGGCTAAACATGTAGATAAAGTGAGCAGGGCCAGCAAACAGCAGCTGAGATAAAATAATCAAAAGTGTGTAAGAAAAGGAAAATAAACGTAATAATACTTACTTATAGTAATACTGAATATACTTAATATTAAGTAATAAATTATTAATATACTTAATAATAGACCTTTTAAATAATCTAAACCCAGCTATGACAAAGATGTGGCTTTCTTTATCACATCAATTATCTATGATATTAAAATATAGTTGACATTTTATTTTAAAATTTGTGCCACTAGAATTACCACAAATTAAATGTTTACTTTCCTGTTGATATATAAAACTGTTTTTC
Organism: Nibea albiflora; assembly: GCA_014281875.1. Taxonomy (NCBI): domain Eukaryota; kingdom Metazoa; phylum Chordata; class Actinopteri; family Sciaenidae; genus Nibea; species Nibea albiflora. The sequence continues at coordinate 2,790,239 of CM024790.1, forward strand.
TATTTTATCATCTTAATATCTTAGTTTTGCATGTTAGTGTGCTAACATTCGCCAATTACTACTAAACACAGTACAAGCAAGTACAGCTGAGGCTCAATGAAATAATAATAATATTTATAATAATTATTATAATTTATTTAAAGGTTTTAATTTAATGAAAAAAACAATAGGATGTTTATGTCTTGCATATAGTGCTAGATTAAATTCATCCAGGGGAACTAAGTGTCAGATCAGACAATTACAAATCTGTCCATATTGTTAAGATGTTTCAGTCTGACAAAGACAGAATGACATTGTCATCCCTAAAGCCACATTGCTTGTGTGGCTAAAAATAGCAGCCCTAAAGTCAGAAGAACAAGGCAGAAAGCCATGTTAGCGTTGTTGTGTGAGCAGTAAATACACTGTTTACTGGGTTCTGTGATAAATATCATATTATCATTTACAAGGTTTAGTTTAGTTCCTGTTTGAATGTCAGTAAATCGAAAATCTACATAATAAAAAGGTATTCAGCAAGAGCTAGGTCTCTGTAACAATTCAATATATTATCAAAAGGTAATCTTACAGAAATTTGCTTCCTCAGTGTTTGCATTATTTATGCTATCAGAACATGAATACATCTAAAAATAAATATGTTGGAGAGTTTTTGTAATGTACAATGTAGACTTTAAACCATATATACCGTATGCTTATGTCAACATATTATTTGAATCACTGGACTGTGTGTAAATGTTTAGATATAAAGTAATTACAGTCTTCCCACTAAGGTCCACCAGGAACTGAAACACTAACTATTGCTAACATTAACATAGTGCATTGCTGACTAACAAATGTACACTTATGTTGTAAATTTACTATTTAATGCTAAATGGTAAAAGAAAGAAGACTGAAACATTACTCATTAATGTATGATATGATAGGTGAGTGAGTAACAACTTCAAAATCTGTCCTTTTTCTCTGTGGTGGAATAAATGATCAATAGAGAGACAGATAGAGAGTAAGTGTGTGTGGTGTAATAACTCATCACTACCAGTGGAGATGATAGAGAGCAAAATGTACATAAGGTGCATTACTGGTCAAAGCCAGTAGGAGTGATAGAGAGCAAAATGTACATAAGGTGCATTACTGGTCAAAGCCAGTAGGAGTGATAGAGAGCAATAAAGTGCATTAACGGTCAAAGCCAGTAGGAGTGATAGAGAGCAAAAAGTGTGTGTATTCAGAGTATGAGTCTTTAGTACACACACATGAAAATACACACACAAATTTCAGTTTACTATTTTTCTGAGGACCCCTCTGAAACTTTGAGAGAAGCATATAAACAGCCTCTGGAGGCCATTGCAGTGAAAACAAAGTGAGGACCGGCCTAAATGTCCTCACTCTGTAAAATGGTCCTCACTCCAAGGGTCTAAAACAGGGGGTGGTCCTCACAAATATAGCTGTACAAACACACACACACACACACACACACACACACACACACACACACACACACACACACTGTTTAAAATGGCAATTAAAACACCATCAGCTTCTTTATTGTGATGTTTTTCAAAATAAAATATATTAATCGCTCTGCTAGCCACTGTGACCTACAAGCTATTAGAATCATATTTAGAGGATAACTAGTCACTCCATGTCACATTTGATTGAGATATACAGGGGTATTTAGATATATCAGTACTTGGATTTATGGATTTACTTTACTGCTAGATAACTGAGAGATAATTTGAGATATTAGAACAATTAACACATACACACAGGATAAGACAAACTTAGACAAGCACCTTTTTATTTTACTGTGTACTGTCTTTAAAAACACTGAAAAAAGCAAAAATATAAAACATTTGTAAACAACACAAATGGAATGAAAACATTTGTCAATGAACCTGCAGTTTTCTGCAAATTCAAACAAATGACTCAACTCAAATCTCTCCTCTTGCTGTCCTCTACAGTCCAACACCAACCATCAAGTGGTTTAAGAAGGGTGGAGACCTGCCAGCTGGGAAAGTGAAGTTTGAGAACTACAACAAGACACTGAAGATCATCAATGTGTCAGAGGAGGATGCTGGGGAGTATGTTTGCATGGCCAACAATCAGTTAGGCAGCATACGTCATTCCATCTTTGTTCAGGTCAAAGGTGAGGCAGTTACAGTGTATGTGTGTCTGTACAAAGGCCTGAGCCTGTCTTTGTATGCTTACCTGACTTCCTGTGTTCCACAGCGGCTCCTTATTGGCTAGACAAACCCACAAATCTGGTTCTAGCCCCAGATGAGAACGGGCGCCTGGTGTGTCGGCCAATGGCAACCCTAAACCTAACATCCAGTGGCTGATCAACGGGCAACCTGTAGACAGTATGTACAGCTGATGTTGTGATAAGATAACATTATATTAAAATGAACATTATGGTTATTGTCTTGTTATCTGTTTGGCTTGAATTTTGGAAACATAGCTGCCAGTTGAGACAGTTGTTGCTGCTGAGAGGTTACTCACAATCATATTTTGCCACAGGAACTTGCTCAGTTCAGCAGCTCTTTCATTCTCTCACTGTGACAGCTGTCTCAGGCTCATTGTGCAACTCTCTGTCCAGTATCATCCTCTGTTATAACACCTGACAGTGTAGTAGTACATTTATGTAGCTAAACTGTATTGAAGACTTCATGCAGCCTCTTTCTATCTTTATCTCAGGACTGTTCACTATAAGCTATGCTACTCATATTTTTAACATCTAACAAAGTGGTTGTCTATAATGACTTATTCTGCTAAGCAACAGGACTTAAAAGTCATATTGTCTCCACTGTACATCTCTAAACAATTAATTATGTTAATTTTTTGTTATGTGTTATGTTGTATGTTAATTATATATCCAGTATAAACACACCTATATTAAATATTATTTTTGTCACCTTTCCCAATTCTCTTCCTTCTGCTTGACCACAGGCTCTCCCCCAAACCTGAGCAGACAGGTGCTGGGTGACACCATCATCTTTCGCTCCGTGCAGATGGGTAGCAGTGCCGTCTACCAGTGCAATGCCTCCAACCAGCATGGCTACCTGCTGGCCAATGCCTTCGTCAGCGTCCTTGGTGAGACACAGACGTGGGAGGTTGATTTCAAAATGTAAACAGACCGGTGACTAATACTGGCTGTATCACTCTACACTCGTTTGTGTAGCCCTGTTACAGTATGAATATGTGGGCTGTGTCATCAGCATCGTGACCTCTGACCTGTGACACTGGTTGCTTTGACTCTCATCCACACATGCATTTTGTTTCTTCGTAGATATGCCTCCGAGGATGCTGGGCCCCAAAAACCAGCTGATTAAAGTCATCGAGAACAACCGCACTTTCCTGGACTGTCCATTCTTTGGTTCTCCTCTACCAGAGCTACGATGGTGAGCTTTTATTTAATTCAGTCCAAAAATTCTGCTTCTGACATCATCCTCTAAATTCCTCCTCTGTGTGTCTGTGAGCAAGACGGTGTATTCATACCTTTATTTTAATGATAAATCTAACCCTAAAATATGTTTTCCATGTGTGTAGGTTTAAGAATGGACAGGGTAGTGGGCTGGATGGTGGTCAGTACCGTGTTACATCAACGGGACCCTGGAGATCAAACGTGCTCGAGCAGAGGACGAGGGCACCTACACCTGTGTGGCCAACAGCATCCTGGGTACAGCTGAGAACCAGGTCCGCCTGGAGGTCAAAGGTCAGACATTACATCAAAGCACTCGCAGGCTCACATCCTGACATTGCTCAGCATCCAAACTCACAATCAACCTGAAAACTTCAGCAGTCATCCCTTGCATCACATGCAACCTACAACAATCATCTCCAACAGGGTGTACAACTTTGTACGTGGTTTCCCCCTGCAGGTCGAATTGTGAATGAAATATGAAATGATTTCCTTTTCTTGTGCCAAACAGTCTGCGATAATGGATTCTGTTGAAATCTGCCGTGCCTTTGATTAAATTCTCTCATCTTCTGTTGACTAAGAGTTAGATTTGTATTCAGACTGAAACTGAATGATGAATGAAACATATTGTCTTAACGTGTTATTATAGCTGTCCACTTCAAAATATGTTCACACAATGTCAAATATATTTTGGAAGATTAAGCTCACCTTTTCTACTGCACAGTGTTCTTTACTGCACAGAAGTTGTACAGAAGAGGCTGATTTGGATGGTTGGAGCTACAGGACTCTTAGTGTTAAGGTTGCTTTAATAGATAAAGCAAGATTTTAGGAGTTGTGGTGATAGACTGAATTAGCCTTACATACTAAAGTGTACTGGTGTGAGTGAAGGTTTGTGTTACTCTATGGTCTCAGTCATCAGGCAGTTTCACCTTTTGATTGTCCTGGATGCATTGATGCATGTTTACATAATATGTGTGTATGTTTGTTCCTCTTTGACTTCACTCCAACTCAGAACCGACTCGTATAGTTCGAGCTCCGGAGCACCAGTCAGCTATCAGGGGCTCCGCAGCTCGCTTCGACTGTAAGGTGGTGTCTGATCCCAGCCTGCCCATCACGGTGGCCTGGACGAAGGATGACAAGCCTCTGTATATGGGATGGAGGTAACAGCACCTACACTCATGTCTCATACACTTATTCTGCATGTCACAGTGCCTCCATCCAAAAAAGGCTTTTTCCAGAGAAACACCTCACCAGATGGGACTTCCTCTTTTTTATTGTGTTATTTATTCACTACGCTGACAAATCTGTCTTGTCTTTAAATAATTCTCACAATGGGTAATTAATGCCACAGCATTTAGAAAGCCTTGCTTTTCATTAAATTTTTGAGAAATTAATATATTATAGTGAAGGAAGGTTTGCTTAACGGCACAGAATAGAAAACATATGTTGTTGTTTACATGGTGGGGAATACATATATTGCATAGTAAATACAGGTCAAATATGTTGCAAAAAATCTACTTCCAGGGTTGTAGCATTTAACTATAAACTTGAGTGTGCAGATCCAAAAGAAACAAAGTCAAGCTGAAACATTGCTGTATAGCAGCCTAACTTTTGTCTCCATTTGTCTCTCAGGCTGAAGAAAGATGAGGATTCATTGACCATCTCTAATGTGAATGAAGGCGATGAGGGAACATACGCCTGCACTGCTCAGTCTGAGATAGACCAGGACTCAGCCTCAGCTCGCCTCACTGTGTTAGGTATACTTGCATACAGAACAAGCGGAAGAAATATATATCTGAACCCAAATATGTCACAGTAGTAGCAGTTTTAACTCCAAATAATCTATCACACAGTATCAGTTCACATTTTATTTACAAGACATCTCTCTGTAAATTAGCTGCCAGTTAGATGTAGTGAAGAAAGAAATATAGGAAGATTCAAAACTGACTCAAATGTCTTTTGTCAACTTTTTATTTTATTTTTGTTGTTGGTGCTTTGTATGTTCTCATTTAGATCTTCTCTCTATATTTACTGTAAATGTCCTCAGTTTTCTTGACACTGTACTATTTTCCAGCTTCATGCCTTCACATGGAAATCGTGCACGTTTAATTGTCGCTGCAGTTTACTAAACTACTTACCTAGCTTTAACTCTACTCACTCTCATTGATTCACCAGTTTGCATGCGGTGTATCAGGATCAGTACTGTAGTGCTGTGTAGAAGTGCTGTACTGTAGCTGAGCTATACAGTAGACTCAGTTTGAGCATCCTGTGTGTGTCACATTTGAGACGTTTGTTATTGACAGAATCACAGGAAAACACTTCGGTTATAAAAATGCATTTTTAAGACTTTTATGAATTATTTTGCTGTAATGTAATCGTCAGTGCAAAAGTCTCAAATGTAAACCTGATGATCACATGACTGTCTCAAAGAGACAGTAGTGAAGCGGACTTACATTAATACAATGTGTACTAAATGACATGTTAAACATTGTGCTCCCTCGCTGTTGATTGGCTGGTAGACTAACCTGCAAACTCTAACCTTTATACCCACTTCCTGCTCCTTGACCCCGTCCCACAGAGGAAGCCTCCCTCAACCCCTCAGTCTCTAGTGCCTTGCCTCCAGGTAACACATGGCTCGGGTGGAAGTCTTTCTTTTTCTTTTCCTACCTGACCTGGTTTTCTTTCATGTTGATTTTTTCTTCTTATTGTTTTTATTTTTGTTTTCTGTCCCTCTGATATGTCATTATGTTTATATCTTAAAATACTTATATTGTTTGCTTAAAATAATGTATATTGTTATGATTTATAATATACATGCATACAATATACATGTCCTCAATGTCTGTTTTAGAGAAGATACTTTTTTATTACAGAATGGATTTTTATATGCATGCAGCTCAGTCCATCCTGTCCAGTCATTTGTTCTCATATTAAGTCTGAAAATTTGTCTGTTTGTTAGAATAAAAGCTCCCACATTGTTTAGAAAAACATTTTATTTATATTTAAATTTCTCTTCATTTTCTCCTTGTTGATATATTTACCAATTATTTCCAAGTCAAAGTTGATCTGTAACTCAAACTGTGTTTCAAAACATCAACAGTGGCTTGGGAGGAGAGTATAGGATGGATAAATATATAAACTTGATGTCTGATTATGAGAATAAATGGCATTGTACAGAATGAGTGATGTGTTTCACAGCATGCCTATTCTTGTATTTGTCTGCTTGTAGAGTATGAGTCTTCTATGTCTCAGATAAGATTATGTCCTGTTTCTCTGCAGACCGTCCAGACCCTCCCATAGATCTGGATCTCTCTGATCCAGCCGCCCGCAGTATTCGCCTCACCTGGATTCCGGGAAATGACCACAGAAGCCCAATCACACGTCAGTATATGCTCTCTCACCTTTCCTGAACATCTTGGAAATATTAAATTGCATTCTTTTGTCGCATTTCTTAAAATGCTTCTTGTGTTACAGGAATACTTTGAGCTATATTTGTGTGGAACAGGTTCAGCTTTCATTCATCTCTTAGTCTCCTAACATAGCAGTTGAGTGTATCCTGAAGGGAGATTGTGTGAGTTTGTCTCAGGTCACCAAGCTCAGGAAAGAAATGATAATGTAGGGATATTGAAATAGAAATACTCATTAAAACATACCTCATTTCTTCAGTAATTAGGGCACAATTCTAGTCTGTCAGAGAAATGTAATTTGGGGGCCTATTCCTCATAAAATGGTCATTATAATCTGTATTTAGAGGAAGGTTTGTAAAATTCATGCGTAAGGGTGATTAAATAAAGTTAAGAGGAGATGAGGGGATGAAATGACATCATACCAGAATACATGAAAACACAACTGCAGGTTTGAACCCCTCACACATTTCCACAGCTTCAACAAAAAGTGGTCCACCTGTTCTCAACCCAGCTGTGCGTCTTTGCAGAGTTCCTGGTCCAGTTCGAGGAGAACCGCTATGAGCCGGGCAGGTGGCAAGACCTGTCCACTTACCCTGGAGACCTTAACTCAGTTGTCTTGCAGCTTGCCCCCTTTGTCAACTACCAGTTCAGGGTTATTGCTATCAACTCAGTGGGGCAGAGTCAGCCCAGCCTCCCCTCACTGCGATACAAGACCAGCGGAGCTGGTGAGGAGATCCATACACACAAATCATATGTGTGTCCAAACACATACTAATATGTTTGCATTCAAGCTAATATTTTTCCATCTTCTTTTCTATAATTTAGCTTCAACCTACTTTTCATGAAAAAAGCTAATTTTGTTCATCAAGTTTGCTCATCAAGCTCCAAATTACAAAGACAAAGAGAGATTTTAACAAAGAGATTTAAAAACGATATGTAGTTAAACAGTTTGTGTGAATATATCTGATCTGTGGCTGTTTGATTTTGGAATAAAACTGTGCCGGTCTTTCAGAATAAGGAGGATAACATACAATATTCTAGAAGCTCCAAGCCGATAAGCCTCACATCATAAATCTGTACTTGTGGACATGGAGCGTCATGTTGTTTGATATAAGTGCCTTTTTTCTGTTAAAACAAGCCCCAGATGCCATTCCCAAAGGTCTTCGAGGATGGGGGTCTAAGAAGGACAATATGGAGATCACTTGGGAGGTTAAGACATGTACAGTCCAAGGCAACACATTACACCCTATAAGAAAAATGTACACCTTATAAACTGTAAATGGTAAAAAAGTGAAAATAAAATAAAATAATCTGAAAATAAGTAGGAGTGAGCATGAGAAAACATTCTAAAATGCCATTAATTTGACATAATAAAGAGCCACACATTCATGTTATTCACAACTAACTTTTTGGAAAAATGCATGCAGTAAAATAGAATATATATAGTGCCTCATGGTTGTGGGAATACTCACAAGCCCATGGCTCAGCAGTGTTTCTCCCGGGGTGTGAGGGTCTCCCCACTGTGACTCTAAGTAAGCTTAAGCACCAGACAGCAGTTCAGAGTATCTTCTCTTCTCTGAATCTTTGGGTGATGTAAAAACAGTGGTCCCCCAACCACCGGGCCGCGGACCGGTACCGGTCCGCACAAGAAACAATTAGTTATTTCCGTTTTATGTATTATCTGAGTATGGACGACCTTTTATTTTGAAAACCCCTTTTATTTTGACAAATGATTCTCTCAGTGACGTCTGGGTCACTTTCGCGGTGTACGGTAACGATAGCGATAGCGGTGATAAAAGGTTGGGGGCCACTGATGTAAAAGACTCACTACTAACTGCAATGTGAATTGCAGAAATGAATGATTCAGTAGCATTTTTCAGACATTTTTAAGACATTTTTCTTTCCAGCCTCTGCTTGATCTGGAGAGAAATGGCCCTAACTTGCACTACAATGTGTGGTGGCGACGGAAAGATTTGGAGTGGAACAATGTGACCATCGTGGGGTCCAAATATGTTGTCCAAAACACAGAAACCTATGTGCCTTATGAGATCAAAATCCAGGCCAGGAATGAGTTTGGACCAGGGCCTGAGTCCAATGTGGTCACTGGATACTCTGGAGAGGACAGTAAGTAGATACACAGGATATCAGTTTGTGAAAGCCAATACTTATATTAACTTTTGGACTATGGCTGAATATATCATCAAAATAGATGATATCTTTGATGCTTTTCAGACTGATGAAAACTCAGACCCTCCCAGTGTTATTTCACTTTGTCTCACTTTAAGACATTGACTTTAAGAATTGTATTATTCCTGCACAAACAGAACAGGACCTTTCCAACTATTCACACATAATGTTCTTTTTCATGTGTTCAGAGCCCACAGATTCTCCCGCTGACCTGCGAGTGTCAAAGGTCGACAGCACCAAGGCGAACATACACTGGAAACCCGTTGACCTGAACTCTGTCCGTGGAGAGTTCAAGGAGTACAGAGTGAGTGGCTGTATTTTGTTAAGAGAACGGCACAGTTGGTTTGAGGATAGTTCCCAACAATTTATTTTGTTTAATCTCCTCACATCTTACCCATTAACCTTTCCCTTCTATCTTCCAGCTGTACTACTGGCGTGAATCCAGTCTGGTTCCTGGTCTGGTGGTCAGTAAGGAGAAGAAGACTAAAGGTTTTTACAGCACTGTGGATGAGCCATCTGCCATACTCAGCGAGCTGGTGCCCCTACTCTAAATACAAGATATTCATGGTTGTGGCCAACAATCGCTTTGAGAGTCCACCCAGCAACACAGTGGAGTTCACCACAAAGGAGGGAGGTGAGGATACAGCCCTGACAACAACAACAGGAGAGGCCAACATCTCATGTAGTTTCACAAAGGAGTACTGAGCCAAGTCTAGCATATTCATCATATGGGATTCTGACAAACACACTTTTTCTAAAGACTGCAGTAAGTATCCATGACAGCACACTGATGGATTTTTTAAATTCCAATATTTGCCCATCTTTGTGGAGTGGAATGAGATAAATACTTCAAAGCAAACATACTTACTATATTTTAAACAAAACCATATTTTTAATGGTCACAGACTGTGACTCTAATGTCTTGTGAGAAAAAAAAAACTGACTGGATTTTCATACTTTACTCTGTCACTATTGGAATGGATGTTTATGGCACTAGTGATGTGTTTGAAGCTAGCATGTAGCAGCCATTAATGGCATATTATAATGCCCCAGCTTTCAGCCAATTTGACAGCAAATTAAGCTACTTTTTCCCTCTGTTCCGGACCTCTCTCTTGTTTGCTCTGTCTACATACTTGTTGGTGTTTGTCTTTGTCTGTAGTGCCAGATGCTCCAAGGTTCTTCAGGATAAACCGCAAAGTTTTGACACCATCTATCTGGAATGGGACAAACCTTTGGAGCCCAACGGTATTCTGATTGGATACCAGTTAAAGTACCAAATAGGTGAGCTGCTCTGATTTGCCAAATTCACATATACAGTTTATACAAACCTTCAAACTTTCGGACAGAAAGCAGTTTTTACTTGGTGGTGATTTGCTAAACTACATGAGCTGGTATTTACTTTGTATTATAGTTTTATTTGAGTGAATTCTATTTAGACAGCACAGCTTAGCAATAGAGATACGAATGGACACATAATCAGACAGGCTTGAATCAAACCAGTTTTACCCTGTTATCTCAACCACTTATTTGGAGGTGACAGTGAAGGTAAATGCACTCAAATGCCCATGATAATAAGGTATGTTGTAAATACTATTCATAGGTGCACATCTGCAGTAAAAGAAATAAACTGAGGAATAAAAAAGAGGAGGCTTAGGTAAAGATGATTAGTGAATGATTCTGTCCTTTATGTCCTTCTTCTGTGAATGTGTGTGTCTGTAGTCAATGGCTCCAGGATGGGTCGTCCCCAGTTGGAGACTTTACTTCCTAATGTGACAGAGTTCACCTTGCGCCTGCCGGACAGATCTACCCGCTACAAGTTCTACTTGTCAGCACTCACCCAGGTGGGAGCAGGGGAGGTCTTTGCTGAGGAGTCTCCACACTTCGCCAATGAAGGTGAGCACTACTACTGTCAACCATTTTTTTTGCCAAAAAAAAAAAAAAAAAAACACTTTCAGTGCTTCAATAAAAATGTGATTCTAGTTGAGAGTTAAGTTTATCTGAAATGCTAAAACTCTCCAATGCTAAAACCAAACAACCAAACAACCAGTTAATCTGAGTGATGTTTTGAAATGCCTGAGCAATTGATACTATTAACAAGTAGTGAATGTATCCAAAGTATGCACTGTGTGCTGCCTTCCTGTGTCAAAGAGCTACATCAATATTTCTCAGTGTTTTGTAAAAATGGTGTCGTTAAGCTGTTTAAAGAGGAAGGAAGTTGAAAAGACCATAGACCAGAGTAAATACAGAATAAGACCATCCACATTTTACTGCACTAATCAACTTGCAGAGACGTTTCTAAAATAGAAAATACAATAGTTACTGGAATGTTTCCATACACACACAGTGTTTCCATCATTCCGTTTCCCTATTGAGCACTCCTCCTTCACTCTGCTGCTTGTCTTTTACTTTGTAATCACACCATTTTAGCCCTTTTAGCTGCATGGGAACTAGGTTGGTTTGACTGCGAGTGCCTGGTTTTGTGAATCACTTGGCCGTGAGACGTAGAAATAGAAAGTGAGAGAGGTTGTGGCCCTTTAGTAAACACAGGCCTCTTTATCAGGGTATCAGATAGAGAAAGAACCAAGTATTTCACTGATGGATGACATTATCAGCACACCGACATCACCGAAGATCAGAAGATTGGAATCCATCAATGACTTTCCAGGCACTCATGATATCAATTTTTGCATACATTCAAGTTGTAGCAGTGTGCTGATATTTTAATATTCATTTATTATCTAACTGTCTTGAATAAAAGTAGACCCGACAGGTTGTTTAAAGGCTGGTTCACTCAGATTTAGAACAGTTCTGTTGGTCTCTTGCCATGCTGGACAGATTGCATGGTTAGACATCATAAGTGAAGATATCTGTTGAACCGACCTTTCATCCGCTATCGTTGTTGTTGTCCCTCTGTGTTTATTACACCTCTCCTCTCTCTCCTGTCTCCCCTCCCTCTCTTTTTGTTGGCAGAGAACTTTACTGACGCTACAGGTCTAGGTAATGGGGAATGAGAAGCACACTGTGCTTGCCTGTTGCCTGTTGCCTTTCCACTCCCTATCCTCCATTTCTGTCTCTTTATCTGTTCATCTTAACACTAAGCAGCAGTGCGACGCACCTTCATTGTATCGTCCACTGAAGTGCAGTTCTACCACCCCCTGCAGTCATACTGGCAGAGAGCAGTACTAGTTTTAACCTCATTGGGTTCAGATATTACTTTGCACGGTAGACTGAGAGCGTCCAGCTCTTCCATTAAAGACATCATGAGCTTGTCTCTCGTGGTTGTTAAGAATAAAGTATGTTTACATATACAAGACATGTGTATGGTACACAGCAGAAATCTATTCCATGACTGGATATTCAGCATGCTTAAGCAGGTGCTGCTTACTGAGTGACAGATCTTTTCAAACAAAGCTTAATTTCACAGCAACCAAGGCAAAACTATGAATGATTTCTAAAACTGTAAAAGCGATCCTAACTTAAGGCCCATGGCTAGCTTTATCTGGCACTTTCAGCCAAATCATATGACCTTTATTAGCTGCTATGGAGATGGATCTGTTTGCCTGCAAAGCTCAGTAGTTACAAAACAGACAGACTCCATCTGCTGCTGAAGACTTTTTCAGTCTATTTATGCCCAAGTCAAGAATGAACTTTTCTGCTTAAATGATTTGATGATGAAGTTTATTTAGTCTGGCTGTCATTACATTTAGAATGATGTGAAACAAACAGACCATCCTGCGTTTTTCTCAGTGGACTGAACTGCTGTATACACTGTTTTTTTTCTTTCTTTTCTCATCCTGTCCATCTGCCCGTCTGCCCCTCCTTGTTCCTCCATCTCTCCTCTGTGTGTGAAGCTGATGCTTGTTGTCCGCTGCTATGTGCTGTCTGGGATTGAAGATGCCCACTCAACATGCTCAGGTCATCATTGGCTTTGAATACAGAAGTTGCATCTATAATTCACACACTTGGATGGAATATTCATCCCAGTTTTATGAAAGTTTTATGTAACTTCACATCACTGATTTGACTCATGCTAAATCTTTCGTGTCATATTCTACTAAATAGACTTCATGATCAGCACTTACACCCTGATAGCTGTTGTACAATCCTCCTCTAAGCTGTTTGTATTCAAGTAGATCTTTAACCTCAGATTTCTGAACCAATCTTTGATGGTGCTCCAGTATGATGTATGATGCAATCACTGACTACCACAAGAGACAAGTTAGCCTTGTGTTGCAACTTATGTGTTTTTAAAGTTTTGTCACTGAATACAATGTCATGATGACGCTGCTTATGGGAATGTGTGTGTGTGTGTGTGTGTGTGCGTGTGTGTGTGTGTGTTGTGTGTGTGTGGTGTGTGTGTGTGTGTGTGTGTGTGTGATGGGAGGAGATGCACACCTTGCATCTGAATCTCAGGAAACATTTTGATGAATGATGTGACTTGATGAGTGTGCTGGGTATGACAGATCGGCAGTTTGCTTGCACTCTTACTCACCGGCTTGATCGTCTTGCTTGTAAGCTTTTTCAAAAGTCATGCCACTCTGCCATCTTTATATATTGCATCTATTCACCTGGTCAGTTGTACATACAGTGCTGGGGATTACAGGTAAACTGGCTTGTAGCTCTGGGCTAAACTGGCTTACCACCACTCGGCTCTGATGGCTCCTGAACATGCTATTGTTTCCATTATCTCGTCCCACTTTCTTTATCCCTCGCACAGTGGTTTCAGGGTGATACAAGCATGCAGACTGGGGTTTGGGGTTGATGGAAATGTGGGGTGGGGGCATCAGTAGTGTTAGCCTTTACTGGCTGAAGATGACCTCAGCTTCAAGGTACAGTAAGAGTGAACAACATTTCACGTGGAAATCAGAGGGAAAGGATATGTTGGTTCCCAACCTGATCCCCCACAAGGGGGGGAACGCAGTGGTGAGAAAAATATTCTGTATATAAGACTGGGAGAAAAAAGGCTAAACTTTGTGTGTTGCTTTCATCTAAACAAAAGCAATTTAAATGACTTGAGACTAAAAAATGGTAAAAAGTTAAATCAGGTACTATCTAATCAAGCAATAATTTAAATTTGTATTTATTAAAAGTAAATGATTAACAGAAGTTACTAGGACCGATGTTGCCGTTTCTACTGCAATGACAGCCTCTGGATGAAATGTGATGTTACATGTATTACATGAGGCACCTACTGGACTTCCATGAAGTGGGGGACTCATGATAGACAGTTCCATCATGAGAAGAATGCTGGATCGTCCATTTCCCCATAATGAAACCAACAGAGTCTTTGTCCCATGTGTTTCAAACCTGATGGCCCTAGTTTCTTGTGACACAGGCTGATATCATCATCATCATCACTCATCATCATCATCAGAGGTTATACAATGCCCAGTTCCAAAAAGTTAAATGTAAAATGTAGATAGAAACAAAATGTGCTGATGTAATTGTTTTTGGAAATAATATGAACCTTGAATTCGATAGCAGCAAACACATTTCAAAAAAGTCTGAAAGTGGCAAATGCTAAAAGAAAACAGCTGGTGGAACGTCTCACAATGAATGAGGCAACAGGTTAGTAACATGATTGGCTATAAAAGAGCATCCACAGAGGCCGTGTCTTTCTGAAGGAAAGATGGGGGGAAAAGAAATGGGAAACCTTTTTGTAAAAACAATTGCGTGCCACCATGAATGCAACATAAGGTTACTAGATTACAGACCTTGCTCTTACGAAATACAGTATCCACTCGTTTGCATCTTCTTCAGTCATGTGTGACAGTCATGCTGCAATATCCACATTTGTCCTCTTGGTGGCAGTGGCATCTAAGTGTCTGCAGAACGATGATGGAGCATGTGTGGATCTCAACAGAGATGAAGTAGGAAACATGCCATTGAACAATATGGTGATTTCTTGACTGGTGCTGACTTAGCGAGGCGAGTGATGTGCACCGTGAAGAGTGCTGCCTGTTGTTAAATTCATTGTATTTCAGCTCAGAGCTTCATTGACTTTCTGCTGTGTGTCAGAGTCTACCTGTTTGATGTTCCTGCTGCCGTGTTTGTTAACATTTTGCTCTCCTCCCACCTCCTCCCTTGTAGTTGAGCTTACGACGCCTCCCTGGCTTCAGCTTTCAGTCCTACTCCTCCTCCCCTCGCTCCTCTTCCTTCCTACCACCATCGCGCCTACAACTCTTAGTTACAACTTCTACCACTCCAACAACTACGACTTCTACTACTACTACCACTACTACTACTACTACTACCACCACAACTACAACTGAGCGACTACTACCACCACACTCCAGTGGCTCGTCACCACCAAACGATTGATCAGAACGTGTTGGGTACATGCTGTCGTCCCCATTGTGGTTTTCACTACTTTGTAGTGTTTAAGTTGACCATGAATGGCACTTCATGGATATCAAAAGACGATTGCCTTCTCCCACCTGACAAAACGGGAAACAACATCAAGGCTGCATTCTGATAAGCTGTGCTGTACCTGCTGTACAAAAAGTGGGGAATTACTTCAGAATATTGGGATGTAGCCAGCAACTATACTCCTGGTCAGGAAGTGAGAATCCAAAGTTTTTTTTTATTAAATGGTTTTTATAACTGTAGTGTACCCTCAACACTTTAGGTGATGAGGGTCACCTATTTCAATGATGAGCATTGTACTATTGGCAGAGTTCATTGTTTTATTCAAGTCCAATTAGCACTGGAGTCCACTCTGAACCTGAAGTAAGAATTGCTACTAAGTGTTCCATGAACTGAAAAATCCTCTGGATATTTTTTTGTGGGTGAATTTTCTGTCCATGAACATATAAAATTTTCTTCTGGCTTAGAGTGGACCCTGATCATTTTTGTAGGACATCTCCTTTAGTGCTAGCACCATGCATAGGTCTAATTGAAGCCCTGTGTGTGGTTGTTGTAACTGTGCCCTCTCTGCCCCTTGACCCTGACCTTTAACCCTTTACCCCCTGACCCCCCCCCCCCTTGTGTAGTGGCCCCTGGGTGGGAGATCTGGAATCTGACGGTGGAGCCTAACAGTAACTACGCTAACGTCAGCTGGAGACACAACTTCCCGGCCGGCAGCAGCGAGTTTGTGCTAGAGTTCACACTGGACAGTAAGAGACCAGACCAAGCCCAGCTTGAGCTATAGCAAGAACTTAATGTTCTTAATGAGTGTGATGTATTAATGACATTACAATGATGATACTAAGTACAAAGAATAGGATCAGACAGAGAGTGTTATTTCAGAGAGCGGGCAAAACAGATGTATCAAAATATTGAGATTATAGCAGAATCCAATTGACTCTTCAATTTTGGCTTGACCTCTAAAGTTTAAGACTTGACAAGCTCTCATTTTAAAGCTATGCTATCAGTATTTTTATATGAACAATGGCTGGAATGACAATGGATAATGTAGCTTTTTAGTTGTAGTGATGAACCCACAGAGTTCCCATCATCCATGGAGCCCTTTAGCATCTTTAACTCACTCACTCTTTTGACATTCAGGCCCTCAATTAACTGTTTGCTTCAGTCTCCCAGCTTTACCAGTGTTTATCAGTTCAGTGTAAATAGGCAATTATTTACTACATGTTAGTCATATCAACCTTATGAGGCCATGATTTGCTAAATATTATGTTAAAAACAGTCTGATTAATGTAAAACCACACATTTAGCTAGTTTAAAAATAAAAAATTACTCAAAGACACAAAACTTAAGCTGAGCATTTAAGAAGGAACTTAATGTAAGACACCTTGATCTGTAACAGCACTCTATATTTAAAATGTTATGTGAGTACTGTTCATTTTCTTTAAACAGAAATATAATCTAATCTCTAATCTCTGAATAAAGTTCAGTCCTGTTAGCAGCTGAATTGTAATTCCAACTACAGCTCCTTCCCCATAATGGAAATATTAATGGTTAGAAAAAGTCAGTGGCCTTCTCATTAAATAATTGGCAGATTTTTGTCCCCCAAAATTCCTTGCTCAAGGGTTTTGCTGAAATGTGTCAACCCATTTGCTGAGGAGACAAGCAAGTAATGAAAAAAGAATCTGAAAAAAAGTGAGACCAAGGCATGGAAGGGAAACAACATGAAGGAAGGGAAACACAAGGACACGAATAAAGAAAAAAAAAAGATCTTTTAAAAGTTTTAAATAAATCATAAAAATATCTCTCAGCAGAGATAACTTTCAACTGCAACAGCAGCCTTTTCTTTTTTAAGAATGTGGTTTTTGGACTTTGGACAATTTGAACTTTGTTAAAAAAGCACAAGATGCAACATACTACAGTTTGTCTGTCTGTCTGTCTGTCTGTCTGTCTGTCTGTCTGTCTGTCTGTCTGTCTGTCTGTCTGTCTGTCTGTCTGTCTCTTGCACTCTTCTGTCTCTCTTTATATGTTGGAAAATGTTGATCATCATCATGTCACTAACTTCCTGTGCAGTGCACCATCACGATGGTTTCTTTTCAACATGCTGCCTGGCTTTGAATGGCTCTTGGTGGACCAGCACTGTGAAACGGCTGTTTGGCTTGCTCTCTTTACATCGCTATTTGAATGTCACTTTTTTGGCCATCCATGCTTCCATAATCATTTGCTTTTGCTTCTGACTGGTCGTTTAGCACTCTTGAAGCCTGCTTTTTATAAAACACATCATCCCTCCTTTTCTGGTGTTCCAGTGCTGGTTGAGATTGGATAGTCTGGTGCTTATAAGTGCTCTCTTATTGCTTTCTGCCAACTCAACAGTGTGTGATCTTTGACCAAGGATGGAAAGAAGGGAGGATGTATTTTTCATGTACTTGGGCAGTGGCTTTAATTCTTAATGATGCCTGAATGTGAATAGAAAGAGAAGGAGGGAGGGGAGGGGGATGATGAGACTGATCTAATGGCCTCTACCCCTCCCACCCAGTCCATGCTCTCTAAGGTCAAATCTGAAAGCTTTGACTCAAAGGAAGAGTGGCAGGGAGCCCCAGACACTCACCCATCTCCCATAATCGCCCCTTCATCCTCCCCTGTCTTCCTGACTGTGACTCGGGAGTCACTTTATGTGAAGGATGATGCTTTGCTGCCATAAGACAAGAAACTTTGGAATACTTGACACTGAAAAGTAAATGGGAAACCTTGCAAAAGCATAAGTGCTGTAATATGTATATGTACAAGCTCCAACATATCTATATTCCAACTTCCACTTATCACACAATTCTTATGTAATGAGTTCATGTCATCAAATAACGTGCTTTATGCAGTAAAAGTTAAAGGACGAGCTGCCAAGTGTAACCAAAGTTGTACACTTAGTCTTCTCACATGAGGAATGCATAAGAACACTATGTAGCGCTGTCATATTTATCCATTAATAATGGAACATAACCTGCATATATTTGTGCTCACAATGCATGATTTGCATCATGCCGTTATTTGAAACTTTTGACAGACAGACGTTCATTTCTAATTGTTTTAGAAATAATTTTTAACAGTCAATCAAAAGAGTAGAGGTGAGTGGACTTAATTAGTGAATGAAAACAGTATTTGTCATTTAATAGAGAAACTGAGAGCAGCAGAGTGATGAATATATCATTATTCTGGACATATACTGATGGAAATGTACATTACGCTGAATTTATTCTGTGACTATTAGAGTGCAGGTAATTCCAACCCTTCTCAGTGTTGTACGTGGCCTTGTCTCCTTGTTAACACATTAAGAAGTCCATTTGCTCACCAGTGAATGGCAACATAATGTTTCTTGAATCATGAAGTAGTGAAGTGGACTCGAGGTGGACTGACAAATTAGTTTATAAGTTTATATCAAAATTTGTATCTAAATGTTTTTCTTTTCAGTTGAACCGTCAAAAGACAGAGGAACCAGATTGTTTTACAAATTATTAACTGTTGAGATAGAATTTAAAATTTGATCCACATACAGAAGAATGAAGCCATGTTGATAATTTATGCCAATTTCATTTCTGCTCTTTTCACACAATATTGTGAAAATGGTCACTGCAAAGACAAGTGACAAGTGGTAAGGTACTTAAAAGATGAACCTTTATTTACATTAACCTGCAAACATAAAGATCAACATAGTTATAACACTAAACACTGACCTTGGCCTCTATCAGAGTGCTTCACTGTGTATAAAAAGGACTGGCATGTCTTCTCTTGTGTGTGCAGTAGATGTTTAAGGACTGGTATTAATACCGTGGCTTTGGAATGAGTTCTGTTGGATGAAATCAACCTTTTGAAATGGTTGATAGCATGGTGCATGATGTCACCAAGTTGTGCTGCCCTTTCCATCCATGCTCACAGGTCGGCTGCGTCATGACCGACACGTCTTTCCACCAGAAAGATGCAGGCTGTTGTCGCTGTCTTTTTGTTTTGACCTCATGGAAATAAGTGCGGTCCTGTAAATAATTGAGACAAACAATGCTTTGCCACCTTAGACCCTGATGTAACCCAAGAACAGCGGCAGCTCTGTAGTGGTCTAATTCTACCTTGAATTGTGCCTCACAATTGGGTGAGGCTTTGATGTCCACAGTGGTTTTGCCTGAGGGAACTCCTGCTCCTCTACTCCTTCATTCTCTATTCATAGTTCAGTTGTCTTTGGACAATTATGCCCTTGAGACAAAATGTGGTGTCCAAGCCATAAAAGAGGAAAATGAGGCAGAATGCATCAGCTGAACTGAGTTGAATCTCAGGCGTTAGATATAATGTCTAGTATAAGTTTTAAACTACACCATGTGCCTGCTTCTATAATGTAATTAGGTGAATTAGTCTTTATGATGGCGGTGGGCACTGCATTGTTATCAGTCTCAATTCACTTCAGTGACCCTGCTTTCACACAGAGAAAACAGTCTCTCTGCAAAGCATTGTGATGCCTGTCGCTAGTAAGCACAGCCGTTATACTGTGGAATAAAGGCCACACCCCCTGGAGTGTGATTGGCCCCTTTCTTGTGTCTCCAAGGCGACAAGACGGTGAAAGTTGTACCAGTGAAACAACAGCCCCCGATTACAGTGGCGGATCTGCTCGCAGGCGTCAAGTACCATCTGAGGGTTTACTCCCATGAGCTGAACAGCGTCAGCAGCAAATCTGTCACCTTTAAGACCAAAGCAGGTGAGACCCCACCTGGCCAGGTAGAACTGGGGTTCCAGCCAGGTGGGCTACTCCGGGTGCAAGTCTGTCAGTAGTAGTATCTACAGTAATTCTGGGCTGGGTGAGTTATGATGGTTTGTCTATATTCAGTTGCTATCACACTTGGTTGTCTATATGACTCTTCAGACTTCCTGCAACTCTACACAACTCACATGTTCTCTTCACATGATCTGACAAGCAAATTCTCATGACAAGACAATGTACATCTAGGTACTTCTTTGCACAAACACAAGTATAACCACAGTATTACCATAAGTATGTTATATATAAGTTATATATACTGTAGTGTCACACAAGATTGTTATGACCTTGAGACATACAATCTAGTGATTATGGTGGACAATTAATTTCACTTTTATTAATTTAGAACCAAACTCTGGTGTAGACTGCACTCTTTATAATACTGTTGACAGACACCCAACAATTCCCCTAATGAGCGAGCACTTGACCACAGTAGCAAGGAAAAGCTTCCAGAATAACTTCTCATTCTGCAGGGTCTTATACAAGGTGTACCTGAAAGGGTTAAAAGAACAAAACATGAAAGTACAAAGCTAACTTAACCTGTTGAACTCAATTTTACAGAAGCTGTCACACTAGACCAAAGCAAAGTTTACAGTACTTAATGAACTTTTACGTTTTTCTTTAGCTATCTAGTGCATTAAATCCTCCATTGTTAACTTTTTTTTCACACAGGCAGCTTGGTGAAAATACATGTATGTTTTATAAGTATAATTATTGTCCAGTAGCAATGGGGGTCCAAAATCTCTGTTACTAGCTGTTAGAACAAGGGAGGTTTACTATCTATTTCTATCACACAGTAACGTCACTTTTCTGATTCATATCTCCACATTCGGTTTTGATTAGCGTCTCAATATTAGATTCAGTGCTAATATTTATTCATATTTCAGAGTTGGAATGTCTTGCATCTGTCAAAGAATTTGCATTCTTTCATGGTGTACTGAAATCATGCCCAGGTGTGTTGGAATTATTGTTTTTCACTCCACAAACCTCCCACATGTCTCCCACATATTCACTTTCAAATTCACACACTGTGTAATGGAAAAGAAGACAAATTACTTTAGTGTAACGGATGAGAACTTTTGTACAACATTGTCCTGGATATGAACTTGGGGCAAAATAATGAGATGTTGGTTCTGAGTTGTTGACTTCTGCTCAGCGTTCTGAGATGACAACAGATAGCTGCGACTCACTGTGGTTCATAAATACACTCACTGTGTTCCCACTCTTCTCTTTTTCCTGTCCCACCCTGTATGTGTGTGTTTGTTCTGTGTCTGCAGCCTACATAGACGAGGTAGACATAGCCACTCAAGGCTGGTTCATTGGCTTGATGTGTGCCATCGCCCTCATCATACTGATCCTCCTCATCGTCTGCTTCATCAAGAGGAGTCGCGGGGGCAAATACCCAGGTAAGGCCTGAGGCTTTGATACCCATTAGGGGAACAGTTCTAGCATAGTCAGATGTTCACTGAAGTGACAAAAACATGCACAATCCCAAAGTAAACAGGGCAATATAATTTGAAGTTTTTTTTTATTGTAGGCTTTGTACTAAACTCAATAGTTTGTTCTGTTTGTACTAAATTGAGGTCCAGATGGTCAGATGTTGTTCATGGTTAATATGACCTGTTATATTTGCTTTGATATCTAGGTTTTAGTTATTCATTGTGATATGAATAAATAGTATGTTTCAATATGTAAGCTGGGCTAAAAAGCTGTTCTGTTCTGGGTTACTGGCGGCAGCAACCGTTTCTGTGCATCATGTGTATACTGTGCACCTGTATTTAGATGTCATTACATGTTTTTTTAACTGTGGAAGTGCAGAAACCTGCATGGCTGCACAGAAGGAAAACCAATATAAAAATGTCAGAGTCTGTTTCAGCTGAAAACAAGAAAATAAAAACTACAGGTCATCACAGCACTGAAGAGAAACAGTATGATTATGATATGATTTGTGAATTGTATTAAATATTTGATCTAATAGCACAGTCTGTTTATTACTCTTAAACAATCAGTATAAAAAAAACGAAAAAAAACAAAATACCACTGACAGCTTCAAAATCTTTTGAGTTGTATTTTCTTGTACTCACAAAAATGAAAACAGTGTTTGTGTAACAGTGAAGCTTCAGTATGAGTTCATTTAATAGTTTGAAATTGAGTGGTGTTAATGTTTTGCAGTTTCTATAATGTCTAGGTGGTGGTTGGGTGACTGGTTTCGCAAAGTATCTAGGTGGGTGCCCAAGTGTGAAGCTGTGAAATTTAAGAACTAACAACCACTGATGAACTAAGTCAAAGAAGGATGAATGAGATGAATTCACTGACACATCTTACAAACCCAACCCAGTGTTATACAACTGCTACTAAAACAGTTTGTCTTAAAAGGTGCACTGTGTTCCAAATGCACACAGTAAGTACTACAGTATACATGGATTACATGAATAGAAGCACATTTAGAAGGTTCTCCCATTCTGCAATCATCTTGCATTATCTATATCATATAGGGTGCAAATATAAATGTGTCTATATTTAACCGTTTGATACAGTGGTCTCGGTTCGGTACGCCCTATAAATCAAACAATACGCAATTGAGCTGAAAGCTCAGTGGATCTGCGCTCGACTACTCCGCCTTACATTAAAACCCCACTGCACGCATCTCTGGCGTAGCGTTTCAGAAGCAAGCGTTTAGCCTGCCAGACTTTGTTCGTTTGCTCAGATTTGGCCATTTCCGGTGTATTTCTTCTAAACATGCGTCTACATGTGTAAATATGCTACGCAGTTAATTAGTTTCGATTTGGTCTGTTTTACGACGGAGTTTGCACGGGGTATTTTATTTTGAAAATCCTGCCTGGCTTCCGCCCACTCGAGGTCATCTGTGTGAAATGACGCGTACTGCTGGCTGAAATCGAAGGTCCTCCACCATCCTTCAGATCCGGCGTTTGGAACTACTTTGGTTTTCGTATTAAGTATGACCCTGAAATTTAATTTAAAAGCCGTACTTCTGAGTTGAAACAAATGTTTAAACTACAAGCTGAAAAAGGCATGGAGATTTCTCTTTTTTGTATCGAAAAAATATCGATACAATCGATATAGTATATAGTAGTATATAGTAAGGAAATAAGTACAGAATTGGGACACAGTTCACAGTTTAATAAGTGACGGCTGAAGACAAACATAAGACACTAAATTACCAGATGAAGACTGACAGGTTTTGTGTGAAAACTAACTCCAGGAATCCCTCACCATGTGGATGGGTCTGTCCATGACATAGAGCTCTCAGCAAAATTATGAAATAATTATCTAATAATAATAATTTGTTTTCTATTGTCTCCTCAGTCCGTGACAAAAAAGATCTTCCCTTGGCCCAGTAGATCAGAAGGACCAGGACGGATCCTTTGATTACCAGTAAGTATATATAACAGACCTGCATTAGAGTGGACATGTCTGATTTATGTCTACACCACCTTAGACCACTCGTAGTATGAGGACTTACGTTTTGGGTACTGTAGTACAGGACATTTTTTGCCAGATTATAAAAGTAAAAACAAATACATTTTAGTCGTTTCACACAATTTGAGTGTATGGGTGTAACATATTAAAGCAGACATAAGTGGCTTTCCTTTAACATTTAAGTAAAGATTGACTGATACTGAACACAAAAAATTTTCAACAACAACGTATTATTTTTGTTGCACTATAGAAAAGATCAAACCTACAGACAGCTTACAAGTGTATATGCTGCAAACAGCTTGAGAAGTAAGCACAAGGTTAAATCCACTTTTTAAAAGACAATACAGATAAATTGAGCCAGTCTCCTGCCTGTAATCAGCTGTGTGTATCTCTTGTGTTTATTGCTGGAGGTGGTCTCTCATACAGAAGCTCCCCGTCACTCTGTCTGTCAGCAAGCAGCAACCTTGTCGATTCTTCCTGGTTCTCTCCACAAAACACTTTGCAAGGCCCTGTGATACACGCAAATTCTTCACTCAAAGTTTAATACTCGCAACAAAAGTATTGTCTGTTAGACATGAACAACAAAAATTGATATGGCTATTTGACTTTGATTGACTTTTTATGTAATCTCATTGCACATTTTTTGCTTTCTGTGTGGATATTTAACAAAGGTTCAATGAAAAGAGATAGATATACAGTAGTAACCAGTCCTGTCTGCCAAAATAGTCAAGTGAACCAATGCAACATCTGAAGAGAGGAGAAAGAACAATTTATGTGAAAACGGAGGTGCAGACTGTGTAGTGTGGACACTGATGACAGTTTTCTGGCTCAAGCAGCTGAGGCAAAATGCCACCCTGCTGTCCAAACTGCCATTCCAACAGCAATCTGGACATCTAGACACCACTTCTTAAACCTCACCTCATGTGAAGTATAGGCAGTACAGTCAACTGAGAATCACGTTACAACACGCAGAGTAGGCTTGTGAGGATGTACTGTATACACTGTAGAATGTGTCTGTGCAGTATGTGTTGGTAAGTGATGTGTTCTTTGCTCCTTTCAGGTCCCACTGATCTCTGTGGCTTCATTCTTCTTAATGAGAATGAGTCTGTCGTTTTCTGTCCACTCTGACTAAAATCATGTTGGATTTAATCAGCTTTATATCTAAGTACATGTTCTAACTCAGCTGTGTGAGAGTGGCACTAAAACTTTAACTTGTAACCGTAGACTGTGCTACAGAATGGGAATATACTGTAACATTCATACATCAATACAGGAAGGGTCCTGTCTTTTATACTGTAGTATTCAGACTATGTATTAATGTTAGATATATATCCCATACAGCACAGGGAATGTACATACATACCGTATCTTATTATGTAGCTTTGGTTAAAATGTGAAATGACAGTTTGACAGACACAGCAGTGCATCTGGTAGCATTAAAATTCACAAGATGGTTCTACAGGTGTGATTAGCATTTATTAGCACCTGTGTGCTGTGCTGTTGTGCTTCATACTGTGTGAATAATCCATCCAGTGTGGAGATCCTGTTTTTGCTTTTTAATCAGTAATCAGTCTAACATCATACCAAACCCCTCCTTCACAGTCAAGATCATTGCTTTACTCTGACACTGACCCAGACTCCATCCCTGGTGCTAAACCTCAAGTCCACTCAGCTGTGTGTGTGTATCTGTGTGGTGTGTGTGTTTGTGTGCATGCAAGTTTGTCCTCCTTCCTTTCTCTTCCTTTCTCTACTTCCTCTCTCTTGCTGTCTCCCCTGTTTCCTCACATCTTGCCACTCTCTTTCCCCATGCTGAAATGGGTCATCTGTCCCTGACAGGAACGAAAACGAGAACAGGTACTTTGGATTCGGCACGGCATCTCTCTTGGCCTGTGCATGTCGGGGGGAGCAGATGTTTTCCCCTGAGCTGGGGAGAATGGGGGGGGGGGGGGTATGGTGTAGCTATTTGGGGAGGCCAAACAGGACAGT
>CM024790.1:2815920-2866500 GCA_014281875.1 Nibea albiflora
ACTAATTTGAAAAATAATAAATAATTATTGTTTCAACTAAATCCTGTGTGTTACTTACCAGGGTGATACTTTTTGGATAAATATAAAATAGGTTAAAGGGAACTTTTATTTTAAAGGGGAAGTACTCAATTTTGTGATACTTCTTAAACATTATTGGAGGCACCGGCAAGTTATTTTATAGCACATTACCACAGGTAGCGCCATCTCCAGACGAACTCAGGCCCCGTTCCACTGTACTACAACACCCCAATTATTTGTCAGTCAATATTCCTAGCTACATGGGACTGGGGTTACACAATAGAGGATTTTTTCTCAGCATGGCGGTGGAGAGTCTATGACCGCAACCCATACACACAGCACAATCTCCTGGAGGCAATGGTGAATGCATGGATTTCTCTGGAATCTATCCAGGGTTGGATCAGACACACAATGGGATATTTCCACGCTGCCTGGCGAGATAAGACATAATGTGTGACGTTGATGAAATACTATGGCCTGACCTGACCTGAGAGATCGTACTGATATTGATGCCGATGCTGATGAACTTGTGTGCTCAATCTGGAGTGCTTTGAATACACCCTATTATTGACATTTTGGAAGAAGTAGAATTAATCCCTTCTGTGTGTAACAAACACTAATGTAGTCTGTGTTTTGACAGCTTGTGTGTATTGTCTGAGGGTAACGACTGATTGGGACCCAGAAGTTAGATGTTTGGACTGTTGGGTGTGAGTTTTTAAAATTGTGTGAAGATTTGAAAAAATGGTGAGTTGTTCCAGGAATTGTCTTAGCAATCAAGGTAGTATTATGGCAAAGCATACTAAAGATGAGAGTGCTTTTCATTATGTCCAACAGTGTGTAGTTGGGTTAGACAAAACTCTGTAATATGAATAAAGTGTGTGCCATCTGGTGCAAAAGTTTGATTTTGGTTGCAGTGCTTCATTTTGCAGGATATATGAGGTATTTTGAGGTTTGGGTGTGTGGTTTGGTGAATTGTGTATTTTGATAAAACCAGCCGAGTTTGCAAAATTGTGTTTAAGCAATTGGAAAAAAACTGTAAAGATTTCTGATCCTGATCTGTTTTTTCCTAACTGGATATATTTGAAAGAGCTGTGATTCAGTTTGAAGATGAGGTCAAAGGTCATGACCAAGTCTGTTCTCAGTGACTGTTCAGTGGTTTTTCTTGTGAATTTGTCAAATCAGATAAGGTCACGTGATTATGATAAGAAGCTGTAATGGTTAATGTAATTTAATTTCCACAGTAGTAAGCAGTAAACACACATGAAGTGAGAGAATGAATACAGAGTTACACTGTAGAGTAAATGGGTGTGTGTGTGTGTGTGTAGACTGACTACATGTCATGATGTGGATGACTGTGCTTACAGCTATGATGAATACCTTCAGCAGACCTGGCAGAAACAATCACGGATACTTGTCTCCACCTAGTGACTGAATGAGATGAATAAATAAAGTGGTGAGTGGCTCACAGTGCACTGTGTTCCACAGAAGCTCTCTTTCCCTGACACATTATGACACGCACACATGCACTTTTTTTTACTCAACATTCAAAACTTTTCATCTTCATTCTTATCTTAATATAAATGATAACAGAAGACGCAATCAATCAAAAAGTGAATGGACACACACTTTGTACATTAATTGCGTTACTTTGCAGATAAAAGTTTTAAAACATTTGATGATAGTTTCTGGTGATTCTAAGGGTGCTGCTGCTACTTTTACTTGATTTCCATCCACCACTGCTGATATCCCCTATAACAGGGGTCGGCAACCTGCGGCTCCGGAGCCGCATGCGGCTCTTTCATCCTTACACCGCGGCTCCGAGTGGCTTGGGAAAATAAATTACTTTTAAAAAGTATTTTATCTGTATTTTATTTGTGTTAGTTATTGTTTTAGTGCAGGGGTCGGCAACCTATGGCTCACGAGCCAGATGTGGCTCTTTTGATGACTGCATGTAGCTCGCAGAGGAGTGAAAGTAAGCCGGTACGGTCCGGTACTGCGTACCACTAAAACAGGGGTGCCCAAATACGTTGATCGCGAGCTACCGGTCGATCGCCAGACGTGATCAAGTCGATCGCTGAGGCGCCCACCACCTCAGCCGGCAGTATGGTGGGCCATCCACCCCGCTCCTGTGTGCCAGTATGTTGGTGCTGTCCACCGCGCCCGCCGCCGCACCACCGTCAAATGCCGTAACTGCCCCCCAGTATAAAAAAAATATTATATGGCTCTCATGGAAGAACATTTTAAAATATGTCGCTTTTGCGGCTCTCTCAGCCAAAAAGGTTGCCGACCCCTGGCCTATAACAACCAATAGGCGGGAGGCGGGTAACCTGGCAGTCTGACCCCCGGCTGCAGAAGCTGGCTCTGGGGACGTCACCTCTCTGGCGGGGAAGGAGCCTGAGCTGGTGTGGCGAGGTTGAGAGGTAGAGGTACCGGCTAGATATAGTTGGGCTCACTTCGACGCACAGCTTGGGCTCCGGAACCATGAGAGAGGTTGGATGCTCTGCCACCACTCTGGAGTTGCCCCCGGTGAGAGGCGCAGAACGGGGGTGGGAATGCTTGTTTCCCTCCGGCTCAGCGCCTGTACATTGGGTTCACCCCGGTGGACGAGAGGGTAGCCTCCCTCCGCCTTTGGGTAGGGGGACGGGTCCTGACTGTTGTCTGTGCCTATGCACCGAACGGAAGTTCAGTGTACGCACCTTTTTTGGAGTCCTTGGAGGGGGTGCTGGAGGGTGCTCCCTCTGGGGATTCCCTCGTCCTCCTGGGGGAACGGGCAGCGACAGTGAGACCTGGAGCGGCGTGATTGTGAGGAATGGGCCCCCTGATCTGAACCCAAATGGTGTTCTGTTATTGGACTTCTGTGCTCGCCATGGATTGTCCATAACGAACACCATGTTCAAACACAAGGGTGTCCATATGTGCACTTGGCAGGACGCCCTTGACTGCAGTTCGATGATCGACTTTGTGGTTGTGTCATTGGAGTTGCGGCCATGTGTTTTGCGCACTTGGGTTACGGTTCGGTGGCCTCAGGATTGGGTCACTGCTTTTTGCAGATGACCTGGTCTTGTTGGCTTCATTGGAGCTCTCTCCAGTTCTCTCTGGAGCAGTTCGCAACCGAGTGTGAAGCGGCTGGGATGAGAATCAGCACCTCTAAATCTGAGGCCATGGTTCTCAGCCGGAAAAGGGTGGAGTGCAGCCTGCAGGTCGGGGTCGAGATCCTGCCTCAAGTGGAGGAGAAGTATCTCGGGGTCTTGTTCACGAGTGAGGGAAGGACAGAGCGGGAGATTGACCGGCGGATTGGTGCAGCTTCTGCAGTGATGTGGACTCTACGCCGATTCGTCATGGCGAAGAGGGAGCTGAGCCGAAAGGCGAAGCTCTCGATTTACCAGTTAATCTACGTTCCTACCGTCACCTATGGTGAACGTATTTGCTTGCTTTAGACCACAGTAAATATGGATGTATTGTAGTACAGGCATTGCATCACTTGGTGGCACTGTGGATTATGTTTTACACAAGATAGCATGAACAGTTTCTTGAACTTTCAGTTGTCAGAATAAACTATGAACATAAACATTTTTATTACACACAGATGTAGACATAAATACAGCTGAGAACAGCTTGTGTGATAAACAAAAACATTAAACTCCATACAGACGCTATATAATAAATAAATATAAATATATATATATATATATATATATATATATATATATATATATATATATATATATATATATATAAACAACATCTGTAGACAGTAAGACAACAGTCCACGTTGAGAAGAATGTTAAGATGAATGTTAAAATAAATCAGATTTATGCACCCGGTTGTTTTCTGTACATCAAGTGCATACATAGATCATGTAGTATATGTGATTTATTTACATGTTTAAAGAACAAACTGAATGTAAACAGTGAGAATAAATCATCTATGGATATGATGAATGTTTCAGACACATGGTTACTGCACAGGAATTCTTAGAGTGATGGCCTGTGGGAAGAAACAGTTTTTGTGTGTTGTTTTTGGTGTACAGCTTCAGCAGAAGCACAATGGTGACATAGTTTTTTTTTTTAATTAATTATTATTATTATTATTTTTTTTATTTTATCTCTAATCAATTCTGAATATTTATTTAACAAGTGTTGTGTGTATCCTCAGCCTGACCTTCTACTTTGTGCCATAAACCCAACTGTTATCCAAATGTATTAAAATACACCAGTGAGTGACATCTTCAATCAAATCAAATCAAATTTTATTTGTATAGCCCAAAGTCACAAAACACATTTTGCCTCAGTGGGCTTTACAATATGTACAGGGAGGGACACCCTCTGTCCTTAGACCCTCGGTTCGAGTGAGGAAAAACTTGCCCACAAAAAAACCCTTTTAACAGGAAAAATGTGGAAGAAACCTCAGGAAGAGCCACAGAGGAGGGATCCCTCTCCCAGGATGGACAGATGTGCAAAGGATGTCACATGTACAGAACAACCTAACACAGTTCCAGGTCACTGCTCGTGTGGTTGACCGGCCGGCGCGTAGTTTGTACTTGTTTTTCTGTTTTTTTATTCGTATCTCTCGCTGTTAATTTGTGTTAGTATATGTATCGTGCGTCTTGCATCGTATGTCCAAACTAACACTGTAGTTTTTTTTTCTTTTTTCTTCTTCCTAGTACTTTTCGCTCTTCCGACGCTCTCGGCGCCCCGCGCACAGCACCACAGTTGTTGTTAGCAGCGGCTACTGCTAACCGCTACGGACCGGCGTCTTTGTTTGGAATACTCTTCGCTACATGGACGCCCGAGGACTTCAAGGGACACTACTGCTACTTCTCTTTCTGCTCCTAAGAGATGTAACCCACATCAACGGACTGTCTTTCCTGGACGCTCAGTGGATTGTCTACACCAGAGATGTTTTATTACAACTCGGACTCAACCCCTTTTCTTCTTCATACACCGCCACAGACCCGCTCCCCAAGGATATACTTCGCAACGGTTTATCTGAACCCATTATATCCACTCACCACAAACACAAGGTAACTAGAAGGGGGAAGAAAAAGGGTGGAATACGAGCCAGACTGAAGCAGGAGAAATGTAAACAACGCCCGCTCCTGTCTGTGATTCTAGCTAATGTGCGCTCGCTCCGGAACAAGCTAGACGAGCTGCACGCTAACATAAGACATTTGCATGAATACAGGACTGCTTCCATTCTGGCTTTCACAGAAACCTGGCTAAACAGTAACGATAGTGACAACTTGTTGCACATTGATGGCTTTGCCCCCCCCATTAGACTGGATAGGGACAGCGAACTCACGGGAAAACAACATGGCGGCGGCGTCTGTCTTTATGTGAGCTCACGCTGGTGCTCGACGGTTGTGGTGAGGGAGAGGCTGTGCACAATGGACATCGAACTATTGGCTGTATCCCTCCGTCCATTCTACTTACCTAGGGAATTCCCACAGCTCTTTTTCATCTTGGTATACATCCACCCCAAAGCAGATGCCGCCACCGCCACTGAGCACATAACAAACTCACTAAACAAACTATAATACATCTCACCAGACTCTCCAAAAATAATTCTGGGTGATTTTAACCACTGCTGTCTGGAAAAATCACTCAAGGGCTTCCAGCAGTATGTTACATGCACCACTCGCCATGGGAGGACCTTGGACAAATGCTACGGTTCTGTACCAAACGCTTTTAGGTCCGGTCTGGATTACGAAAGAGCTGAAAGAGATCCTCAATAAGAAAAAGAGGATTTTTTTCACTGGCTCGGAGTCCGAAAAGAAGGAAGTCAACAGGGAGGTTAAACGTGCCATAAACACTGCCAAGCTGAAATACAAGAACAAGGTGGAGGAAAAGTTCACCCAGGGGAACCTCTGCTTAGCTTGGCAGGGTCTCAAAACCATGGCTGCTGTGAACATCGCCACCACCAACCACAAACCTATCCAGGTTGCA
Source organism: Nibea albiflora (assembly GCA_014281875.1). NCBI lineage: Eukaryota > Metazoa > Chordata > Actinopteri > Sciaenidae > Nibea > Nibea albiflora. The sequence continues at coordinate 2,821,884 of CM024790.1, forward strand.
GGCAGCAGTTCCACGTCTCTCCCTGATGACCTCAACGCCTTCTACACCCGGTTTGAAACGGACAACTCCACCCAAATAGCAGAGACACTCTCATCACTGGAACATGGCGGCACCACACTCACCTTTAAAACAGATGAAGTAGTGAGAGCCCTCAGGAGGATCAGGGAGAACAGCTCCCCTGGCCCAGACAACATCAGTGGCCGTGTCCTGAGGCTCTGTGCTGAACAGCTGGGGGGAGTGTTCCAAACCCTGTTCCAAAGGTCCATGGATACCGGCACAGTCCCCCAATTGTGGAAACACTCCACAGTCCATCCCCCACCAAAAAACAATAATAAACACTCTGAATGACCTCAGGCCTGTGGCTCTCACATCCCTGGTGATGAAGGCCATGGAGAGGGTCATTAAGCAACACATCCTCTCTGCAACTGACACGCAGATGGATCCACTTCAGTATGCTTACCGCCCCGGCAGGTAGATAATGCTAAAGTGTTCATCATCAACACCGTACACAAACACCTGGAACAGCCAAATACATCAGCCAGACTCCTGTTTGCAGACTTCTCCTCTGCATTCAATACAGTACAGCCTCACATCCTGGCCAACAAACTCACCGTCCACTTCCATCTGGACAATTCACTCACACTGTGGATACTGGACTTTCTAACCAACAGGTCACAGAGAGTCCGGGTCAACATGCTTTCCGACCTCCGACATACCTCGACGGGTTCCCCTCAGGGATGCGTGCTCTCACCTCTGCTCTCATCCTCTACACCAATGACTGCAGGTCCACCCAGCCTCAATGTCACCTGGTGTGAAGTACGCCAATGACACAGTTATCCTGTCCCTGCTCTCAGGTCCCTCACGGCTTCATGGATCAGCTCTACAGGAGTTTGTGGAGTGGTGCGACAGCTCATGTCTAGAGCTGAACGTGAGCAAGACCAAAGAGATGGTGGTGACCTTCTCTTAACAGGCAGAGAGAGCTGGCTGCCGCATCCACCACCTCCATCCACGGGGAGCCAGTGGAACGAGTTGAATACAAGTATCTGGGGTTACCATCTTCGACAACCAGCTTAAGTTCTCCTCGAACACAGAGGAGATTCCTCAGGAAATGTCACCAGCGGCAGTATCTCTTGAGGAAACTCAACAACTTCGAAGTGAGCAAAAACATCCTGCTCACTTTTTACTACTCTTTCATCGAGAGCATCGCCACGTTCTCCATACCCTGCTGGTTCCACTCCATCAGCCTGCAGAATAGGAATCGCCTGGAGAGCATTGCTAAGGTCTGTTCTAAGATCATTGGACTCCCAACCAGATCACTATCCTCCATCCATAAACAACAAACACTTCGACTGGCCAACAGGATCATGGAGGACCCCTCGCATGTCCTACACTCTGCCTTTGAGTGGCTCCCCTCATGACGCCGACTCCGCTGCCCCGGCTGCAGGACTCAGAGGAGGAAAGTCACATTTGTTCCCACAGCTGTTAACCTCCTCAACTCCTCCTAAGACTTTACCTCCCCTCCTACACAATCTTTATACTCCACCTCGCCACCTACACACTGCACTTTAACAGTCCGCTTTTATACAGTTTTTATACAGTTTTTATATTATTTATTTTATATTTATAATTTGTAAATACCATTCACACTGCACATCTTTATTGTACATACGTGTATTTATTGTGTATTTATCTGGTAGATAATGCTTGGTCTTGATGTCTTGCTACTCTGTGTGCCGTTAATTGCCCCTCGGGGACAAATAAAGTTTATTGAATTGAATTGAATTGAATTGAACAAACATATTGTACAATTACAATGAATTACAATAGATGGTAGAGTGATTACAGTAGCAGTGGAATCTGTGATAGAGATAGAGAGACACAGATGCACAGCAGCAATACGTCATTAACCAACTAAGCTGTAGTGGAGATGGTAGCAATAAGGACAGTAATGCTATATATGGTGGACGTCAGCAGCAGACCACAGCAGCAGCCACAATCCATGAGAACCTGCTGGACGAGAAAGCACAGAAACTCCGGGGAAGAAGTTTAGTTAGTAACATGCATTGATGGTAATGATGATTGGAGAGAGAGAGAAACAGAGAGAGAGGGGGAGGGAGAGAGAGAGAATGAGGGAGAGAGAGAGAGAATGAGAGAAGGTTTTCAGCAAAGGTACGTCAGCAGCAGACCACAGCAGCAGCCACAATCGATGAGAACCTGCTGGATGACAAAGCACAGAAACTTCGGGGAAGAAGTTTAGTTAGTAACATCCATTGATGATAATGACGATTGGAGGGAGAGAGAGAGAGAGAGAGAGAGAGAGACAGAGAGGGAGAGGGAGAGGGAGAGGGAGGGTTTTCAGTAAAGGGAGATGCGACTACATCTTCAACCAGTACCATGCCTGATGGCATAACCCAGATAACCAGTACAGGCAGGCAGTCTTGTCCTATGGCAGCATAACTAAGGGAAGGCCTGAGCCAGCCCTAACTATAAGCGCTATCAAAAAGGAAAGTCTTAAGTCTACTCTTGAAAGTGGTGACCGTGTCTGCCTCCCGAACCCAGAAAGGTAGTTTGTTCCACAGAAGAGGAGCTTGATAGCCGAAAGCTCTGGCTCCCAGTCTACTTTTGGAAACTATCGGAACCACAAGGAACCCAGCATTCTGAGAGCGCAGTGGTCTAGAGGGGTAGTAAGGTACTATGAGTTCTTTTAGATATGATGGTGCCTGGCCATGAAGAGCCTTTGTACGTAAGGAGAAGAATTTTAAATTCTATTCTATATTTAACAGGTAGCCAATGTAAGGAAGCCAAAATGGGAGAGATGTGATCTCTGATCTTGGTTCCTGTCAGAACACGTGCAGCAGCATTCTGAATTAGCTGCAAAGTCCTAAGAAACTTATTGGGGCAGGCCTGATAATAAAGAGTTACAGTAGTCCAGCCTAGAAGTAACAAATGCATGACTAGTTTTTCTGCATCCGCTTGGGACAGGATGTGTCTGATTTTGGTAATGTTGCGTAAGTGGAAGAATGCAGTCTATGAAATTTGTTTTATGTGCGCATTAAAAGACAAATCCTGATCAAAAATGCTGGAGGTGGAGGCCAAGGTGATCCCGTCTAAGGTAGCCAAGTCTCCAGAAAGAGAGTTTCTGAGGTGTTTGGGTCCAATTATAAGAATTTCAGTTTTATCCGAGTTCAACATCAGAAAATTGTAGGTCATCCAATTTTTTATATCCCTAAGGCACGCTTGCAGTTTGGCTAAATGATTGGTTTCATCAGGCTTGATCGATCAATATAATTGGGGTGCCGTCAGCATAACAACGAAAATTAATGGAGTGATTCCTAATAATGTTTCCTTGAGGAAGCATAAATAGACTGAATAGAAGTGGCCCCAGTACAGAACCTTGTGGGACTCCATGACAGACTTTGGTATGCATGGAGGATTCATCATTGACGTGGACAAACTGAGATCGATCTAAGAAATATGACCTAAACCAGCTCAGGGCGGTTCCTTTGATGCCAATCTGATGTTCCAATCTCTGTAAAAGAATTTGATGGTCTATGGTGTCAAATGCAGCACTAAGATCTAACAGGACAAGTACAGAGATGAGTCCTTGTCTGATGCCATTAGAGATTGTTTGTGACTTTGACTAGTGCGGTCTCTGTGCTATGATGCACTCTAAATCCTGACTGAAAATCCTCGAATAAACTGTTTCTATGAAGAAATTCACACAGCTGATTAGCTACAGCTTTCTCAAGTAACTTAGAAAGAAAGGGAAGGTTTGATATCGGTCTGTAATTGGCTAAAACCTCTGGATCTAGAGTGGGCTTTTTAAGAAGAGGTTTAATTACAGCTACTTTAAAGGACTGTGGTACATATCCTGATAATTAAGACAGATTAATCATATCCAGTAAAGAAGGGCCGACTAAATCTTCCTTCATCAACATGAACACACACTGTCATTCATTTACAATCGCAGTAGGAACCAGTGGGCTGAGAGCGACATACACACTGCTGACAATAACAAAGAAGTAGGATATTATGAGCCTTAATATTTAAATATATTATATCATCAGGAATTCATTGAACATTCAGTAATATTCTCTTGTTTTGCAATGCTTTTTGCTCTGTCATCACAGTGTTTTTTTTCATTGAATGGAATTCACTAATGCTGATGTCACACTCAGACAAACAATGACAGAGCTTTTCTTATCAGTGTTCATTGATTGTGTTCTGTGTTCAGTGTGATCTCAGTGAAATGCTGTTTGGTGAGATTAAGATAATCTACTCATGCTTGCACTAATACTACACATTATCTGATGATTAACTCAAGTATCAGGAGGGTTTATGGCGCCAGTTACTGCAGCTCCGACCTCATTCCTGTTTTTAGCGTGTTTCTTGTGTTTTGTTCATTGTATTATTTCAAAAATATGCATGTCAGTGTACTCCTATTCAGTGTTTCTATTATATTTTCTACTTTGTTTGTGTTGTGTTGTATCTTAAGCTGCTGTATTGTGAATTTCCCTGATGTAGGATCAATAAAGTCTATCTTATCTGGTGTCTTATTTTTAAGGTCTAGGAAGAGGAAAGGCTTTTGTTGTGTTTAAGTACAATAGTGCAAATTCAAATCTGTATAAAACATCACTTTCGTATAAGTTTGAATTGGCTGCAGAAAATCTCAGTCCAACCTCTTTAACAGGATAGTAAAGGAATATACATAATGTACAACTGAGGTGGGTGTAGTTGTGTTAGTGTGTTAGTGTTAGTGTTAGTGTTAGAGCCCTGAGGGTAACTTACACACATAGTTCCACACATCAGTAACACAACATCTGCACTGCAGATTCACACAGGGATCCTGCTTTTGCATGCTGACTGCCTGACAATGTTTGACATTCCAACAGGGCATCCTTTTAGGGGCTGGGAAAGTCTGTGGAGGGAATGAGAGCTCTATTGTTGTTGGTTAATTACACAGAGCACGGCTCATCAACTTCACATTCTGTTCAGCTACAAAGCACAGAGCAGTCAGAGCTCACGATCAAGCTGCAGAGAAAAAATGATAACTCCGGCAAACAAATCATTTTCTCTGTAATCACAAGAATGTGGTAAATTAGGAGGTGGAATACAATACTGTATAATGTAACATATAAATATATTTATTTGTCCATGATAAGAACTTTGTTAACGTCTCACAGTGTGTTTGGAGAATCAGACCTATGTAGACCTGCATGGAGTCTACCAAGAGAAGAATTACAGACCTTTCAGTGTTTCATTGTTATTCATTTCTAAAGCAGTTACAAACTGATGATGTTTTTTGTTTTTTTTAATTAAATGTAAATTAAATAATAAACTGACCGTCACTTCTGATCATTCATCTATTTCACTGTTTGGCTCAGAAATGATCATTTCATCATTTCATTATGTATAAACTGTATTGTGATATTTTATTGTAATTTTCATTCATTCAATAGTAATCTTTAACTCTTAAAATGCACATTTACATTGAATTAACACTACATTTGACTGTGTCTGCCACTAATATTTGTGTCATCGTATTAATTTGTTTCACTTTAACATTAATTGGCTAGTCACAGCTCTTGCTGCAGTTCTTTGGGTTGAAAATTGGGATTATACTGAGGTCCAGGTGTTTTTAATACATTCAATGTGTGTATCCGTTTTCTTTACATGTCTGGTGTGAATTCCCCTTTTCCTCTTTGTTTTGCTGAGGCTGGCAGGGAGAGATTAAGTTCAGCTATAAATTAAGTTGAGGTAATTCACAATGATTCAAGGGTTGGAGACAGGTTGGGGAGGTATTATAAAAGAACATCCTGTTGGTTACTGACCAGAGAACTAAAAAAGACATTATGACGTTACCTGTTACCTGTACCCATTAGAGTGTATAAGAACTAACTGACAAGGCTCTTCAAGGAGCCTTTTTCTCTGGAACCTCTTTTATTGTTGCACTGTTAAATGCTCCTTCTTGTACAAAAATAATAAATTCATATTAAACTTTGAAGCTTTGAATCTAGTCTTTCTTATTGAAGGGTCACTCTTGAAACATTCCCATAACAAAAATCATTTCATTTGTATTTGTATGTGGCACACTGCTCACGTCTTTGAAGTAGAGAAAAGGCGACTTTGTTTATAAGTCTATCTATTTATAAGTCCATTCAGTTTATTTGCATTGCTCTGTGTGGCTCATTGAAATAGCACAGAACTCAGACATATCAGAGGTTGGGGGTCATGCTGCAACTGTCTCTGTCCTGGACCCTTCCACAGTAGTAAGAAATCTAACCCTCACCATATATCAAAAACTACAAATGCATAAATACTTACACTTAAAGTTTCAGTGTGTAGGATTTAGTGGCATGTAGCGGTGTAGTTGCTGATTGCAACCCCCTCCACTCACCCTCCCATTCAAAGAACAATGGAGAAAGTACAGTGGCTGCAATAAGTACAAAAAAGCATGAAAGGCCCCATCAGTGTTTAGTTTGTCTGTCAGCGGTTCAACATGGTGGACTCGCATTAGGTATTATTAAATTATGACAACATTAAAGTCTGACATCCTGTTACTCTTGTTATCTGTATTCTACCAAATAATCACTTTCTTGTTTACCCACCTGCCAGTAGTACTGTAGTCTACCACTGAACTGCAACATGAAGGGACAGCCAGTCAGTTCTCTGTACGTCACCATGCCGTCTCTTCTGAAGGTTGTGGAGATATGTGAATTATGTTTTAATGTTTTCGTTCTTTTGAGGGATCTGTCAAAGCTCCATTGTGTAACTTTTCTACCATAAAATAACAGAATTGTTTCACTCTCTCCACTTGCAACAGCCTTCATTGTTGTTTGAATTGGATGAATAGTGTCCAGGTGGTTTAGTGTTTGGACAAAAGTAGCTTGGTGGACTAGTTTATTTTGATCCCACATACACCGCCAAATACACATCAGAACACCAAATGTGGATTAAAAGGCTGCTGAAAATAGTCCCCAAGAAATGCCAGCTTTTCTTTTTGAGGAAACATTGAATCATGATAAAGGGTGCAATGACCTGATATAGATTAAGGACTTCACTTGGATCCAATAGACTTGGGGCTGTTGTCCTGTCTCGCGTAATATGAGATGGATGATCAAAGTTTCAGTGGGTGTTGGGCTCCACCAGGGCTCCCCCTTGTCCCCAATCCTGTTCCTGTCTCAGGGCGCAGCCAGGGTGAGGAGGGTGTCCAGTTTGGGTACCTCAGGATTGGATCTCACCACTGTGAGGAAGAGGGAGCTAAGCCAGAAGGCAAAGCTCTCAATTTTCTAGTCTATCTATGCTCCAACCCTCATCTATGGTCCCAAGCTTGATACAAGCAACTGAAATGAGCTTCCTCTGCCAGGTGGCTGGGCTCAGCCTTAGGGACAGGGTCAGAAGTTTGGACATCAGGGGGAGCTTGAAGTAGAGCTGCTGCTCATTCACGTTGAAAGGAGTCAGCTGAGGTGGTTAGGGCATTTTATTAGGATGCCCCTTAGGCGCCTCCCTTTGGAGGTGTTCTGGGCATGTCCAACTGGGAGGAGACCCTGGGGCAGAGGGAGCCCCCCGGATGGAGTGCCCCGCTAAACCTGCTGAATAATATTAAGAAAATGGATGGATGATCAAGGTCTCCCAGGTTCATGACTTGCCAGTGTTCTTGTTATTAAAATGGATGTGTGATGATGGCATAAAGAATAAAATACATAATTGTATTAATATATATATAATAATCTCTAAGACTTTAAGGCAGCAGTAAGCAGATCATATCACTGCACAGCTAAGTGTCATGGAAATTATGCTTATGACTTCCTCAGCACTCTCTAACTTAATTATTTTTTAATTCAATTCCATTAAACTCTACTACACACATCACTGTCAAAGAAAAGTCAAACATTCACAGATTAGAGGTATTTCCAACCTTTATTGAAACAGAACCCTGATATGTACAAATTTAGCAATAAAAAACAAAACATGTTTCCATTCAAGCAAATGGCTTTAGTAACATGTACAACCAGGGACAGCAAATTCTTTTGAAATAAAGACTCAAGTCATCTGAACACCATGATGTCCAGTTATATATTACAGGATGAGAAGCAGAGGACTAAAACAAAACCAACCAGGCCTGGATTGTTCCAGGGGGGGGCAGAGTTGCATAGAAAAGAGTGTTGCATTTAAAGTGACTTATTAGTCAAACACCAGTGCACTATATCCCAACACAAAGGAAAGCATCCGGAGGGAGCTACATGGGAAGGGAGCAGAATGGTTTGAGGGGTTGCTTGAAGATCCAGTGTGTATGATTTAGAGGTTTCCATCAACAGAATGTCAGACATGTTTATTAGTGTCTAATCACCAAAAATTGTGTTAACTTAGAATGAGAACTTTTTCTATCTACAGAGGGAGCCAGCTGAACAGTCATGTTTCTACAGTAACCCTGTAGGGCAGGGCCTGTGTTTTTCTCAGGAAAGGTGAGGTCAGGGGTTGTAATAAGTGACACCACTTGTCACTAAATCCCACACACTGGCCCTTTATAAATCTCTTGATATTTCATGTACATTCCTCTAAAGGTAATTAAAATAGAAGCTTGCTCTCATATCTTAGACTGAAACACAGCTGATCATCTCGAGCTCGGCTCTGCCATTAGCTTATCTCCAGTTCAAGATTATCGTTTCTACTCCACACAATCAAATATTCATACATTAGAGAAACACAAGGTGAGGAACTGAGGTACATTTTTCACTTCAAAAAAAAAAAAAAAATTTAAACATGGAACATTATGGCCTGTACTGAGCTAGAGGTGTGTAAACATCTGTCCTATCAATGTAACACAGTCAAGCAGTAATGTCTGTGTGCTGCGTCATTCCAAACCCGTGTGATGCTTCTACAATCTAAGGAAAACTACACACACTAATGACATGAAAAGCTCTTTGATATCTGACAGCTTGTGTCTCTAACTGAGGAATGTCTCTGTTGGGAAAAAAAAAAATAAAAAAATGGCTCAGCAAAGAAAATGTGCAGAAACACGAGGTAGTACACGAATATTATTTATATTATATATATATATATATATATATATATATATATATATATATATATATATATATATATATATATATATATATATATATATATATATATATATATATATATATATATATATATATATATATATATATATATATGTGTATATATATATATATATATATATACACACATCTCTCTCTAGGTCCAATAACTGCATTATAACACGCAACTGTGGTCCACTGTACGAATGTTACAAAATGCCTCTAAGCTCATTATTTTTCACATTCCACTTTTGACCACAGGCACAAAGGCCTGTGACTGATTTTTACAATAAGAGTGATTATTTCTCACCAAGAAACAAATACTGTTTTATTAGAACCCTGCACATCGTGAAATAACCCAGAATCCAACATAGATGGCATCTGTTCAAACGTCACCTCTTCATTTCCCTTTAACAACAACATTTCCCACAACAAATAAATGGTCCATAAAGATGAAAAATGCTGATTCATGTCTTATTCCAAATTACCACATGGGAATTTTCAGGGGTTTGTTATTCTTCAACCATAATTACACTTCAGAAATCATTCAGAACACATGACCTGAAAAACGGATTTGGAGTGCCAAATCAAAGACAAATATAGCAGCTGATCATGAGCCAAATTTTACCTGATTAGCAATTTTAAGGCACCATAGGTAGAATGAATTAGAATACACTGGGGGAAAAAAAAACAAAAAAAAGGTACAAAGTAGCAAATTTAAATAACAGGCTGCCAAACGCAACTGGATTTCTCCTCAAAGGCAAAGTATGGGGAAATAACACGCTTACATGTCTCCTCATTAAAAATAACATTGACTCTCACATGTGTCTGGTTTGGGACAGTTTAGCTTTCTACAATGTACAGAAAAATGTTTTCACGTTTCTGTTTGTGAAGAGTGTTTATGACCATGAAGAGCTGAAAACAATAATTCAACTTCAGTTCTACTAAATCTGAACTTTACTTTCATAACTTTGATCAAACACATCCACAAGAAACTCAAACAATTAGCTGAAAATAATTAACCATGTCTTCCTCTGTGAAAGCCTCCGTTACTACAGTTCACTTCAGACTATGTTTGAGCAGTGAGTGGGACCAATTGCAACACTGGTGTGAACCTCAGAATGGCATCCGGTGTTAATGGTTTAGGAAAGGGGAGGTCTGGATGATGTTTTTCTATGTGGAGGCTAATAGTGTTGTTACTGTAAGATTACAGACATTTGACAACCCTTACAGATTCTGCTGTTGTTCATACTCGCTAACTAGTACTTTAAAAGCTTTGGGCGCATCAGGACATTGCCGGCATTGCTGTGAACAGTAAGCAGCGCTTAATTTACTGGTTATTTTCTATGTACGTGTGCCTCAGTGTAAACCAACAGATGTCTGGAGAAATTTAAACCAACAAGAGAAAAAGCGCAGCTGACACTTTTCTTTTCATGAGTTGAGCTGAGCTGAGCTGTCAAATCTCACTGGAGCGACACGTGGCAATGATGTCACTGCTGTAACAACAGGCAGTACACGGACACAAAACAGGTGAACATGTGACATACAATCCTAACTGTCAACAAAGACAAACGTCTGACACAAGAGCAGACTTCACTGAAGTTTTTGACAAAATAAACTCCACGGCGTGACGTGAGAGCTTTGCAGTAGCAGTGTGATCTGATGTCACAGTGTTTTCATCAAAACAAAAATGAGAACACACACATATTACCTAAAGCTGCAGCTTAGCTTCAGTTTAGTCAAACACTGCACTGTCCTGGCTGTTCTTGGCACAGAGTCACCGTTTCCGGTTTTCTGATGGCAATTTCTCCAGACCTCTATTCTTTGATGGAGGTATGGCTATCTTGGTTTGATCAAGCTCCCTGCAAACCAGCAGACGTAATGTTTCTTGCTTTATATTCACGGCAAGAAGAGCATTCTATCAGAACTGATGACTTCACTGTAAACGAGTTCAAAGAAAACAAAATTTCCATTTCAGCATCCAAATTGTGGACTATCTGCTTTCCTGTACTTCTCCCTCATTTTCAGTCTTCAGATTATGACAGGGAGACTCTCATTGATGTAGCAGCTCCAGGTAGAAACACGAGTCTGCAGAGAAACACGAGAAACCAGTCAATCACCAGGAACAGGTACAAAGTGAGACTTTACAGTTTGTCTACATATAGAATGAGGGAACAGAGAGAAAACAAGCTTGTGGCTAAAGTGCTGCTTGTCTGTCTGTGTGGGGGACGTGTGGGACATGCCCCGTGTCTGTCTGTGTGGGGGGCGTGTGGGACATGCCCCGTGTCTGTCTGTGTGGGGGGCGTGTGGGACATGCCCCGTGTCTGTCTGTGTGGGGGGCGTGTGGGACATGCCCCGTGTCTGTCTGTGTGGCGGACGGACGGACGGACGCACACTTTGATTTATAGGGTGTACCGAACCGAGATCGAACGGTTCAATACAGGTACATGTATTGTTGTACCCCTAATTTTTCTTTCCATCTATCACAATAATGAACTGAATGCTCTGAAGCCACACCCACTTATGGGAGCAGTCAAGCAGCCAACTAACTTTGAAACACTGAGTAAGATGACAACTCTCTGCTCAGGGTGGCCTCAGCGTGTCATCACACCACCCTTTAAGGACCGCCAACAAAATCCTGGACTAAAAACTGGTGAAAAACTGTTTGAACCTCTGAACAATATATTACTGAAATGTGGAGTTAAAGTCTTTTGACGTCTTCAGAAAAAACAAAAATGAAAGAAATATCAGAATTACCTTTACATGGACTTAAACTGCTTAAATGCTTAGCCTCTGTGCGTTCGTATGCATGTGTGTTAGTGGCAGCAAGAGTGATTGATTGTATTGTTTTTAAAAAGGTCAGAATCTTATTTTGATCACTAAGTAAATTCACTGGACCGTCACGAGGCAATAACACCAGAGTTTAGTATGTCTTCTTCCTGCAGCACCAAACTCAGGAACAAAGTTAACAAGAAATGGGGAGCAATTCACACTGAAGACTGTATTAGCTGTAGGTTGTCTTAGTGTTTCATCTTTGTCACTCATGTGTTTCAGTTCAGATATCATAGTGCAGCTCCCATGATAGAGGTTATTTGCTAACAGAACATCTGTTGGCAGCTCTCTTGTAAACAAACTGTTTTCCTTGAGGAGAACCCCCCTGGAGGATTTTACCCAGCTGCCTAACAACCTGTGTGTGGGGGGGTGGAGGGGGGGGATTCTGAAATGGAGTCATACTGTGCAGAGATAAACAGAGACATGCTGAGTCAGTGCAGCACTGCTGCAGCACATTGTGTCTGAGTCTTTTACAGCAGTGCCCACTGCAGAGTGCACTCCCTGCTACACACACATAATAAGAACAACGATAAGACAGTCTGTCTTTCTGCTAACTCATTACTGGACACTGGAAACTGCAGAAACAGTGAACAAAGCTGATGTGATATATAACAGTGAAGTCATTTATTCAGCTCGATGTAAATACAGTCTACGGTGTGGTGGACAGACCATCAGGATGTTTTTACTGAGGTCACAGACCTGCTGTCAATCACACCGACAGGTCAGCGGACACCAGGGCTCCACTAACATGTGTCTGATAATATGTCTGACAGAGTGTCTGCCTGTAAAGCACTGTGCTGAGGATTATCCATTGTGTGGTAGAGCCGGAGCCTCTGGTGAATCCTGCAGCACAAACAGGCCTTTGTTAAATGGGACCTGCAGCACCGTGTGAGGGCACTGCTGTGTTTTAAAGATGTGCAGCCGCTCGGCTCGTCACAGATACAGTTTGTGCCAACGTTACATAACTGACTTATAGAGGTTCAGGCGGGGGATTTAGAGCTTAAGCTTGCAGCTCCCAGGGACAACACATTTTAATGGCCTGAGCTGATCATTTCACATAACATGGGAATTGGACAGATTCAGGTGCCACTTGATCTAAAATTCAAAACCAGAAGAATTTATTAGCTTAAATTACTTGTATCACAGCTACTGATATTGATGTGATCAGTTCAATGCAAATTGTAGCCTCAGTTTCCTGTTCTTAGCTGACACGATTCTGTAGCAGATTCTATATGTTGGTCTCCAGTTAGAGCTTGTAGTCTTTGATGGCCTGTGTGATGTCATCAGGAAAGAGATAGTAGAGACTGACTTGAGACTACTTTAATCTTTTAGAATCCATAATCAATCTGTAGGGTTACATTAAAGGGTTACCCATTAAACGATTAATATCTACTTCTGTGTTTGGTGAACATGCAGGGAGCTGTTTGGGGGGTGGAGAGAAGGATGAATAAGAGGGGTGGGGGTTAGTTTCAGCAGAGTGATGGGCAGAAAGCAGGGCAGGAGAGGGGAGGTCAGCTGGGACGTTTCCTACTCTCGCCCCCACTCACATAACATGCACTCCTCCCCATCCCCCTACAAGTGCAAGGCGCATGACAAAAGAGCAAACAAAAATGCAAAAACGCACGATACCATGTTTTTCACACATAGAACAAGGTGATTCTGGCAGCTCAGTTAAGGAACAATCAGCTCACCATCGTATGTGATCACATGAACTATCAAAACACCAAAAGGAGCCTGCACATGCTCACTCAGCCTCTTTCAAACAGGCTGATAGATCTGTGGTTAGAAGGAGGCTTAGGTTGCATAAAGAGTGTCCTTGGTTAACTCTAGCACAACAAACACACACATGCACATGCTTATCGAGACAAGACTGACAGTACACATGAGCACAAGAGCGCACACACACTGAGTGTTGTTACTAAATATGTGCCCTGGGCTAGACACTAACAGCAACCCCACCTTCAAGTAAACTCCAGGGAACATGTCACAACACCTCGCTCTGACATTACTGCATCTGCCTGTGTCTATCCTTTTTCCAACCTACTTTAAACCACGCCCACTACCTAGAAGCTGTGTATAGACAGACAGACAGACAGATAGAGAGACTCTTTGTTGAAAGGGTTACAGCGCCACCTAACAGAGCATAACGGAGTCAGCCATGCTCCGGCCGTTCATCAGATTCTCTGAACGGCATGTATACTCAGACATGTCATTATCTGATACGAGCAGAAATTAGAATTTCTTGCTGCATGTAAACGTACTGACTGAGGCCACCCTAAGCAAACCGCTGCACCCCTTGCAGAGAGATGGAGATAAATTAATCTCGCTCAGCGTTTCAAAGTTAGTCATGTCATTTTCTGAACTCATCTGACACATTTCAGTCACTTCAAAATGGCTGTTTGACTGCTCTCATGAGTGGGCGTGGCTTCAGAGCATTCAGTGCACACGCCCCCACAAGTCCTGGAGCTGAGAATTCATTTTGACCTGATGTTAAGCACTTAATTTCAGAAACTTGTTGATATTTTTAAATCATTCAAATTTGGTTGGGTGGTTAATGACACTCTCTTCTTTGGTCTGACAAACTCAGAACAGATTTATTCTGACTTTAGATATCATAAGTGGTGATACTGCTTTATACGTCAGCTGATACAGCAGGGTATCTATAATGCGCAGTCTGTCTGTAAAACACGATGACTTACAATTCAGCTCAAAACTCTTAAATTGGATATAAACCCTGTTGAAATGCCATCTGAAGTATGCTGGAACAATGACAGACTGCCACAGATGTACAGGCCTGAACAGACCTGAGGACAAAGATAGTGACATGAATGTGGAGCATTGTACTACTAAGAATTGTTATTTTCACTATTATTAATGTCACATTAGTCCCTGAGAACTAAAAACTACTGCAGGACAATGCCCCTGAACATAGCTGTGTTCTTGATAACATTCAAAAGGTGACCTCACCTCTTAACAGGCTAATGGCATAGTCACTACATGTCAGCCACAAATGTCACACACTGTTGTCCGCACAATAAATTTGACGATGTGAGTAAGAGTAAGTAAAAGAGTGAGTAAGAGTGAGTAAAAAGGTTGAGAACCTCTGTTATGTAAAATAAAGAAATGTTTTCTGCATTTGAAATACTGCCTGCATTTCCACACATGGCTGGAGGAGAGTGTCAGCGTTCCAGAATTATGAGAGCTATGTCGGTGGTACATGTTGAACTTCAGTAATACTTTCAAATAGATTTATAGATGTTTGAATGAGAAACAGGTCGTTGTGTCAAGAAAGAAAACTGTCTGGAAAGTTATGGGAGTCATTTCCACAATAATCTAGGGATGCAGTAACTCAAAAACAATGATGAAGATTAAGGGGATCAGTACCTGTAAAACTGCTCTGGTTGAGGGTCATACAGCACACATAACCTGGTCCATTCTGACCTGCAGCTCGAAAGCATTTGGCCGGTCCTGAGGGTTGACAGCAAGCATGTCCTGCAGCAGCTTCCTCACTCCATCAGACATGCATGACCTGCGTTTCTGTGGGATGTTCAATACCATCTTTGGATTCTCTAGCAGCGCCTCACCCACTGGCACAATGTCTGTTCCTTGTCTCACATATGTACCCAGCAGCTCCCGCTTGGACTCCGCGTCAATGAAAGTAATTCGCTCCAACATGGCCCAGATGATGATACCCAGGGCAAATATGTCAGCTTTAGCCGTGTAGTGGCCCTCCCACACCTCGGGAGCCATATAGAAGTCTGATCCACATGCGGATGACAACCAGAACTTGTTGACATTGACATTTTTGTTCTTGTCTTCTCCCTCTTTGCCCTCACTGGTGTTTCCTAAACCTGCACAAACTTTACTCAGGCCAAAGTCGGCCACCTTGAGAACCGGAGTTCCTGACTTCTCGGAGATGAGGATGTTGTCAGGTTTGAGGTCTCTGTGGACAATGTTGTTTTCGTGCAGGAAAGCAACGGCACTGGTGAGCTGTAGCATGAAGCTGTTGTTGGTTTGTGAGTCAGGCCGCCGAGACAGGATGAACTGGTTCAGGTCACCGCCTTCACAGAACTCCATGACGAACCAGAGGTAACAAGGCTCCTCTGGAGGACCGAGCACTCTCTCACCTGCAACAGACGCACACCAGTTATTCACACAGGGATGCAATGACACACACTAATCTGAGTAATTACATGTGTAAAGGACGAAACATGTCTTAATAAAAGTTTGATAGTTTTGACATGTCTTTGGGAATGTACATCAGGCAACTAGGCACAGATTATTAGATTTATTTTTGTGGCTATTTTTTTTTTAACACAATTTTATATGAACCAGCCTCAATCAGAACTATCTGAGCGACTCCAATCTCACTGGATGTGTCCTGCCATAGTTTCAGTGTGTTTCTTGAAAGGTCTTGTGTGAATAGTGTCTAATTGAATTTCAACAGGCTGCGACTTTTTGGACCCACTTCAGGGTGTCCCTTACCGTGCTTTGTCGAGTAACTGACATTTTCAGCTAAAACAGAACATTAGACTCAATGTTAGACTTCATTCCATCATTAATGACCCACTGAAGGCCAAACAATTGAGAGGTGTATCCATTATTCATAGGCCGCCTACTTATGTTGCTGGAACCATTCCATGCAGGTAATTAACTGGGATGCAGATTTCAAATAACTCTGACCAGTTCAAGTACCGGCACTATGAAGGAAATAGAACTGGACTCTCACCGGTGGTTTGGAGTGATAAATCATTCTGTCTTTTCACCATGATGTGATTTATCATAAAGACAGCCAAACCTGCACTGCATAAGCACAATGAAACCATATGCTGACGTCAGGGATTCGGCAAAAGTGCAATGATTGACAAAGGAACGTGCAAAATACCTCTGTGACTATGGCCAACACAGCAGACTCCATTTTAGTGAGTCTGAGCCTCGGGAGCTCTCTCACAAAATCTACCCATCCCCCAGCGACTCTGTCATGGCGACAACAACAATCCTGCTCAAATGGAAATTTCGTAACACAAAGCTAGCCTTGCAAACATCCATTTTTATTCTAGGGGGTACTGAAATTCAGCTACATGTCAAAACGACAAATGACAACACGAAGCAAACCCACCTAAACCAAACATCCTCTTCTGGGTGAGAATCAAATGACCAGTATGATGTAACCGTGTCACCCAAACTGTTAGCTGACCCCAGTACTCAATTATTTAAAAAAAAGACACCAGCATGGCCATACACAGTAAACCAGTGCCCAGATCTGAAGACCTCCCCTGCTTTGGAGAAAAAAAAATCCAAACTGCATTAAAAATCTTGCAATTTAATATTAACTTGGCTAAGTCAAACGATCTTAAACACTAACCACAACAACAAAGCAGTTTCTCAAATGTTAAATGGTTGTTTTCCTGTTCGGCATGAATTCAAATCAAATAGCAACACTTGTTTCTTTCTTATCTCTGAAGTGTGTTGAAGTGACTCAGCTCAAACAGCTAACAAGAGAGAGCTAAAGAGCCTCACCTTTGAGTGACGTCTCCACCAGACGCAGGTACTGTTTGGACCGTTTATTCCCGTGGCTCATTTTCTGGGCCATGCCGTTCCTCTGCAACACGCACTCCTCCAGCTGCACCACATTTTGGTGCCGTTTCTCCAGACTCGCCAGCGCCCAGAACTCCTGCAGCGCCAGCTCCACATTTTCCGGCGCGTCGCAACGCAGTTTCTTCACCGCAACTTTAGCCCCGGACCTCCGGGCCACCGCCTCGTACACCACGCCGTATGTACCCCTTCCCACCTCCCGCAGCAGGCTATAGCGGGGCGCCATGACCTTCAGCTCCAGGTTGTCCTTCTTGAAGGAGCCGGTGTCCCCCTTCATGTCATGTTCGTCTTCCGTGTTCCCCACGCTGAGACACCGCAGCACATTGGACTCGTCAGCTCGCGCTCCGGTTTGGTGTCTGCAGCTGGCTCGCGCGCTCCTCGTGCGTCTCCGCCAGTTGTCACCACCAACTGTATCCATACGTCCCCGTGACTGCTTCACGACTGAAACATTAAATAGCAAAGTGTCCACATGTTGTCAGCGTCAGCAGCGTCCACGCGGCTCCTCTCTGTGCTTTATTTGAATGGAGAAAACAGGAAAGAAAGTGGCTCCGCACCGTGGGCTGAGAGGAGGGGGGTAAAGAGTCCTACAGCCTATAAGCGAAGTTCCCGTCAAGACCTTCAAAATAAAGCCTGAACGTTAAAGCGGTTCTTACACTTACAGGACAAAATGCAGGACTTGAACACTTCGATAGATAGTATAGTATAGTATGGTTGAACCCGAATGAAATTCAAGTTTTTTTCTTTTTTAGATAGATTGCAATTGCATAGAAAATTTCCATCGAAAAATATACACTTCCGGCCTATTTCGACCTCTACGCAGCCGCTTGACGCCTCTCAGGGGACTGGTTGCAGAGTTCAGGTGATGTACCATTGCAAAGAACACGGGGTACCAAAATGGTGAAAAACAAACACACAGACAGAGCCTGTCTGTTCCTGTGTCTCAGTACTGGACGGTCTTTAGCACTTTATTTATTTAATAAATGCAACGTACACATTGTTGCGTCTCACTCCAACGTCTTTATTTTAACTTCATCCGAGCTAAATCACACAAGCATTGACGTCATACAGAACGAAATTTTAATTTACACGTGGAATAAAGGTCAGGTGTCCTTTGAATATTTCTAATATAGTGTGCTTAACACTCAGTTCAATGACTTGGAGACGTATTCGTTGTTTTACAGTACTTTATTTGTAACTGCCACCCCCGCCATTTTTCCTGGATGGTTTCTCCCATTCAGCTCCGTCCAGCATGGTGATTCACGTGCGCGCGTCCTTACCCCGTGAGGGCACGTGTAGGAGCACGCTGCCTGAAGCGTAGACAGACATACGTGACGACGTCTCATTGAGCAGGATGGTCCGTTGCTGCATTACGTTAACGCGTCCGCCATATTGGATGTGGCAGATCTGCCCCGTAAACTAATAAAAGGAAATGGACTGAACTTCATAAAGCGCCTTTCTACAAAGTGATTTAAGTTAACGCCTCTCACTCACCCATCACACTAATATATCCGGAAACAAATAGGAACCAAAAACAATGTACGTAACTTTTAAAGTGCTCATTATAAATGTTTACTCCTTATGTTTAGGATATAGTAAGCACCATACCAACGTATGCATTTTTCTAATGCTGAGTAACACTGTTACTGTGATGATAAATATTGAAATATTAATATTTAACATTTAATCTGTGTCTATAATAACCAGATCCTGAAATGTAGATATAAGGCATACATACATGACATAAGGGTTTTCTGAATAAAGAGCACTGACGTTTACATTTAATTGATTTTGATTAATCATTTTTATCTACACATCAATGAATATATGTTAAAAACCTTGGAAAAGAAAATTCTTGCACAGCCTTTTCCGTGTTCTGCCACTCTGCAACTTTAGGCTGTCCAGTTTGGCAACGTGGTGCAGCCTCAGTTTGTGGAAGACAGACAACTAATGACATCAGCACAAAATGGTGGTTGTCAATTCCCCCCCCAGAAAAAACACATCCTCAGAACCAATCTCAGCCCGGACAAACTGACAGATCAAGGCCACTTTGACAGCTTGCCCTGACACTGACTGGCGAATAAAATGCTCAGCTGACCTGACCACCTTTACAGTGCCTTCAGAAGGAATCATCAGCCCGCCTTTGTTTTTTAGTGTGAGCAAGTGGTAGCTCTGATCAAAGGATGCGTGTACAGCACCACCCACCAAAATACCACGGCACACATCACAGGACAGCTTTTTGAGAATTTTGCAAACAACAAACCCTGAGATGTACACCAGTGCATTGTCCACAAGACCACCAAAGCGCATTGGTGATAGCTATGGTCACACACTAAAGCAGGAACGTTGGCAAAAGGGGATGGAAGCTCTTCAGTTTCTTCTGCTGCTGCTGGAGAAGAGGACATCTCAAAAGCAGGCAGGGACATGGTCTCATCCTGTGCTGCCACATTTCCTGATGTGCTTAGAGACACACCACATCGCACCATCAGATGGCGGAAGATGGCCTGGAACTGGCTGGCTGAGGGATTGTTATTTCAGCCACCTAAAACACATACAAACACCACATTTACATATAGAGTTACCCAGATAATATCCATACATAGAAACAAACCACATAGCAAAAAAAATCTGAAATTCCTACCTATTGCCCTGATTGAATTAAAGAGGAGCTCCAAGTGATCCTGGCTAAAGCCGTAGGGGCAGACATACCACTGACGCTGAAGCTGTTCTGGAATCATCAACATCAGGGTGTCAGTGTTGACGATGAATCCCATGACAGATAAGTACCTTCACAAGGAAATGTTTTGTCAGTATAAAGATTGCATACCAAAATACCTCAACAGAACACTATGTGATTTTGTTCATTTATAGATGTTAAAGCAATGAGAAACAATATTATAACAGAAATGGGAAAGCTTGAGAACATCGACACTGCCATACATACCATTATAACACCTCTAAGGAATGAAAAAACACTGAAGATAGAAGTCCAACAGAAACAATACAGGAGACTGAAAAACATTGAAACCAGAGAACAAAGCATCATATGAACTTATGATGCAGCATATGAACCAAGAGAACAGAATAGGACTGGGCAATATATCCATAATATATCAGTATCTTGTAAGGCACCAATAGTCATCCCTTCAATATTCTCTCTATATCAATAGAGGTATTTGATCCAAATTACATTTATTGTCCAGCCTAAAACAGAAGGTGTTGCCATCTTTCATCACCAAACTCATCAAGTATTCCCTGCCTCTCAGCAAGAACTCTACACTCTCTGCCCAATTCAAGAAACCAGGGGAGCTTTGAACCCTGGGCATGGGGATTATTGCTTTGTCTGTATTTGTATTGCCTTTGCTCCCTCTACTGGCGTTTTAGAGTAATTCATTATTTTCTTCTTTTCCAAAATTTTTACTTTTCCAAGGGCTGCAGCAAAAGCTGCAGCTCTGTTTGAAGCATTTTGACAATTCTAACAGAAACAACTGCAGCTGTTCCAGACGAGGTATGGTGACAGCCTTTAGTGGAGCTTGGCTTTGCCAAACAAAAATGCAACACCAAGGTTGTTTGGCATGGTGACATTTTCTATATTGAAAGGTAAATTCATTTTATAATGACCTTTCTGAACCTTTCTGAAGTCTTTGCTTCCACACAATATTTAAACACCCTTATAAATGTTTGAACTGCAGATGTGATGTCCCTGAAATGTAAGGTAACATTTTATGTAATTTTGTTTGTTTTATTTAGAAATATTATTTCTGTTAAAGAAATGTGATAACATGCGCCAAAATTGTCAATGAGCATGAGCAACAGCAAAGAGAGCTATTCAGTATTACCAGTAGGAGGCAGTGTGGTGTCTCTCTTCTCCTTTTGGGCTATCCTTGTGAACTGACCTTTGTCTACTTCTCATTATACTGAACGAAGTTGACCTGGAAAGGAGCAAGCGGTTGCCTGTCTCATTCTTTCTCCTGTTTTACGGGTTGGTGGTGATCTTAGCTACCCACATTTGTGTTATAAGTTTAAATCAAATCAAATCAAATCAAATTTTATTTGTATAGCCCAAAGTCACAAAACACATTTTGCCTCAGAGGGCTTTACAGTCTGTACAGGGAGTGACACCCTCTGTCCTTCGACCCTCGGTTCGAGTGAGGAAAAACTTGCCCACAAAAAAAACCCTTTTAACAGGGAAAAAATGTGGAAGAACCTCAGGAAGAGCCACAGAGGAGGGATCCCTCTTCCAGGACGGACAGACGTGCAATGGATGTCACATGTACAGAACAATCAACACAACATATTGTACAATTACAATGAATTACAATAGATGGTAGAGTGAATTACAGTAGCAGTGGAATCTGTGATAGAGGTAGAGATAGACAGATGCACAACAGCAATAAGTCATTAACCAACTAAGCTGTAGTGGAGATGGTAGCAATGACAGTAATGCTATATATTGTGGACGTCAGCAGCAGACCACAGCAGCAGTCACGATCCATGAGACCTGCTGGATGACAAAGCACAGAAACTTCGGGGAAGAAGTTTAGTTAGTAACATGCATTGATGATAATGATGATTGGAGAGAGAGAGAGGGAGTGAGAGAAGGTTTTCAGCAAAGGGACGTCAAGTGGACGTCAGCAGCTGACCACAGCAGCAGCCACGATCCATAAGAACCTGCTGGATGACAAAGCACAGAAACTTCGGGAAGAGTTTAGTTAGTAACATGCATGATGATAATGACGATTGGAGGGAGAGAGGGAGAGGGGAGAGAGAGAGAGAGAGAGAGAGAGAGAGAGAGAGACAGAGAGAGAGGAGAGAGAGAGAGGGAGAGGGAGGGTTTTTTCAGTAAAAGGAGATGTGACTACATCTTCACCAATACCATGCCTGACGGCATAACCCAGATAACCCCGGCAGTCTAGTCCTATGGCAGCATAACTAAGGGAAGGCCTGAGCCAGCCCTAACTATAAGCTCTATCAAAAAGGAAAGTCTTAAGTCTACTCTTGAAGGTGGTGACCGTGTCTGCCTCCCGAACCCAGAAAGGTAGTTTGTTCCACAGAAGAGGAGCTTGATAGCCGAAAGCTCTGGCTCCCTGTCTACTTTTGGAAACTATAGGAACCACAAGGAACCCAGCATTCTGAGAGCGCAGTGGTCTAGAGGGGTAGTAAGGTACTATAAGTTCTTTTAGATATGATGGTGCCTGGCCATGAAGAGCTTTGTAAGTAAGGAGAAGAACTTTAAATTCTATTCTAGATTTAACAGGTAGCCAATGCAAGGAAGCCAAAATGGGAGAGATGTGATCTCTGATCTTGCTTCCTGTCAGAACACGTGCAGCAGCATTCTGAATTAGCTGCAAGGTCCTAAGAGACTTATTGGGGCAGCCTGATAATAAAGAGTTACAGTAGTCCAGCCTAGAAGTAACAAATGCATGGACTAGTTTTTCTGCATCCGCTTGGGACAGGATGCGTCTGATTTTGGTAATGTTGCGTAAGTGGAAGAATGCAGTCTTTGAAATTTGTTTTATGTGGGAATTAAAGGCCAAATCCTGATCAAAAATGACTCCAAGATTCTTTACGGTGGAGCTGGTATGCTGTGAGGTTGATTTTGTTAACGGTACTGAAAATGTTTGAATGACTTTCATAAAAAGTGACAAAACATAAGGTTTTCTGTGCGTTGGTGTGATTTAAGATGGCGCCGCTGTATACTTTTTTTTTCTGTTGTGACCAAACCATGTTTCTGGCTCCATTTCATTTTGGGTTAAAACTATTATTTTGGGTACAATATTTTGTTACATATGTAAATAAGTTGAATGTTACAGATACAGATAAAAAAGGTGTGTTTTATTTGTATGT
The DNA here is from genome assembly GCA_014281875.1 of Nibea albiflora. NCBI lineage: Eukaryota > Metazoa > Chordata > Actinopteri > Sciaenidae > Nibea > Nibea albiflora. The sequence continues at coordinate 2,845,217 of CM024790.1, forward strand.
TTTATAGGATTATGCCATAACCAGCCTGTCTATTTTGAGGTTTTTTTGGATATTAAGTACTGCTTAATGACGTTTGAATATGGACAAACAAAATACATGAAAAAGATAAAAGAGAGAAGAGATATTTTGCAAACTGATAAATTATACTGAGCGAAGCTGCACTGGAAAGGGTACAATGCCTGGGACCTGTTAGAGATTTGTGGAGGCTCGTCCGGCCTGTGGTGAAAGAACGTTGATCCAGTGATTCCTGAACTCATGGACTAGTGTGGGACCCATCATCAGATCCAGGGGCTGCAAGAATTCAAGGCGTCTGATTGCTGTTAGAGCGAGGGAATCCGAGGGCATCTGACGTGTGTTCACAATGGTGGACGACGAGAGGAAGAAGCTGGTTTGGACTGTAAAGAAGAGACTGTTTCGTCTTTCTGTGGATGACCTGTTCCAGGTTGCAACCACCATTCCACGGACACCTGGCTATGACTCAGCTAAGTTGAACAAACATGACGAAGAAGGCTGTATTGACTATGTATGTGCATATATGAACAGTTCAAGTCTGCTAGAGTTAGAGGACGAGGGCATTTTGCAGTTAGTCTTTATAAAAGATATGATTGACATGATGCATAACCATGAACAGGGTGAACTCCCTCCAGGGGGTGGGACAGATGTTGTAATGTCTGATGCTAATGTTTTGCCACCTCCACATCTACTGTTGTTTCACTTTGGCATTTATACCACAGGTACACACCCTGAAGCTACAACAACAGATGCAGTGTTCTCAAGTTAGTTCCCCTGGATCACAACACGATAAGTTGATCTCTAGTTATATGCACTACCAAGAGCTTAGACAGGGGTAATGTCCTGCTCACTTCCACATATGATAGACACTCAACTTACTGACGATGGCTGTAACCAGTCCACAACGCAGAGGGCATGCTTTTGTATTGCTCAAACGCTGACCAGCATTCCATTAACACCTCTGAAAAGTATGATTGAAAGACCTTCCCCTCCTACAGAGGAAGAATTCAAAATCCATGGTGGGCAAATCAGTGATAATGCATCTGATATAACTTACAGTAATATCAGTAAACAAATTGACCTAGGACTGAAAGAAAAGCATACTGAGGGCAAGATGACCAGGGCACTATTTCATATCATAAAGCCATGGCAGCTTCAAAGATATGCTCTCCAGCAAGGACGAGATGACAATAGCATAGTGAAGAGCTTCCTCCAATCACTCTTAGGAGAGAAAAGCAGGCAGTGAACTGTTTCAGGAATTGACGAACGGCAAACAGGATGAGCATAAACAGTTTCAGGAATTGGTGAACGCCAAAACAGCATGAGCATGAAACACAGCAGCAGTTCCTCTACAGAATGATGGCGCTCAAACAAAAGGTGATGTTCACATCCAGAAAAACAGATTCAGATATTAAGTATGAGGTAGCACAAAAAACAGCACAAAACGTATTCCTTTGCAGTCTACCAGGGCTTGAATGAGAAACATGACGACGCTCGGCGTGAGCTGCGGCCCCTCCTCTCAGACCCTACAGTCACTGATGAGATGCTTTCAAGACAAGTTACCAAAACAACAAATGAGGAGAGTGAGAGGAAAAGACGCTTAGGGTGCAGCACCCGCCCAAGAACAGCTCACTACCGAGCAGTGAGAGTAACACTGGTGAGGTGAGGAGAGAGTAGGCATGTCTTTAAGTTGAGATCCTTTCTTGAAATAAGACCATCAGATTGTCCATCCGAAACACTGCCACTGTCACTGGTCTGCAGCACTGCTAGCAAGCAAGCATGGCAGTTGAGGCTGCAATTTTAGTGTCCAGCTCAAGCTGATCCTTTTTCCTCCTTAAGATCTCTGTCTGCTCCTCTAAAACATGCTTCTCATTGAAAGCAGCAGCACGAGCCATTAGTGTGGCCTTTTCCACTTCTGCTTTAATGCGTGCAGATGAAGTATGAGATTTACCACTTTTGGAGCTTTTATGTCTTGTCCGTTTACTGGGTGTATTCGACTCCACATTTGAAATGCTATCATGAGACTCAACACAAACCTCCCCTTTATCATTGTCACCGGCCTCGTCAGCAATAAAATCATTCATATTTGACATCTTTGCTTTGTACCATGTTTCATGTTTCGTTGCTTTGTCTTTGGGTAATAACCCCCCAATAAAGTCACATGTGCTTGTTTTGCTTCATCACACACGTTATACTTGCAAAATGTACATTTCACCTCATTTACACAAGCTTTACCATTCATCAAGTGAACTGAAACTGTTTCTTTTAACTAGACAATTTACAGCCTACAGCTTTTTCTTTAACAAGTGAGCTGCAAGGTTGTGCAGTTTCCTATTCCATATAGATAAAGTTGGTGATTAATAACACAGCAGGTGCGTAACAGTACGTCTTAACATGCGCAGTTAGTATAAGACAGTCGCGACCAATGTATTGGATTTACGCCATAATTCGTGTGCACACATATTTACAATGGTCATTCATTTGTGTCAGCACTGCACTACCCCCCCAATGTTGGCCGCCAAAAGTGGTCTGATGTCCCGATCGCTGACGCTGATGTCCCGGTGCACCCCAGTAGCTCCGGTAGACCTCCAGCAGGTGAACAATGCAGTCCAGATGTATCCGCCGTAACGCGATTATCCAACGACGAACCTTGTAGATTCCCCAATGAAGCACACAATATAGTCCTATGGACCAACACGAAGCAGTTTTTGACCTAGATGTAGCGGCTAAGTCCCATTTCCAGCCGTTACTGATTGCTAATTTTGTTGTGTGTTTAGACGTGTGACCAGGAGAAAACTGATGCCGAAACTTTGTAAAACTTTAACTGAAAATTGCATTTATTGCAAACTCTGTGAATCTCCATAAATTTTCCAAAAAAGTCTTTCAAAAGATATACAGAAGGACAGAATAAAGTGATTCACTAGTTGATCTCAATTCTTAGGGAGAAAGTTGTGATACACATTTTAGCAGCAATCTTGCAGTCCCTAGTTTGTGCTGAGCTGAAAAAAGCTTGTGCTGACGACAGAGCTAATTTGTTTGTCAAATTTTAGCCCATGTCGAAAGTTACCCCAAGATTTTTAATATGTGATTTAAAAAAGGGGGCCAGAGAGCCGAAGTTTGTGGTTAAAAACATTCGATGCAGATGGAGAACCAAACAAAATGCATTCAGTTTTGTCATTTAAATGCAAAAAGTTCTGTGCCAGCCAGTGCTTTATATCTGTAATGCAGTCCTAGCAGCTTGGTAAATAGTGTTTTCATTTGGGACTTAAGGGCAAATATATTTGTAAGTCGTCAGCATAAAGGTGAAAGGACAGGTTGTGCTTCTTTATAATAGATCCCAGTGGTAGCAAATACAAAGAGAACAGAATAGGGCCTAGAATATAACCCTGTGGCACCCCACAGGGCAAGGATGCATTTGAGGAGCAGTGGTCACTAATAATAACAGAGAAACTCCTATTTGCCAGGTATAACCTAAACCACAAATGCCAGCATGGTGCTCTAGGCGAGATACAAGGACTGAATTGTGTAGTGACTCATCCTGGTTAGATCATGTTTTTGTTTTTGTTCTCCCCGTTTTGTATTCTCACCCTTTCCTCTCGTTTCAGGTGTTGTGACTTCCCTGCCCTCATGTTCTCCTGTGTGCTGATTGGCAGCAGCCCCACCCTGATTGTTTCCACCTGTGTGTCATTGTCTCCCCATTCCCTAGAGTATTTAAGTCCTGTGCTTTGTATCTGTCCTTGCCAGTTTGTCTCGTTCATCCAGTCTTTTGGTCCTGCCGAAATCTTAGTGAGGTCATGAGCCTGCCTTTAGTTTCTGTTTCTTGTTGTATTTAGTTGTTGTTCAGTTTTGCCTTGCCGTTGCGCATTAAATTTGAGTTTTTTTTAAATCAACCTGAGTTTTTGAGTCGTGCATTTGAGTCCCAGTGTCTGCCTCTTGTCAAATGGTCCGAAGGCTGCTGTGAGGTCCAGCAGCACCAACACAGCAGGATTCCCAAAATCCACAGACAGGGCAATATCATTGTGCACTTGTAACAGTGCTGACTCTGTGCTATGTCAGGATCTAAAACCAGACTGAAATTTATCAAGGATAAAATTGGTCTCCAAAAGTCTGCAATTGAATTAAAAACAACTTTTTCTAAAACCTTAGAAAGAAAAGGCAAGTGGGAGACAGGTCTAAAATTGGAGAGCACAGACGGGTCAAATTTTTTTTAGGAGGGGCCTAACCATACCATGTTTAAAGGCAGTTGGAACAGACCCTGAGCAAAGAGAAGTGTTTATAAGAGCAAGCAGACTTGACCCAACAGAACTCCAAACCTCTTTCAAAGCTCGTTGATTTCATGGCATTAACCACCTTTGTAAGAGACGAGAGTGAAATAGTCTCATGAATTCAGCTGCTGCCTCACAGTGTTGAAACTGTGAATAGCCAAGGTCCCTCAGTGCATGCAGAGCACAGACTTAGTATATGTGCAGCCAGGGACAGGCCTGTCTGTTACCCTGTTGGCAGTGTGCAATCCATCTTTTGTTTGGACATCATTCAGATAAACGATGTATCTCCAGTTGATCTGGCCACTGGTGCTGGTTAATGGACTGTAAGCAGGGGTGGACTGGGACAAAAATTCAGCCCTGGCATTTTCTGTCCAGACCAACGGGAAGAACCCTCATGCTACCCTTTCAGTTTTTAGTCTGTGACTGTAAAAATGTTTTGGTGTGGTATTTGCTGTGTGTTTTGCTAAGTCTGGCAGGGAGAGATAGTTATAAATTAATAGTACAAGGACAGGAGAGACAGATTAGAGAAGTATCATTTGGATAAGGAATGCCCTTCTCATTACTGAGCAGGAAACCAAAAAAGGATATTATGATCCTGTCCGTATCAGTGGGGAGGTGTCCGAGACAGCTCGTTAAAAACCAACTGTTAGAGCTCCTCGGGGAGCCTTTTCTCTGTAACCCCTTTCGTGTGTTGCACTGTTAAACGCTCCTTCTTGTACAAGAATAATAAATTCAACTTAAACTTTGATACTCTGAATCCAGTTTTCTATCGGGACTCTGTGCATGCCAGTCAAGTTCATCCACACCAGACTCTGTCATCCATGTCTTTATGGACCTTGCTTTGTGCACTGGAGCACAGTCATGTTGGAAGAGGAAGGGGCCTGCTCCAAACTGTTCCCACAAGGTTGGGAGCATGGAATTGTCCAAAATGTTTTGGTATCCTGAAGCATTCAAAGTTCCTTTCACTGGAACTAAGGGGCCAAGCCCAGCTCCTGAAAAACAACCCCACACCATAATTCCTCCTCCACCAAATTTCACAGTCGGCACAATGCAGTCTGAAATGTACCGTTCTCTTGGCAACCTCCATACCCAAACTCGTCCATCAGATTGCCAGATGGAAAAGCGTGATTCATCACTCCAGAGAACGTGTCTCCACTGCTCTAGAGGCCAGTGCAAAGACTGAGAGCCAGGCCTTCTCGACCAACATCAGTGTGTGACCTCACCAATGCGCTTTTGGAAGAATGGTCAAAAATTCCTATAAACACTCTCCTCAACCTTGTGGACAGTCTTCCCAGAAGAGTTGAAGCTGTAATAGCTGCAAAAGGTGGACCGACATCATATTAAACTCTATGGGTTAGGAATGGGATGGCAGTTCAGTTCATAGTATGAGTCAAGGCAGGTGAGCAAATACTTTTGGTAATATAGTGTATGTTCAAATATGTTTAGGAAGATTTGAGCCGTCAAGATCGTCTCATACTTGAGTAATGACTCTGCATATCCTCTGGCCATGACACGGATACATGGTTTCACTGTTGCCTGTTTCTGCATAGCTGATAATGTCAACAGCACATCGATGTACAGACCATCTTCCGGCTTCCCAAAGGAACCAAACACCTTCTTCAAGGCCTCATGCTTGGCCCACCTGCATGTCTCGCCAATAGGAGCAAGGCGTCTTTGTCTTTTGTTTTGGCCTGACTCTTCCCACACATTCATCCTTTGATATGACTCTTTGATGAATACCGCAATGCCATTGAGGAGCGCAAACAGGGACCCACTCTCAATAACAATCTGGGTTGTGTTTGCAAGCACCAGATTTAGTGCGTAGCACCATACATGCACCTGGTTTGGAGACTGTGCAGACAACAATGAGGAGAATCCTTTGTATTGGGCTTGCATGTTTGATGCCCTATCAGTTGCATTTCCAATGCACATGGTCTTGCTGAGGCCCATTTTGTCCAGAACCTCTGACAGCATGTCAACAAAGGCCTGACCAGTGGATGAACTGCACTTCAGTACTGCAACAAGCCTCTCATGAACAACATCAGTAACATACCTCATAATTATAGAGCATTGATCCTGAGAGGTGATGTTCTGCGTTGTGTCCAGTTGAACTGAAAACATTCCTGCTTTCTTGATATCAATGGAGATGTTTTCTTGAATCAGATGGTGAATTGCATCTATCACTGAGATGACTGTGGTTTTGGAGAGTAAAGTTACAACGTTGAAACATTGAAATTACCATAATCAACTGTGTGGTCTTCCAGGGTAAATGCTGCCTCATTTTCTGCCCTCCTGTATGCAAGCCCGACTTCCCAAGAATCTTGATGACATCTATGATGCGCTCCAAAACCTGCTGTCTCTTTCTGACCTGCTCTCTGTGCACTGACATCTGACTGCCACCAAACACACTGCTGATATCAGCACTGGCAGATTTCAAGAGGTACGCTTCAGCACAGTTTCTGTGTGCACTGCTTCTCTCATGCTCCTCTGTGCGCTGGTGTATATGCCTCCAATCTGACATTGCACTGATGAACAGACTGCTATCACTTCTCTTACTGAATGCCATGCAGATGAAACAATACAGCATTTGACGCTCTGGACAGTACGTCAGCCACTTTCTACTGGTGCTGTCTCTGCTACAGAACACTGGAGTGCTACTTTTTTGCTGAGGTTGTGAAAAAAAAAAGTTATTTGACTGGCACACTCATCGCTCTCAACAGCTTTCAACAACTGTTCCCTTCTCAGGTGATCTGTCTTTGTGCTGACACACTGCTCACTCTCTATAGCTGTTTCCTTCTCAGGTGGTGCAGTTAGGCTGCCTGCATTGGTCTAGCACTCTCCCTGAACTGACCAGCTGGACTTGCCCTGAACCTGGCTGGGCTGCACATAGGGAAAGCATTTATCACTCTCGTTTCAGGTGTTGGGACTCAAAACCACAGAATAATGTACAAGATAAAAAATTAGTTCATACTGAACTAAATGTTCACAAGCATAGCAACACTAATGGCTTCACCGTGTTTTCGTTATGACACTAGTGTTTTCCAATGCAAAAAAGTCATATTTGTGACAATACCTGAAAATGCTCAAGACAGCACTATACACAGCCATTTGAAAACTACAGTAACACATTTACACAGAAATTAAAGTTACACACAAATTATACCTACAAAAGAGTTATCACCTCAGTAAACAATAAATGAATTGAAAGATTACAATGAATTCAATGGCAAATATTGCAAGTTAAACTAATTACTTCCTATAGGTTTACTCAAAGTATCTGATCTGTATTTACAATACAGGTTGATTCTGTTTTTTACAGCTCATTAGTCCAGGTCAATGTTTTCTGTTGCTATGGAATCAAGAGACTGCTGACGTTAGCAGCTGTAAGCTAGCTTAGCTAAATCATCTTAATAATAATCCATAATATCACAATTCGCCCTGTGACTCTGGGCTAATATGTTGTCACAGGTATGCAGTTAATTAGGTCACATCACATTCAATGTAAAAGCGCTTTCTACCTTTTTTTTGGGACATGTCTCAAAAATGTAGCCTAGCCAGCCCCAGGCTCAACTCAACTCAACTCAACTTTATTTATAAAGCCCTTTAAAGACAGCCACGGCTGACACAAAGTGCTGTACATGAAATGAAACATGAAATAAAAGACATAACATAAAGACAATATAAAAACAATAATAAATGATAAATAGTATTAAACATAATAATAAAACAGAAACAGGGTCTCATACTGGATTAAAAGCCAAAGAATAAAAATGGGTTTTAAGACACGTATTAAAAATGGACAGAGAAGGGGCTTGTCGAATGTGTAAGGGGAGGTCTTTCCATAGTTTAGGACCGGCAATGGAAAAGGCTCTATCCCCTCTGAGCCTCCGTTTAGCCCTTGGTACCTCCAGGAGCAGCTGATCAGCTGACCTGAGGTACCGGGCAGGAGTGTAAGGATGGAGCAGCTCGGAGAGGTAAGGAGGGGCGAGACTGTTTAAAGATTTAAAAACAAATAAAAGAATCTTGAAATGAACAAATGCACAGGCAGCTAGTGGAGAGAGGCGAAAATGGGAGTAATGTGCACCCTCTTATGTGTTCCAGTTAGGAGGCGGGCGGCAGCATTCTGAACTAACTGGAGACGTGCAAGGGAGGACTGGCTGAGTCCAAGATGAAGTGCATTACAGTAATCCAGTCGCAATGTAATGAAGGCATGGATTACTGTTTCAAAGTGCTTTTGTGCAATGAAAGGTTTCACCTTTGCCAGCTGCCTAAGATTTAAAAAAAAAGAGCTAGACTTCACTATTGCACCAATTTGCCAGTCAAGTTTAAAATCACTGTCCATCTTAAAACCCAAGTTTGTGACCGTTTGCTTCCTAAAATGCACCAAGGGGCCCACCAAGGGGCAAGAGCCACTGGCACTGAACACCATCACTTCTGTTTTATTTTCATTACATTTAAAAAAATTCAAGGACATCCAAGCTTTAATGTCTTCAAGACACAACAGAAGTGGTTTCAGAGAGAAGGCATCCTTCTTCCTTAGTGGCACGTAGATCTGGCTGTTATCAGTGTAACAATGAAAAAAGATGCCATGCTTTCTCAGGATGGAACCCAGGGGCAGCAGGTACAATGAGAAAAGCAGGGGCCCTAAAATTTAACCCTGTGGAACCCCATATGACAGCGGAGCAGAGCGGGACTCAGAACCACCAAGGCTTACGCACATGGTCCTGTTTGCCAGGTAGGACTTGAACCAGTCCAGGGTGGTACCAGAGATTCCTTCTAGGTGCTGCAACCGATGCACCAAAATGCTGTGGTCCACAGTATCAAAAGCCGAAGTTAAGTCCAGGAGTACAAGAATCACATAATCTCCAGAGTCATTCGCCAGGAGGATGTCATTAAAAACTCTTAATAGAGTAACATTAGAAATGTTAAACGGAGAACCTGATGGCTTTATCTGGCCAACGACATCTTCTACGGCCTTCAGAGACACAGGCTCAAACAAATCGAACACAGCTACGCAATGAACAGGGTCAGAGGGGTCAGATGCAGGAGGAGGGCCCTTGCAGTAGTAACCTTGTCAATAAAATAGTGCAAGAAGCTATTACACATTTCAGGGGATGCCTCTAAGCACTCGGGCTGGGGGGGATTAAGAACAGACTCAATGGTTTCCTTTTGGCCTCTTTAACAGTGCTCTAGTAGCAGCGCCAACTGTTTTTTAGGATTTGGTAGGAGACCTTCAGCCTGTCCTTTTTCCACCTGCGTTCAGCTTTGCGGCACTGCAGTCTAGCTGCGCGAGTTCTCAGTTTAAGCCAGGGCTCACGTTACTTACCATGAATGCCTCCACGCGCTCATCTCAGTCAGTTTTGAACATTTAGCTTTTTTAACCGCACCCGGGTGTTTCTTGCGCTTATCCATTTTAAACTCAGAGGCAGCCCGTACCGCGACTCCTGGAGAAAAACATCTTCAGCATAATGTGGTAAAATAATATGGAATTATGGTATGCTTACAGCACAGTGATACACCTACCCTGTGGAGATGAGCTGGGGAACAGAAGACTGAAGGAACAGCTTCAGCTCTGATCCTGACTGTCTGACCTGTCCTGTCAAAATCCTCCAGTCTGAAATGCTCACTGCAGAGCATGGATGACGGACTAGCAGAAAAGCCTTCCCTTCTGACAGCTGTTTCCCATTGCTTTCTCAGCTCTTTATCTTTGGGAAACCTACATAGTATGAGAAAAGTTAGCAAAGCAACTAACAACAATCAGAGTAGTTACTTTGGGCTTATTTACTTAAATAGGAAAGAACTCTTGGTTATTTGGTTGCACCACAGGCACAGTATCATGCGCAGGATAGTATTAGCCACAAAGTCAGCAAATTCTGTTTGTAAATTCAAATCATATCAAAAGAATCAAAAGGTGGAAGAAACCTCAGGATGAGCTACAGAGGAGGGATCCCTCTCCCAGGACGGACAGATCTCTATCTATCCATTCACTACTTATCAGTTCTTTCATTTACTCAGTAAATATTCTTATGGTGACTAACTTATATCATAAGAAAATATTTGTTGACAGATATACTATTATGGAGTGGATGTAACTCCATTGCTCCGTTTACTTTATTAGAACACATTAAAGCTCCAAGTCTCACATGGTGTTTCATGAAACTACCTAGAGCTTCTCTGTCTTGGGTTAAGGTGTTTTATCAAAACCCTGCATGCACAAACTGTAGTGCTCCAAGATGCAGCATAATCAGGGAGTGAAGCTGTTAGTCTCAGGATGTGGATAAGTATTTTTGTGCTCTAAGGTTAGAACAGTCTCGTAATTTGTTTGTCAATTCCATAAAGTCCATAGTCAGCTGGATTTCAGGTTGAATTACTGAATACAGTATTTGTCCTGCACTGACATCATCCCTTATGAAACCAGATTTATGATGGCCACAGGTGACTTCATCGGTCTGCTGTTGCCCTGGTGAGAGAATGTCTGGGATGTAATGTTTATTAGTCCATCCTCCACAGGAATCTCTCCCCTTTGGAAGCACCAACAGTGCTCGGACTAGAAGGAGAAAAAAAAAAACAGTCTGTGCTGTAAAGATTACGGCTTCATGTTAAATTAAAATGTCATATCAACAGAGCATTGGCTCCTTCATTAAAGCAAACAGCCAATAACTGTGTGTGTGTGTGTGTGTGTGTGTTTGTGTGTGTGTGTGTGTACAAAGAGCTCATTCCCTTACAGGTAGTATCGAAAAGGCCCCCTTGTGCTCATTATCAGAACTACATTATATATGCAGGCATACAATGAATGAGTACACTGAATTATATTTTGCATAGAGTAGATCTCTTTGAGGTCTCGCCTGTTACCCTGTATTCATGTGAAATTTAGACAGAGTACTGGAGATAGAGTGTGTTAAATATGTGTTTAAGAAAAAATGTGGTCTAAATTAGTTCAGTAGGGGCTGAGTTATCCTGACTTTAAATCCTTTGAGTGAGTTGAGCTCTGAAACTCTGGTCCCTATACTCCCCAAAATGCAATTGGATAGTGTGAATTGAGTTGTCCAATTCAGCTTTCAGCAGGGCAGACAACGGCTCACACATTTCATTGTGTATGCAATGTGTTTCTCAGACTTAAAAACGTGTGCAGAGCCTCATACAACTGTTTTCAGCCTCCTGAGGCTTTACCTGATTCACCTGTTCCAACATTCAACTATGAACGCATTAAGATGTTATGTTTATGCTGAACATGTATGTGTCTGAAACTGATCAGCTCTAAATTATCTCTGATCAGACGGAGCAAACAAGTGATGTGAAACAACACATAATAGGGTGTTCACTGTGAAGAGCACTTACAGAAGGACAGATTTCACAAAATAGTTTTGTTGTTCATTCCAACCTGAAGCTGATGGTAGACTGTCTGTAGCTGTGAAAGCCAGTTTTCTGTAGATCACCTTGGAACCTTGACAGATGTTGGTTGGAATGACTTGAGGCGGGCATACGTATCTCCCACTGTTAGGTAAAATTGATGTTGCTGCATTTTTCTTTACAGCAGTTCATTTTACATCTTATATTTGGGATGTCAGTCTCTGTTTGTCTGTTTAGAAGATAGATAGTCAACTACGCTTTCCATATTTCATATTTAAACTGAAAAAACAAACATTCAACATGAAACATCACTTTTAATATCGTCATACATTTGCATCACACATTTAGGCTACTAAATCATTGAATGTAGTAAAGACATGAAGATTACTGAACATTTCACAAAATACAACTTCTTTATAGATATGGTATGGTATCAAAAACAATAAGAAGAGGTAAAAACGATCAAAAGCTGCAACAATATCAGCTGTATACATGTAAAAGGATGCTGACTCATTTTCAGTGGACAGGAGCAATTCATCATTGGAAGCATTTCTCTACATTTGAAATAAATTTAAAAATAAGGAACTCAGAAGGAAGCAGAACTCTGTCTCTCTGTCAGCTGTCCACAGTCAAGTTATTGTAACCTACAACATTTTCATAAAAATATTTAAAATTAAAAATACAAAAAAAAACAACAACAAATTGAAGTGTTCAGACATTGAACCTGAAGATTACATAACATGAGCACATCTATTGTCAAATTCCGTACAAAGTTGTAGGATTCCTATTTACAGGTGCTTTCCATGTTCAAGAGAAGTGACAAAAACAAGTGTGTCAAATACGATATTCAAAAATCTGCTATAAAACTCTAACAAAAATACATAAAAATACTGGAGAAATATAGAAAAAGGCAATATTTACATGCACATTTTCATGAAGTCATATTCTGATATGATGCTTGTCTGAGTCTTTTCAAAATGATAGAGATCAGTTGGCACACACTGTAATCTTGTCTGCATCTGTCACTGCATTGTGAAGCTTGTAGTGTTCCAGGAGCTCCCTCCAGGATCCACCACAGCTGAGCAGCTCTAAGTCTCCTTTGAGAGGACAAAAACATTTGAGTTTTAGAGCTACATAAACACTGCAGGGATACCACGGGTGAATACATTTACAATCACCTGTAGTATATATTTTGCTACCTTCAGTGAAATCTACTGTCTGAAAAACTGAAAGAAGACCCTAACCCAAGTCACTCAACCAAAATCTCAAAAATGAGAGAGAAGCTGCAGTATCTTACCAATAATGCACAGTCCCTCCTTGGCTCTGGTGATGCCCACATTTATCTGGTTGGGATCGCCCACAAAGCCCAGATGTTTGGACAGCCAACTGCCATCGGGCTCTCTCACAATCTTCTCACTTGGCAGAGAGCACACTGTAGATATGATGACGTAACTCCATTCACTTCCTAGAAGACAAAATGTTACATTAAAAAGTTAAAACACTGGTTACATGTCTGAGTTGAGTGGAGAAGCAATTCCAAAGTCAATTGGGATAGGCTCCAGCCTACATGGTTACAGAAAATGGATGGATGATAATTTTACTTTGAAATATTCATTGTGGTACTTAAGTTACTTAAGCTACACTGTTACCTTGACTTTTGGTGATTGTGGTAACAGTGATTTGCTCCAGCTTCTTCCTCTTCAGCGCCTCTTTGATCTCTGATACTTGGGCATTATAGGGTGACAGAATCACAATACCTTTCTGTTCAATTTTGGTACTCGCCAGCTTTTCAGCAATGGCAATCTGCAAAAGAACCAGACCAAAACAGTGTATTGTAGTAAAGCATTAATAAACAATGTCACAGACCTCTATTAGGATAATTCTTCCTATATTTTTATATTATATTACTGTGCTAAATCAACAAGGAAATGCACGTGTGTCCAATGTAGTACCACTTTGTTTTTCTCTTCCTGGTTTGCTTTAGAGTTCTCGTTGCCCTTGGCTGTGTTGACAACAAGTCTGACGGTCTCTCCTTTGATGTCCCCAAAAACGATTGGCATTGTCTTGTCACCAACACGAAGGACACTGTTCGGCTGCTCCACCCCAGTTTTCAACATTCCTTCGTAATATGCATTTGACGGGAACTCGCATATGTCCTCATGCTATGAATGTACAACATTGGCAGTTGATTACAGCTGAAGCACAATACTAAACACAGACACGTGGTCTTACAATATTGCTATGGTAATAGCAAATATACTATATAATATGCATTATACACACCAAATATGTATATACAGTGTGTATTTAATGTCCTTACCATTCTGTATTGGGTGTCCAGCATCACTGCCCTCTTCTTGTGCATTTCATAGTAGCGTTTCAAACAGAGACTTGCCCATCCCCCAACTTCCTTACACGCACATTCTTCACAATTGGTCGTAACTGTTTGTGGTCACCAATCAAAACAATCTGAAAGTCACATGGTAAAACGGGAAAGACTTTGTGAATAACTCTATAAAATGGTGCCAACAGTGGCCCAAACTCCTGTAATTTTAAGACAACCAGTTGTCAAACCAAACAGATGAGGGTGAGTACGTGGCTGTTTCCCAAAATGGAAAGGCTCAATCCCATTGTGGGCAAGAATGTGCTTAACAAATCTTGTGTACAAGTTGAAAGTTGGAATCACAGGAGGACAGATGAGGTGGTCATGATAACAGAAGGATTTGGCTAGTAGTTTTTTAGGTTTATTGCCGTGAACCAAACATTGAGGTGACTGTGATTTGACCTGACAGATGGACTAGAGCAGGGGTCGGCAACCTATGGCTCCCGAGCCAGATTTGCTCTTTTGATGACTGCATGTGGCTCGCAGAGGGTGATGGAAAGTAAGCCGGTACGGTCCGGTACTGCGTACCACTAAAACAGGGGTGCCCAATACGTCGATCGCGAGCTACCGGTCATCGCCAGACGTGATCAAGTCGATTGCAGAGGCGCCTACCGCCGCAGCCGGCAGTATGGTGGGCCATCCACCCCGCTCCCGTGTGCCAGTACGTGGGCTGTCGTCAGTGCCGTACTGCCCCCGGTACACTTCCAGTACTTCCACTTCCAATATTATATGGCTCTCATGGAAATACATTTTAAAATATGTGGCTTTTGCGGCTCTCTCAGCCAAGGTTGCCGACCCCTGGACTAGAGAAACAACTAAGGTAATTATCCTTAGAAATGATCTTTGGTGAATAATGAATTTCCATGTCAAAGAGGACAATCAGCGAGTAATTGTCATGTTGCCTTTGTCACCCTAGTGTTACAATACATAATATGAAATAATATCATTGCATGTTTGATAAGGATTAGACTAAAGGAAAAATCTGGATATCTGGACATGGAAAAAAAGTAAATTCAGCAGTATTTTCATGAATCAAGGCACAAAGCATTGATCATGATTAAGGACGACATTGTTAAATGGAAAACTCACCTTTTCTGGGTTGTTGCAGACTAATGGAATCAGGGCCTGGGGCTCAGTGGCCATTGCACATTCATCAATGAGGATCTGACGTGCGCTGACTGTCTTAGTTAAACTCGGGGTGGAAGACTGCGTACATGTACAGAGTATGATGTCATGCCGTTCAAGCTCATATCTTCGAGCTTTTGTGAGAAGCTTTTTATATCTAGGAGGAACAATTAAACACAGTTAGAGCTTCAAATAAAGTTCTTCAAATTAAAACTAATGACTAAAAATTACTTATGTACTCTTTTCTACTCTTCCTGACTTATTTTTGACATTTTTATAATACTTTCCCTTTTCTGTGGGATCTTCTAGGACTGTATCGCATCTAGTGCATAAGAGAGTCTTGAACAGGGCTAGGTGGGACACTACCAAACTGACTTGTCAGTTTCTGTGTATGTGTACTTTTTTGAGCATTGGCACTGGATTGGAGGCAAGACATGTAAAGTCAATGGGTGTTCAGCTGAGACGTTCACTGTATATATTTAGTATTTATCTATTGTTTTTCAATGAATTCATCAAGTCATTCATTTTTGATTTTAGTTTTGGACACTGATACATGTTAGTCCAATAAATAGACAAAAATCACTCTTAGTCACTACCCTGATCTGTTTGTGTTTTCTCTCCTGTTATTTTCTGGGCATCAACCTTAAGGCAATGCACTGGATGAGAGTTCAGTGCGGTCTCCATCTCTCTCCTCCATCTGTGTCATGGAGGTCTGTCTGACAATGTGGCTTCTTCTTCGTTTCATTAAAAAGCTCATCTTATATTGAAAAAATGCTCGTTAAGCTCATCTTACATCTTATTTATTTTCCAACAAGCCTTGTCAGGAAGAAGATTTCCATTGTGTGATGTGTGATAGTGAAGATTAGATCAGAAAACAAGAAATGAAAATAATTTACTTAATCTGAACTTACTCTTTCACCTCTTCAGCAGTCAGCTCCTCTATTTTCTCAAGGTCCAGTTGAGTGTGTCGGAGCTTTTCTATTTCTTCAAGGGCAAGTTGAATGCGTTGAACCTCTTCTTCGTCCTTGAGACCAAATTGAATGCATTGGAGCTCTTCTATTTCCTCCAGAACAAGTTGAATGGGTTGGAGCTCTTCTTTTTCCTTAAGATCAATTTGAACTCGTAGGAGCTGTACTTTTTTCTCAATTTCAAGTTTAATATGTGGGAGCTCTTCTTTCTTCTTTTGTGCAAGTTCAATGCGTCGGTCAAAATCTTTTATTTGACTTGAAGAAGGATTTTGATCCTCTCGCATGCGGTGATGTAGAGTGATGCTCCTAAAACCATGTCAAATATTTTAGTGTTTGTTAATTAAGGAATGATTTCAAAACTGATTCTCATCAGCTTCGTATAAGTACGATACCTGAGCTCTGGTTTGGAATGCTCTTGGCGGAGACTTCTCTGGGAAAACTGAAGGGTACAGTCTGGATACGGGTAATCAAGCATCTCCACTTGTTGGCTGTAGACCCTGAGGAGCTTTATGCTGTTTCCTAACTTTAGCAGATACTCTGTGTTACAAAAGAAAAATATACACAAACCCACATAGGTTAAAGTAGCAGAAAGAAATGAGGTTGATATTTCAGCAAAGAAACAAAGCAACTTACCTGCAACAACATCAACAGACTTGTTGGATGGACCGCAGTAGAGAATAACTTCTTTCTTGTTCTCATCCTTTGGGTCACATACTTTCCTTGGGGTCTTCAAGTTCAGTTCAAAGAAACAATTGACAATGTACACACCTACTATCGTCTTTCCAGTTCCTAAGTAAAGTAAAGTAAATAAATGGGGAAATTATTTAAGTCTTGGTAGAACATATGAAGAATCAGGGTGAATGTTTCAGCTCTTACCAGGAGGTCCCTGTATAAGTGTGAAGCTATTATTTAGAGCTTTTTCCACAGCACGACGCTGACTCGGGTTAAGCTCTGGCAGTCCATCTGGTGGCTCTTTCCTCACTGCGACCCATGTGTTTTTTACTGCAAAGACAAAAGGATACATTGCTTTGCTAGAGAAAAAAACAGTTAAATCATATTTTAACGACGCTACAGAAATGTACAAAGTGTGTTTTGTGCTTTCAAGTTTATGTGTGACAAAAAATGGTTTATAATGATAGTTTACATGATAATAGTTAATAGTAAACATGGTGAATGGGATTCATGAGAGAAAAATGAGGTAATGGACATACCGTCTTTTGGAATTCCTTGTCCAAGTGCTATTTTCTTGACAAGCTCACATGCAGAAGCAATATTGCGCACAGCATATTCTTTCCGGCTATAAAAAAAAATCATATGAAAAATATAAAAAATATATGTCAATAGGTCAGCTGGAAAGAAATGGCCAATCAGAATATAACCTCTAGGTTGTGTGTGTCCAATAAAAAAATCAAACTACAAGCAATGTTATATTGGTGTGGTTAATTTGAACTTACATGTCCGGCAGGAAGCTTTGGGATTATTTCAACTGTGAAAGAAGTGTTTCTCTCGAAGACACATTTTGGAATGTTCTCCATTGGCAGGTGATTGACATAGAAATCCACTTTGCTCCCTACATTTGGCGTTTTTTTCCCCTCTTCTTTCTCTACTTTTCTTGTGACACCATGGGCGACCCATATGAACTCTCTTGGGTCCACAAGTGCAGAATGTTCCGGGATTGATGTCAACTCCAAACCTCTTTTCCGTATGCACAATAAGCACTTTGAAAGGTCACATTCAATGGCCCATTCATTGATCAATGACAGGGGTAAGAAGAAGCTTCCTGTTAGTGTGCCTTCCTGCTTTTGATTGAAGTTTACCACCAGGTTCTCAATGACTATGCTGTCGCTTTCATCCACTGCTGTGGCAGCAGATTCCATCTCACACAATTGGTTTCCAGATCTGTACATACTGATCTGTGTCACTATAATAATTCCTTGATGGATCATCTGTAGATCTGGAGAAGCATGTGATAGGGTTGTGGACATGGTCCACACAAATCTCAAACTTTGAATTGATATGCACCAACTGAACAGCAGGCATGCGATAACCTCTTTTTAACTCTGATGTCATTTGGACCTGAAGGATGTCACCTGTTTGCAACTGGAGGCTCATGTCAACCTCATGTCCTACAGAATGGTCTTGAGGCACCTCTTGTTCCTCAGAGACATTAGCACCCTTTATGAGAAACTTTGCAAGATCCCAGTTTTCATTGTCAATTGCTTCAACAGTGTCTCTCCATATTTCCAGAGGGAAGCTCAACACAGCGACCGCGGTTTGGTATTTTCAACTCTTGGTAGATATCCTTGGTGTCAACTGTGTAGATCCGCCTTTTCCATTAAGAGTAACACAGTGATTTTCTTTTCATACAGTGGTTGGTCGCACAATTGTAACTCTTTGTACATAATTGCTAAGCTCTCTGCAAATATGTTCGTGTTAAAAGGAAATGACACTGCAAAACTATCGGCTGTTGGGGTTCCACAATCACAACAAAGGCTAACTTTGAAGCACTCTTGTTTTTTCATGGTCACTGCATAGGATATCTGCTCAAACTTTTGTTCATACTCCTTGGAATTCTTGATGCTGTGATCAAATTGAATGCACAAAGTCGAAATCTGTGTTCGAGTGTATGGGACATCCGTGTTACATATGATGGAGTGCAAAAGTCTTTGCAAGATAATGTCCTGTACCGCCGTATTGGTGAGGATGCTTGTGAGTAAGATCTTACGTTCAGAGAATAATGCCCCATGCCCTGCTTTGGACGAGTTGGAAACAGATGATAGAAGCTTTTCTAGAGCAACCTTCTGAACTGATCAATGAGTGGTTGCAGGAGAGGGTAGATGTCATCTGCAGCAATCAGGTCCACCATACTGTCTATATCATCTGCCTTGGCAGCTGACAGGATATCTCCCCACACTTTTTAAGTATGCGAAAATTTTCATTGTCTGGGGCTTGTTCAACGGGGAGAACTTTGTGCCGCAGTTGGAAAGACAGTGGTATTAATTCTGCAAACTTTTCTTCTCTCTTAATCTCTATTTTTCAGGATCTGGACTCTCCTGACAGCGAAGGGGTGTGAGATACCTGGTTTTTTCTGATTCAATCAATCTCTCTGATGCAAGTGTATTGAATAACACACTCCAGCTCTTCAAAACCATGAGATGGCTTTGCGATGTCCAGGCAATCTCTTATCATCAGGCTGAGAATAAGCCCAATCCACAAGTCTATTCTTCCTTTGAGCTTTGGCAAAACAATAGGCCACTGCGACACAGTCTTCTACTGTGTCAAACTTAGGTTTCTCTCTATACCTTGTGGAGATCATGTCCTCGGCATCTTCATAAGACAACTGCCTATCGGACTTAATGAGTGACAGCTGGAATTTGGGTTCTCCAATGATCTCATTTGTTTGCTTATTACTGTGAACATTATCTGAAACCACCCTGCGATCTTCATTTGCAGAAGACTGAAGTGTTTAGTGCTCAAGTCTAGTCAAACATATGAATGGTGTTTTCTCCACTTCCATGAATATGCAGTCCCCACGATGTTTTGCATCCTCATCAAATTTACTACCTGGATCTCATAGCTTCCAATCTGCAATATGGGACTCCCAACTCATATTGATCTCCAATTTCCTTACTTACACTGATGGATCATCCAAGACTCTTGCTCCTTCTGGATCAACACGAAGTGAAAGTGATTTTCTTCACGCATGTCCAGTCTGGATCTGATATCTTCATACGTGTGGAGAAACCCTCACTTGATGTAGGGGGTGCAACTTTAAATTCTTCTGTCAGGATCCTAGTAGCCATCATTCACAGGATGTTCCAACTGGATACATATCTATGACATTCCCCAATGGAATCGAACAATATTCTTTCCAGCCAATCACTTGTACAATAAATCATTGCTCTGTGTCAGGTTTATCAATACGTTCATATCTTGCAACTGTCCACTGTCCACTGATTTTCTCCCATATTGGAAGGAAGTTGCGTCTTTCTTGCTGATCAGTATGCGTATTTTGGGTGCAGATTTGTGATGGGCACATTGTTTCTTTTGACAAATTTGTCTTCAGAATTCTGTCTTGTTTGCTGTGATCTCATCCTCAAAGCAGACACACAAGTACACGGGCTGATTCCGCTTCTTGTGTTTGCTGACCTCACATGCAGTGTTTATGACCACTTCATCTCCAGTGAAGACCATACGCAGGTTTTCCTTCCCGTAATGCTTATACGTCTGGAGGGGTTGTTGAAAGGGTATGACATAACCCCTGTTATATGACTCCCTCACCAACTTTCCTTGCTTGTAAATCTCTGGCTGTTTTTTTACACAATGCCAAAGGTTTGATGATCTTGGCTTGTGGTGATCAAAGTCTTCATTTCCAAATTGTCTTCATCTGAAGTGTATTCTTTTAGCTGTTTATATTCTCTTTCAACTCTTGTAGAATAGCATCAGTGAGAGTTTTGCTTTCATCCAGATGTTCAGACTTTTGAAACCTTGCCGTTTCCTTAACATCTTTTTCAAAGAAATCTTTGGTAAAATGCTGTGTGGTGCCACACTGTTGTTACTAATGCAGTGGTCTGTGTAGCTTTTCCAGACTCCTGAGCATTTCCCAAAGCAACAGAGAGCATCAGCATCTCCAACCACAACCACGAGAGACAGAGCCCTAGTCATCGCAGTGTTTAACACACGGCATCATTAAAGAGCTCCAGACCAGGCAGGTGAGAAGTTTTTAGGCTGTCACGTGTTTGCACAGCTGTCATTATGACTGCCCTGAACTCTTTGCCTGTTAAGACATGAAGACAACATTTATTAGGTTAAATGACAATAGTATATAGTGCACACGTGAAAGATAATGCTTGCATAGTTGGACAGATACACAGTTTTAGCTTGAGATGAGATAATCATGCATGAGTTCTTAAAGTTAGTTTATTACCTTGCCATTTGCAAGATTCTCAACATGAACTTTAGGTAGGCCTCCGCTTGAAAGTGCCGTCCTAATTTGCCGAACCTACAACCGTGAGTAACAAATGTCACTGCGTCATTGATGCAATTAAAAGTTTTCTTAGTCTTGTGACAGCTGCAAAGTTTTAACTTACCTGAACTCCCTCTGATAGGATGCAGATTGTGCTTTGGTCCTTGGTACCCCAGGTCGATGGCCAGTGTTGGAGAATTGCTCTGACTTCTTCA
>CM024790.1:2866600-2911858 GCA_014281875.1 Nibea albiflora
TCAGAAGCCCTATGGTCATAATCTGATATATAAGTCTGTCTTTTTTAACGTGTGACTTTTGCACACTACCGAACTTCTACCGGGCAGGGATCCGCAAACACACGTGGCAGTATGACTTACTTAGTCTGAAGAGTAGCACGGAAAATGAAGAGCCACTGGGACCAGAGCGAGACCGACAGAGGCTTGTTAGACAACTAGTCTGTATTTTAAGGAAAAATGCTTTCCACCATTAATATCTATGCACACATTCACTGATTTGACTTCACATTTACAAATCTGATTCCACACTGACAGATCCTGAATCCAGTATGCATTTAGATATATATATATATTTTTTTTTTTAAACATATTTTTAAGTCTCATTAATGTTAACTCTGCTCACATTTGTAAATAGCTTTGTGACAATATTGGCTCCATTATATTTAGCACAAGGACATGAGAGTGGTATTGATCCTCTCAGAAAAACACAAATGAACACTTTAAAGCTATAATTTAATAAGCATTAAAATACAGAACAGATATAATTCATCCTTACATTTCTCATACTGCACATATGGAGAACCTTTCAGCACCTCTAACTACAGTATTTTCTGATTAGCTTTGCAACATAATGTGTGTCGTTTATTTCTCTTATACTGTTGTGTGTTCCTCCAACCTGTTTTTTCCCCTGCAGTCTCTTCAACATGCTCAAGCATCAGCGCTCCCCACCTGCTCTCGTTTGCCTTCCGGGCTTTACAAGCTTCCTGTGGCTGGGGAATCATATTGAAAGCACAAATATGTTGATATTAGGTGATTTAACTCGATAAGAACTTAATACTTCTGGACTGCAATTGATTTTCTGGGAGTTTTATCAGAAACCTGGAATGCTATTGTTGCAGGGAATATGTGACGTAAGCCCTGCATTGTCTGCCTCAACACATTTATCTCTGCTCTCATTGTGTTATAACTGCATGTTGGTGGAAGGAAACCGGTTAAGAATTTGATCATCTTGGATAGTTACAGTGATTGACAGCTGATGTCACAGGGGAGAACTGTGGTGGGGGGATGCACCTCCACGAGGACAAAAACACTGAATGGAAACATGAAGACCAGCAAGTAAGCATCCACTATACACACCCAAACACACACATTCACACACATCACATCTTTATTTCACAGCCGTTGCTTGACTGTAGTGACAGCACAAGAAGCTTCATTAGGGTCTTTGTCGCTGTGCTGCAGGATGGCTGGGAGGATGCCAGAGGTTAGGAGAACAGCTGTGAAACACCCATACACCCAAGAACCACCACATCCAGCAACGCCTCTGCTCAAATACAGTATGTGACCACTGATGTCT
Organism: Nibea albiflora; assembly: GCA_014281875.1. Lineage (NCBI taxonomy): Eukaryota > Metazoa > Chordata > Actinopteri > Sciaenidae > Nibea > Nibea albiflora. The sequence continues at coordinate 2,867,937 of CM024790.1, forward strand.
GTATTAATCTTCCACAAAAAAATATAAACATCCATTTTTTTCCTGAATTTATTGGTTGTTAGATTTTGTCTTGTAAAAAATATATAAAATCACGGTCTATGGAGTATTTTGTGATAAGAAATGATCAGCACTGCCTCCTCCCAACAGTCACTTATGAGTGCTGCATAAGAAGCTTTTCTTTACTGGTTTTTGTCTGTGTTTTGTTTAATTTGGCTTGGTCAGCAAGAGATCAGCACAAGTTTCCTGACTTGCATCCGTCTGAACGCAGTCCTGTGAATAATCTGGATAAATAATGTACACTAAGTGGCAGCCTCGGCTTGCCAGCTGCAGCAGAGCCTCTTCTGCATCCATCCAACGAGCTGATTATTCTGAGCCTCTGTAGTCCACTGTCCAACACACCGGCTGAGATCGTTCGTTAGTGCTGCTCTGACTTTCACTCGGTCTGTACCTGTCAACTACAGCATTATCATTTCAGCTGGATAAATCTGCATCTGATGGAGGTGTGCAGCTGTTGCTGCTCATTGATAAAGTGCTGAATCATATCTTGTATTGACAACTTGGGCTCTGACCTTGGGAGATGTCTGCCGCTGCATGACTGATAGCAGATAGATGCCAAGCACAACAAAGATAGAGGGATCGATTCATCCAGGACTGACCGTGCCTTCTCTGATCCCACTGAGACCCCGACCCACTTAAACTGTCACAGGAAGTCTTGCATCACATGATCTGGTCTTGTTACACTGCATTATTCCCGTTTTGATGTCCAGTGACGATATCTTACCTCTAATAAATAACACTGAATTATTACACCGTGCTTTACAAAGCCCGGCAGAGGTGATGTGGTTCAGTTGTTCCTGTATCTGTTATTTTCAAGATCATGATAAAAGCTCAGGAGGAGGGATAATCATACTTACTGATCCATTTTCCACACAATTATCCATGGCTCCATCCAATTCATAACAGTTCATTGCTTGTGTGTTTCCTTGTTGTCAATGACAGCACTGACATCTCCTGGACAGAGAGCAATCCTGCAAGACTAAGCATAGAAATACATAGATCCACATAGATCATAGAGCACAGTTAAGAAAGAGTTGAAGATTTCCCAATAAGCCTATGATAACGTTATAATGAATTTATTATTTCTGTGGTTTTGTGCAATTATTGATTGGTTTCTTTCAATTATTATTATTTATTATTATTACATATTAAGTCTATTTCCCTGTTGTAGTTACTGGGCAATAAAAGCTCAAAACTTAGTAAGGTCTGCACATTTTGGGTGCAGACACCATCAACACTTTTAGGCTTAAGACTTTCTTTTTTGATAGAGCTTACAGTTAGGCCTGGCTCAGGTCATCCCTGAGTTATGCTGCTATAGGACCAGACTGTCGGGGGACTTCCTGTGATGCACTGAGCATGTTTCACTAATGCATGTTACTAACTTTCTCATGGATTGTGGCTGTTGCTGTGGCCCTGCACGACATCCACCACATATATTATTATTATTTTATTATTATTATTATTATTATTATTGTTATTATTATTATTATTATTATTATTATTATTATTATTATTACCATATGCTACCATTACAGTTTATAGTTACAGTTTACAGTTACAATTTTCTGCTGCTGTGCATCTTTGTCTCTCTCTCCAGTATTATAAAGAGTACAGTCTAGACCTGCTCTGTATGGAAAGAGTCAGTGTTATGATTTGGTGCTATATATGAATTGAAGTGAATTGAATTGGTGTTGACTAACAATTTCCTCTAGAGGGCACTCTTATCTCTTCTTCTACAGAGCATTTACATACTGTGCAGGTTTAGTCACTTCTACAAATACACAACTGCTGCTGATCATATCTGATAATGGAGCGCCAAGATTCTCTTCTTGAGTACCGCTGAACCTAAGTTTAAAAAACTTCATGCGTTGGAGTAACACTCTGCCATTGAAAGTGTCTTTACTGTTTTTGAATGTATCTCCATTACAAGTCTGCACTGCTGTATGACAGATTTGACGAAAGACACCTGACTTTGTGTCCCATTTCATACATCAAATGTGGTTGTCGCAGCACAGTGTATTTGTCTTGTTAAATATAAGTAAGCTAAACGTGAATCTTCTTATTCTGTTGTTGTCGTTGTTGTTGTTGCGTCCCATCTCAGTCCAGTTGCTTTGTTGCTGTGTTCATTGCTGAAATTTGCTTGACATTTGCTTGTGTTATTGTTCTGCCTGTGGGCATGTCCACGGACTCTGTATTGATTTTTTTTCATGTAGCTAATGAGCTAATTTATTTCATGTTTTCTGTATACTAATGACACTAATGACCGGAGGTGTAACGGGGGTGTGAACACTATGGGGTGCCATTTGTAAAGTGGCTCACGCTGGAAATAACTGGTGTGAATTTTTGAGAGTCACTTTTTTTTGCACATTTACAACAATATTTGCCAACTTAGAGATATTTAAATCCAAATGTTAAATCACAATGTTAAATCTAAGTGTTAAATCTAAATCTAAATGTTTCGGGTGAAACTAAATATGCAAATTCAAATGCTGGTAACCGGAAGTACCAAAATAAAAGCTCAACAAGGTCAGTGTCAAGTGTATTACAACGACATGACTTTGACCCACACTTGAAAAAGAAGGACTTGACAAAACTCCGAACTTCACTCGATTTTTAGTTTATTTTCCAGTAAACAGGGAAGGTGAAAAACATTAAAACACAGAACCCTTTAAAACAAGGTAAGACAAGGTAACAACAAATAAATGTAAATCAAATTTTGCATTAACTAAGGTATGTACATTTCAACTTAAGTGCATTTAATTAAGAAAAAAGGGTAAGTATATTTAAACATGCATAATCTACTGAATATTAATATTAAGTACTGTGCAAATTAGAAATTGAATAAACAGAAACTTAACTATTTACCAGGTTTTTCCTTAATTTATGCTTTAACCTAAATTCTTTTTATACAGATCTCATAATTTTAACATTCATATTCCAGCTTAAATACTTTTAATCAATATGTTAAATCTAAATCTAAAGGTTAAATCTAAATGTTAAATCTAAGTCTTGACAAGAATCTAATGCTGATTTGGAAAACATACTTACCAGGTGGCCTGTGGTGGCCCTGTGGCGGTTGCCGTCGCTGTGGAAAGATTTTGTATTGCCACCAGAACGGTTCTGCTGGTATTCTCCGCTAACGCCAATTAATTCATTGACATGTTTGCATGTGTTTGTTACTTTAGGTAGTTATTATCACAATAATCCATGTCCAAGAAGGAAGGAAGCCTACCAGAACTGGAGCCGCTGGGCTCCACCTGCTGAGCAAAAAGACTTTGATTGGCGAGAAAGATAGCTTGAGGTGCATCTTGCTAAACTGGTGCCGCAGAAGGCCGCCCTCATCAGAGCAGCAAATATGAGTATGGACACTGGGCAAGAATCCAGCTCAATCTGCAACTTAGCCTCAGTAGCAGTGATAAAGCTAAAAGCCACAGCACTACCAAAGTTTGCAGGATTGTCAAAGAGCTACAAGCAACTCCACCAGTCAGAGGCAGCCATCCAAGAAGAGTCATAAAGCCCATCCAACTGTGGAAAAGGCTCTCTATGATTTAATTGAACTAGACAAGGTAGACGCCATAAAGAACCCACTAGTGACTAAATCTATTGAGGTCAAGCTCCCAGAAACTCTGAAGAAAGATTGGCTCTCTATGCTGCTGACGAGGGGAAACACTGTTAGCTTGTCACATTCCTGAGTTACGTTCCTGAAGTCACAAGGATCCATATACGAACAACTAGACCAGCTGGGAGACGTCGTCAACCTGCTAAGGAGAAGACCAAGCATGCCAAGACAACTAAGCCTAGCAGTGAAACAGCAGGCTGCATCATCTGCGGTGACCCAAAACACAGAAAGAACCTTTTGCAGAAGGTTCAGGACCAACATAAAGCCATTGGGGAGGAGGGACGCAGCACAGCTTGGTGCCTGCAAAAGGTGCCTTGAAGTCCACAACAGTGACTGCTGCAGGAAAACGACTTACCTGTGTGGGAATCAGAGTGCAAGGCCAACACCACTTATCTTCTCTGTCCAGTTGCCAGACCCCAGTTGCAATGAACAGTTCAATCCAATCCAGTGAGAGCTGAGGGCAGAAGATACACCGTAGCCCAAGAAGATTTCCTGTCCAAACTCCCACCTGAGCTGGCACAGCAGTGTCGAGATGCCTTCTGCAGCATCACATCCAGGACGTGCAACTCCATTGCTGCAGAGACAGGCAGCAAAAAGAAACCCAGTGATCCTGATGCTCCTGATGTCACTGCAAATGATGGACAAGAATCGGGACCCTCATTGACCCTGGCATCAGACACAAACTATATAACACATAAAGCTGCAAGCAAGTTGAACCTTAGGAGTGAGGATGTGACACTGGTGGTTTACGGCATTGGAGGGATGAAGGTGTCTGTTGCCACTAAGCGTTACCTCCTCAAGATATGTGTCAGCACTCCTAGAGGGACTGTCAAGTCACATCAACTAATCTGATACGGTCTTGATAAATTGCAGAAGTTCACAGACATATTCCAGCCGCCAAGTAACAAAAAGTCTTCCTGGATGTCCCCCTCAGAGACCTTACAAGACCCAGAGATATACAACTCCTGATCAGCCACAAAGAAGGCCAGCTTGTACCCCCAAATTTTGTGATCTGGTGCTCTGGGACGGCCCACTCGGCAAGACCATTGGAGGCATGCACCCAGACCTCCTCCTCCATGAGGACTACATCAGTTAAGTACAGTGAACTCACCTGTAAAGTTCAAGTCTCCTGACCATCCCTGCACCCAGTGCAATACAGCCACAAGCAGCAGAGATTTTATGAAATGGTGGAAGTGGGAAAGCATTGGAGCCACTTGTGAGCCAAGATGTGGGGGATGTTGCTGCAAAAATTGTCAACCTGGGAGGAAATAAATGACACTGGCTGAAGAAAGAGAGTTGGATATGGTGAGAAATGGCTTAACATATGTGAATGGAGACCACCACAGTCCTGAACCACACTGGACAGAAGATCCAGCATCTCTACCCAACAACAGGAAAGCAGTTGAAGCCACATTCATCAAAACAGAGAAGCAGTTGGCGAAGGAACCAGAGTGGAAGACAGCTTACACTTCACAAGTCCATGAGATGGTTAGTCGCAAAGCTGCAGTGAAGCTGTCCAACGAAATTCTACAGTCACCTGATTGTGCCAAATCCACATTCAGTTTCCACCCCAGTTAGACTAGTATGGAACAGAAGCCAGAAGTACAGAGGCCTTAGCCTGAATGACATACTGATCAAAGGTCCTGATGTCCTGAACCCAATCAGAGCTGTCCTGCTGAGGTTCTGAGCTGGTGTCTTTGCTGCCCTTGGTAACATCTGCAAGATGTACAACTCTGTCTGGTTGGAGGAGAGAGAGGTCCACCTTCACAGGTTTCTGTGGCGCGACACAGAAGATGCTGAAATAGAAGATTTCGCTCAATATCGGAGACAAACCTGCCGGTTGCATAGCCCAAGTAGTCATGCGAGAGACTGCCAACTTGCCTCTATTCAGTCACTTCAAACATGTATCGATGATATCCTGACCTCTCACAATAACCTTGACCACCTGAAACTCATCATGTCCAACATCAAGCAGATCCTTAACGCTGGAGGATTCTTCATGAAGCCCTGGGTCTACTCTGATCAAAGTGGGAGGAAAAGGCCAAGAGGTGAGAAGTTGTGTCAAAGACCATGATCCTTCCGAACCAGCTCACTGAAGAGGATAACAAAGCCCTTGGCCTCGCTTACACCATTGAAGATGACAAGTTGCATGTCATGGTTGCAGTTAACTTCTCCAAGAAGAAGAGGAAAATGTGCCTCAGTCAGGACCTACTAAGAGGAGAAGTAAAATGTCAAACTCCAAATCCACTCACTGGAAGAGAACTGTTAAGCCAAATCTCTGGTCTCTTTGATCCACTTGTCCTAGTGGCTCCTGCCAAACAGAAGGGAGCTGTTCTAATCTGAAGAGCTTTTCAAGAAGCAAAAGTAATGTACTGCACAGAAGACACCTGGGATGCTGCCTTGTCCAAAGAACTCAGAAAAGACGCCATAAGGCTCCTTGAAGGGTATGCTGACCTGAGCCAACTCAGATTCACCAGACCCCTGACACCGCCAAACCCATTTGGAAGACCAAGTGGCATTACCTTCTCTGACGGCAGTGAGCATGCATACGGCATTGTGCTGTACCTACGCTGGAACTGCAGGCATGGTGTCGTTATGAGGCTAGTCGAGTCTAAGGCCAAACTGACCCTTCTCGACCACAGGGGTGACCCTGTGAAAGCAGAAATGTGCAGAACAGTCTTTGCAGCCCGGTTGAAGAATTACTTCCAGAGACACTGTTGAATTGAAGTTGAGAGGTGGTACCATCTTTATTTACCATAAAATATTTGCTAAATTATTTTTATGTTTTGATCAAAATTGTGTAACAAGTAATTAGGTTGAAAAAAACAACCTAAAAAATAAGTCAATTAATAAATTGTATTAAATAGTATTAGTTAAATATGTTTTTTGATTTATTAAATTTTGATTTATTAAAATATAAAGTAAAAGTATTTAAGCTGGAATATGAATCTTAAAATTATGAGATCCGTATAAAAAGAATTTAGGTTAAAGCATAAATTAAGGAAAAAACTAGTAAATAGTTAAGTTTCTGTTTATTCAATTTCTAATTTGCACAGTACTTAATATTAATATTCAGTAGATTATGCATGTTTAAATATACTTACCCTTTTTTTTCTTCATTAAATTCACTTACTTTGATTTACATTTATTTTGTTGTTACTTTGTTCTTACCTTGTTTTAAAGGGTTCTGTGTTTTAAAGGTTTTTCACCTTCCTTGTTTACTGGTCCTTCTTTTTCAAGTGTGGGAAGTCATGTCGTTGAAATACACTTGACACTGACCTCATTGAGCTTTTATTTTGGTACTTCCGGTTACTGGCATTTGAATTTGCATATTTAGTTTCACCCGAAACATTTAGATTTAGATTTAACATTTAGATTTAGATTTAGATTTAACATTTAGATTTAGATTTAACACTTTAAATATCTCTAAGTTGGCAAACATTGTTGTAAATGTGCAAAAAAAAGTGACTCAAAAATTCACACCAGTTTTTTTAAACATTGTTTGAAGCTAAATGTGACAAAATATTGCTGGTATTTCCAGCGTGAGCCACTTTACAAATGGCACCCCATAGAAAAGAAGTAGTTTATCTTCTTCTTTGAAATGAGGCTGAGAATTTCTCACATATTTCCAGATCCACTGTACTACATTGAATACACAATATGTTTAATACAGTCTCTACATTGCACCTGATGACGACGATGACCACACTAGTATAATGGGAAACGTGTGTGTGCAGGTACTTCTGGGCTGATTCTTCTTGGGAGATTTTCATTACTGTTGGCATTTTTTTGAAAGGGTTCCAGTTGGCTTGCTACAAACCAGCTCTCTAGTAGGATAATTCTTGTCATGCACAGGAAATCAATGTTCTCAATCATCTATGAAAATGTATTTGAACTCAAAACAGTGAGTTTATGTGACAACTTTTCTCATGTTTATACCATAACTTGATCTAAACTGCTGTCTGAGCTGCTGTTACTCTGGCTTTCAGGGAGGTGCTCCTACATGGACCACAATACATTACCCAACCCTACACAAGATATGATTTAATAGTTGAATATTTCCCTTGTATCAACATATAGTAATAGACAGTAATCAATTGGATGAAAAAAAAGTGTAACTCATAATGAAGTGACAAAAATCTGTGGGATGGTCCTTTAAGTTCTTTATCTTTATGATGAAAATTAAACTGGTAATCCAGATTTCAGTGTGCTCCAAGACAGAGTTGGGCCACGCATGGTTTGTGTTGATTTTCTTTGATTCTTAAGATCTATTCTGAAGTTCACGTTATTGATTCCAACTTAATTTAAAAAAAATTGGACTTGCTCTGTATATGAATTAATGTGTTGGTGGTGTACGTCACAACCTGTATTTCATCTGTAAATGTCAAGGAACAGGTGGCCCAGCAGCTATGATCTATTATTGCACTTCCTGATCCCTGTCATATAGGATTCACCATGTCACACCATATCATTTTAATATAGCACCATAGACCAAATTATACTGAGAAAAGTATTACGTATAATCCACTATACTTGTCAGATAAAGACACTGATTATTGGATGTTGCCCCTCTCTGTCCAGAGTGTGCTAAATGTGTTTCATTCCTTTTGGCAGCAAAATAGAGGATTTTTTTTTCAATAACAGGAAGTCAGAAAAAAGTGTAAGATAAGAGATTTAAACAGAGACTGAATGGGATCCATGTTTGGTGATTTCTTTTTTCAAGTTTAATTGTTTTTTCCATTGTAAATCTTGAAAACAACCATGCATCCCTTCATGATCAGACTCCAACAATTCATAGTTGTTTGGTTGCTTGAAATGATTTCATTGCAACATTGTTGAAGAAATGGTGAACAAAAATGGAAGAAGTGGTGATGGCGGATGGGGAGGTTGGAAATAGCATCTATCCACACACACACACACACACACACACACACACACACACACACACACACACACACACACACACACACACACACACACACACACACACACTGAGACATTACAGGCTAATTCAGAAATCCCCTCCTCTCCTATACACAGGAGACACACATGTCAGAGGCAGGATGCATATCACAGCAAAGCTGTTTCAGATCACTTGTCACTTCACACAAGTGGAAGTCCATGATTTGGCGGTTTGACACAAGAAAGTAGTCAATTATCTCTAAATGTCTTCTGATGCTGTCGGCAATATATGGCGAGGACAGGAATGATTGGTTCAGACTTGAATCATTACCATAGTGACAAATGCCAGTAAAGAGCCAGTTCACCCAAATCAATAAACATATACTGTATACTCTCTTTTAGTCCTTGAGGTTTTGTGCCGATATAATGGATGTGAAAGTAGTCAATGCAGTATTACAGTTCTATATGCACTATGGATGTCTGCACAAAATTTCCAACCATTAGAAGCTGAAATATTTTACAGCATAAGTGAAACATTTTATCTGCTGATCACACTACAGAAAAAAAAGTCAGGAAATTACTAAAGTCAACTTAACCATATCCTATTTCCTGGCAGTGGTGCTCAAGGAAAATTCAGTGGATCATCAAAATCATTAGCATTCATCCTCTCGAAACCATAAACGTGCAAAATTGTGGTGGATGACATGACCAACTAGTATCTTTTGTGTACGTTCATACGCAAAAGGTTTTTGAGATATCATCATAACTGGACACTGGTGATGTTTTTCCAAGTCAAGGAAGTTACATTCTTGTAGGACATAATAACAATAACTGTAGAAATTTAATCTGGGTTAGCCGTGTCCTGTGGGTTGAGTTTAGGATACAAAAAAACTACCAAAAGAACTAAAACAACGAGCTTTGTGTGTGGGGGAAGCCAGTGAGGGATACTGCTCTGTTATCACTTTAAAATACGTTATTGCATCATATGTTCAACATTTTATTACATTATAGACAGATTCTGACATTTACTTATCACATTATATGCAGTTTGTTTGTTGTACATCAATCACCAGTTTCAACACATGAAGTTTAAATGTTTAAAGTTTAAAATGATCACAAGTGTCTGCTTCAATTATACAAAGTGATTCAAGAGGGAGACTGTGCTCGGGAAAATGTATGCACTAAGAGAAAATGGCAAGAATTCTTGGCACATGCAATAGCGCATGGGGGAGCCTGATGAAGCACAGCGGAGGGCCATAGAAGCATGAAGAAGTGTCTTATATAACAAGAGTTAAGAAGATTCTCAACATTTTATTCTATCTGAAGCCTTACAGAGGACCGTTTGAGATGCAAATTTGGAAATTCAGACAAAAGGTGTTTACGCTGCGTGTGTGACATGGTGGTGGATGTCTGCAGACACTAATATTAAACATAGTTAAATGTTTTCCAAAGGCTATGTCATAAAGAAAATTACATTTTTTTAGCGCAGCACTTTGTCTCCTGACTTCAGTGTCTTTGGTTGGCAGATGCTTTCTTTTTTCAGGTTTTCAACATTCAACCAAAATAGACCCATGCATCCTGCCATACTCAGTGTGACCTAGACCATTTCAACACTATAATCTGCTGGGTGTAATGACAATAAAAGGGATAGTGTTTTTTGTTCCCCTGCCCCTACCACCTGTCATAATTGTGTCTCTTATTGACTTTCAGAGGGTATACTCCAAGACCATTCATCAGCTCTGGCTGGTTTGAAAGCAAACTGCTGGCTTGAAAAGCTGTCCATCGATTTCCTCAGCTGAGTTTGGCATGTTTCCATGCTTCCGTGGCCTATCTGAAGCAGACAGACACAAAACCTGTTGACAGCTTCATTAATAAAGATGACCTCTCTCAAAATAATCTGTCACCATGCATGTCTTAAGAATGGCAAACAGCCATGGTAAGACATGGTAAAATCTATACGATAAATACTTTGCTTTAAGCCATAAAGCCCCTACTCTTTGAAGAGTCAAATTGTGTTTTCTCAAGGAGTCACGTGAGTCAGGTCAGCTGGTTTGTTTTTCCCTAAACATGAGCCTTCCAGAGATTGTCCTTATTGAAGGAGACAGGCACTTTACCCCTGTGGGATTAGCACAGGTTGTTGTCAATAAGGGATGTTGTTAGTGGTCAAGCATGAACAACGTAAAGGTTACACAGTATGTTTTCATTAGATTCTGGTTCACTGATTTTTTTTCCTACTAACCTTAAGGTCAAAATCTCATGATGCGTCCTGCCGTTGCTATAGCAACAGTGTGCCAAAGGTATTAGAGCTATATGTCAGCTTGTGCTCAGGTTTATCACATATCACAAACAGCGCCTGGAGCAAGCAACAAGTCATACACATGAATAAAAGATCAAAACAGCTCAGTTTAGGAAGATTTGAAATTGTTCAAACCGCCAACCTAAATCCAGATTGTATCCACAATCATTTTAGAGCTAATGAAATGTCACATGTACCAAGCCACATTTGGAGTCGTATAGACGTGTCTCATTCTGAACCACAGCAACCTTTGCAGATGTCTGAACACATCACAAGTCTGATCTGATTTTTGCAACAGTGTGAACGTCTTATAGATGTCATTTAAGAAATAATTTAAGAAATAATTTAAGAAATAAACCTGATTTGCCTGCCAGAATGTGCAGCCACACTAGTGACTCTACATTTAGTACAGTGGTGTTTTTAACACTAAACACAAAGTGCAGCTGAGGCTGGTGACAATCACAGTCATCAGTTTTGTAGGTACTTGATCATAAACCAAAGTACAGGACAGGTTCAAATTTTGACCAAATCCAGGGCATCCATCAAAGAGTCGTTTCGATCTCTGGTGGTAACAATTGGCATTCTCATCCTTGGAGCCCCAAAACAGTTGGTGTGAGCCTGAAGAGACAAAAAAAACTTGATTACTTGGTCAGTAGTGAGGCCACTTAAAGAGGTCTGAGAACCAGAGTGGCCAGTTGGAGAACATTTCCTCCCTGACTCTGTATATTGGTCTACTTCCAGTCTTGTTTCCCACCATTTTTGATTTTGCACCTGCCCCTGATTTGTTTCACCTTTGTCTGAGTACTCCTGTCTGTTTAGTTCCTGTGTTTCCTTTGTTTTCTTGTCTGTTTGTTCATGGTTCATGGTTTCTGTCCGTTCATGGGTTCATGTTGTTTCTTTCGCTTTTTGGTTATTAAAATTAGCTTTTGTTGACACACACCTGCCTGCATGATGATGTCCCATGATGTATAGAAATGATGAACCATTTACATTCATTCAGTAATTGTACTGTAATTACAATTACAAGAATTTCTATGTTTTGGAACAATAGCCCAATAGCCCCCGACCAAACATAATAATAATAATAATAATAATAATAATAATAATAATAATAATAATAATAATAATAATATCTCAACAGCTAATAATGTGAAGAAAAGAAAAGAATTTGATGACTTGCAGTTGCTGCTGTTATTGTATACATTATTTGTCCAGCTACATACTGCGTAATCACACACAACCACTGACTTTGTGCACACGCTGCTCTTTGTTTACTTTGTAACCCTGAATATAATTTAGAGTACTGACTCATTGCAACATACGTACATGCAATCATGTTGTGGTTGGCTGAAAATGATGGGCTCAGAAATACTGCTTTGCTTGCTACAGACAAACGCACCACATCAGAGCTATTCCTCTTTAAATGGTCATTTCTGCAGGATAAAAAGCAGGCTCCTGGGGAAACTGTCTTCTTTTATAGACGGTGACAACAAGAAATGATCTGAACAGCTTTTAAAACCATGAAAGCAGAGCTGAGGAGTCTCCTCAGTCAATCTCAAGAACAGAGAACAAGTTGTCAGAAAAATAAATTAGAGCATAAAAACGTAGGGTATTCTGTGTTAGAGTTGATAATTACTGACATCTACTGAAAGAACAGAGCAGTGTAACCCACTCCGTAGAGAGGAGTGAGGTGAAATCTGATTATTTTAATGTGGTAAACTGGGTCGCTTCTGCTCATTTCGTGCCTAGGGTTATATATGTGGGAGCGAAGGGTAAACGGGTTACAGAGCATCAACAACGCTCTCTATCCCTCTCACTGCACTGAACAATATTGTCACTGTTTTGAGAGAAGTCCCTATAGGCTACAAATACATCCAGTTTGAAGTAAAGTTAGGTCAGATAAAAACAGAATCAGTGATCATAATCATACACTCTGGAATGGAAAGAGCAGAACATTGAATTTCCAGTAAATAGATTGGCTGGAGGCTGAGTGGAGCAGGAGAAAACAGTACAATTAGAGTTCTCTGTAAGGTTGAGCTTTGATCCACTTCTTCTGAGAGAAAATGGAGCGAAAGTGTGTGTCCATTGCATACGATCTGCTCAGCAACAATAAAATATGCATTAAATAGAGCTGATTGACAGATGGTTCTGACAGAAGCAAGAATTTCAGTGCCCCACAGACACTATACTCTGAAGCAGCCTGCTGGAGTGTCAGTTGAGGGCTAATTGTTGGATGATCTATGAAGAATGAAACTAATAAACAAGAGCAGTGTTCAGACCAGTGACGCACAGCAACAACTCGTGTTTCTAAGAAAAACTGTTTCTATCTATCATGATTGTCTTGAGGTTACAGAATGCTCCTGAAATTTTCAGTGATTTTTTTTTCCCCCTTGTGTTTCCATTTTTCTGCGTTTGCCTCCGTCATCTCAATCACCCTGATTTGTGGAGGTTTGTTAGAGAAATCCAATAAGGGTTTCATTTATTTGTTTCTTTCTTTGTGATTTTATTGTTTGTTTACGGTGTTCACTGCTGGATGTAACCTTACACAAGGTTTTTCTTTGTGCAACCCTGTGCAAAGCAACATTCTCCTGCTCCTCTGATATTGTTACCTGCAATTGTTTAATATACTAGACTATCCTTTTGTTTTCTTCACATCTCAAAAGAAATATGTTAGAGAAAATTATCCCGTTATGTCTGAATTTGTTCTTTCAACATAATTCGACAATAACATGAATAACTTGAGATCTTGAAAAACATTTGAAATAAACTTGTTATCGTGAAAATGGAGGAAATAAAAAGTATGAATGCTTCTATATTCTGGGTATTTTGGGTATTCTGGCTATTTGTATGGTTTAAATCAAACTTCCAAATGTCAGAATTATCTCTTTAGGCAGCGTCTCGGTTTTAAATATTCCAAGACTTTTGTGACACAACAAAAATGGGTCATTTGGTCAAAATATGTAGTACACAGCAATTTATTGTTTGAATTTTGGGGGACTCACCAACAGTTTTTATTTTCTCTCTGCAATATTTAATGCATTGCAACACCATGTTTACTGTTGTAGCTGTAGTTTTGTCTTGTGATTGATGTTTCTAAAAGAACTATCATTTCTAACATTGATAATGCAGCTTTGTTAATAAACAAAGGGTATTGTATTCATGAGGAGGTAAATACAGAGCACATCACTGACACACGTTGAATTGACAAGGCAAGGTTCTATGGCCTTGGCCTAACATGCTTATATGATTTTCGTTCAAAAGTGTGAAAGTTGAATTGAAAGTTACAAAGTTATGTTGATCATAACCTGATCACAGTGTCCTCCCCCAGTCCAAATTACATATTTCTATTATATCCCTTTCCATTATTCACCTGTGGGCTCTCACCTTTAATGAGTGTTGTGGTAATTATATTTCTTGTTTGTCCATTTGGAGATTGGATTTTTCATTTTGTCTTCTTCACAGGTGGCTGAGAACACACGGGAAAGGGTTTTATTTTAAGCAGAAGGCATCATTACAATTTACATTTTTTACTCTGTTTTAGTCTAGAGTCTGTGGAGCTACAGTATATATGAGTATACTGCATGTGTCATATTTTTGGAGGTAGGGAATAGTGGTGGGGATCATATTGTGTGCAGGTTTGAGAAAGTTTTCCTCTTAGCATTAAATGGAAAGGATGATAAAGACCAACATGAAAACATTCACTTATACTGTTCTTATAAAATCACACTGGAGCTGACCTCATATCTTATTTTATTTTTCTCTTTATTTCCATATTAAAAGTTAAACCTCCTCAAGTTTGAGTTTAAAGTTAAATCTGGATCTCGATTTAAATTGAGATAAAAGTTTTGGTGCAACTGAATTAATTTTAATCTAATTTTAAATCTTCTATCTATAAGGCTTTAAAGCTTGGTGCAATTTAATTTAAACCATGATATAAACTTGTTTAAAAATTAATCCTTGTCAGTGCAACCAAGCCTCACATTTCAAACCTCATTTACTCACAGCAGCTCTCTTTCAACAAGAACATATCAGCCTACTGCAAATTGACTGCTGCATGACTCTTTGAATGTTGCCTCCTTTGATGGAAAAAAGAAGAGACGCATATGCTCCCTTCCGCCTCTTATAGGCCCTGCCTCAGTGGTTGTAGGTGTTTTGACTGTCAGATGACTCGTGAGGATGTTCTGAATCTGACAACTACTTTTGGCAAGCGAGCCAGTTGTCCAAGCTCATGCAGGTCTCTGCTTACCGTTTAATAGGAAAGATCCACTGAGAGCCACTGTCAGGTGTTAGAAAGGAAATCATTTGGTGACATGTAATTTGTAAATGTGGATTATTATGGTAAAAATGTACAACATTTCAACAACAGATCAAATCCTGGGTTATAGTAAATTATATAAAAGTATTGTCTTATCCATATTGGACCTGTACTAGTTATAAACTTGTAATTGAAATCATATTGCACTCTTAGGCTTCAAGTAGTCAACAAAGTAATGCTGGCTGAATGTTTTCCTTCAGCTCTGTATCAGCCTTCACTGCATTATTTAGATGCTGACATTATGCACTGAAAGAGGATCCTTGATATTATCCTTGATTTCCTTTCAGCTTTCATTCATCTGGACATCTGTTAGATCATTGTCCACCACTGGTTGGGGAGTTGTTCTTCCCTTTTCTGTGACAATATATATGTATGCCAATCAAATATGCACCAAGTCCTGCTATATTAATAAAAACATCAAGCAGACTTGCTAATGAGTACCATGACATCTGTGTGAAATTACTCCTAATTAGAAGTGAAATAGCATTTCTTACCAACAGCCTCCGTTTGGTATGTTAGTGTAATGTAAATGCCAACCCAAAACACTTTCTAGCAGTTGGGGCTTGCCATGCATAAACATTGTAAGTGCTGCTTACTGTACACTCATGCTTGGATAGAAGAGTCCAACAATGTTTAACAAGCAGCAGCAGAGCTATTACTTCTTTCCATCCACCGAGCACTGGCTCCTGGGGGAAGGGGGTTATCTGGTAGCCATGCCAACCACATACATCCAGGTATGTGCCTTTCAGAGTAAATGATAATCCCGAGAGACACTTGATAGTATGGCTGTACGTGTCAGGATCCAACATCAGAGATCTTCATCGTCAGGCACCATCATATCTAAAAGAGCTCATAGTACCTTACTACCCCTCTAGAGCACTGCACTCTCAGGATGCTGGGCTCCTTGTGGTTCCTATGCCAGATGGACTGGAAAATATCCAGTGAGTGGCAGTTCTGTGGGCGAAAATGCCTTGTTGATGCCAGAGGTCAGAGGAGAATGGCCAGACTGGTTCGAGCTTCTAGAAAGGCAACAGAAACTCAAATAATCACTCGTTACAACCGAGGTATGCAGAGGAGTATCACTGAACGCACAACACGTCACACCTTGAGGCAGATGGGCTACAGCAGCAGAAGACCACACCGGGTGCCACTACTGTCAGCTAAGAACAGGAAACTGAGGCTACAATTCGCACAGGCTCACCAAGATTGGACAATAAAAGATTGGAAAAACGTTGCCTGGTCTGATGAGTCTCGATTTCTGCTGCGACATTAAGATGGTAGGGTCAGAATTTGGCGTCAACAACATGAAAGCATGGATCCATCCTGCCTTGTATCAACGGTTCAGGCTGGTGGTGGTGTAATGGTGTGGGGGATATTTTCTTGGCACACTTTGGGCCCCTTAGTACCAATTGAGCATTGTTGCAACGCCACAGCCTACCTGAGTATTGTTGCTGACCATGTCCATCCCTTTATGACCACAGTGTACCATCTTCTGATGGCTACTTCCAGCTGGATAATGCGCCATGTCATAAAGCTTGAATCATCTCAGACTGGTTTCTTGAACATGACAATGAGTTCACTGTACTCAAATGGCCTCCACAGTCACCAGATCTCAATCCAATAGAGCACCTTTGGGATGTGGTGGAACGGGAGATTCACATCATGGATGTGCAGCCGATAAATCTGCAGCAACTGCGTGATGCTATCATGTCAATATGGACCAAACTCTCTGAGGAATGTTCCAGTACCTTGGTGAATCTATGCCATGAAGGATTAAGACAGTTCTGAAGGCAAAAGGGGGTCCAACCCGGTACTAGCAAGGTGTACCTAATGAAGTGGCCGGTGAGTGTAGATTCCAAAAGTAGATTGGGAGCCAAAGCTTTCAGCTATGAAGCTACTTTTATGTGGAAAAAACCATTTTGAGTTCAGGAGGCAGACACGCTCAACACCTTTAAGAGTAGACTTAAGACTTTCCCTTTTTGATAGCGCTTATAGTTAGAGCTGGCTGACGTCATCTCTTAATTATGCTGCCATAGGACTAGACTGCATGTTACTCTCGTCCAGCAGGTTCTCATGGATCGTGACTGCTGCTGTGGTCCTGCATGACGTCCACTACATATATTATTACTGTCATTATTGTTACCATATCTCCATTACAGTTTATAGTTAGTGATGTGTGTGTGTAGTGTGTTAATAATTTGGTGCGGCTGTGCATCTGTGTCTCTCTATCACAGGTTCCACTGCTACTGCAATCATTCTATCATTCATTGTAATTCATTGTCATTTTATCATTCACTGTAATTGTACAACATGTTTGTGTTGATTTGTTCTGTACACGTGACATCTATTGCACATCTGTCCATCCTGGGAGAGGGATCCCTTCTCTGTGGCTCTTCCTGAGGTTTCTTCCACATTTTCTCCCTGTTAAAGGGTTTTTGTGTCACTTGGACCGAGGGTCTAAGGACAGAGGGTGTCACTCCCTCTACAGATTGTAAAGCCGTCAGAGGCAATGTGTTTTGTGACTTTGGGCTATACAAATAAAATTTAATTTGATTTGATTTGATGTGTCATGCATCCTTGAATGATCACATTTTGTATGATATTGTGAGTTGTGTGAGATGCCAGGCTGGAATCAATCAATCAAGCCTTGACAGTGGTGTCCTTGTTTCCTCGTTAGTGAATAAGAATATATTCTGCTTTCATCCTGTCTCTCACTGTCTCTAAAAACCATAGCTAAATAGTCAGATAAGTGCCAATATAGTCAATAATGAGTGCAAGTGAATGTTAATTAGTCTCAGGGTCAAGATCTCGTTCGAAAGATCAAAAGATAGACTGAACAAACATACAAGGTTAGTCAGCACACACACACACACACACACACACACACATATATATATATATATATAAAGTTCTGACCATGATCACACATTATTACCATTAACATGGTAAAATTGCACATAAAACTGGAATTCCTCTTTCACTTGTTGAAGACCGACTGCTTCACTTCTCCATTAGTAAATCAATCCTCCACAGTGCTGGAATAGTCTATGTACAATTAACAAAGAGAGGATGAATGGACCTCATGTGAGTGACGCTAAAATAGAGTGACTTCCATTTGTTTTGTTTTTTTCATGAGACAGATTCATTGTAAGAAAAGTCACTTTTCATGATCTTATTCTATGTAGATAGATAATAATCACAAATGAAGCTGGCGCATGAGTCTGATTATCATTTGGAATTCATCACTGCCTTATTGATATGCCATACCACACATCAGACTCTCGCTAAGTCTTACAACCCTCAAATATGGTTCAACATCCCCATGCTCTCCTAGTATTGATCATTTGTTTTCTCTTGTTTTCTGCCAAGATCAGCATCAATATTGCCTCTCTCTAACACACTGGTGTTAGACAGTGTATTCCCCAGTCAGTCTGAGGAGCTTATGTTTGTTGTAGATGAGTAGATGAGATTTGTAATGGAACTTTGATCTCTGATATTGAAGGAGGAAAATCCCTTGTATTCTTACAATGGAATTATTTTTATTTGTGTTTATTTATGTCTGATGAGGTGGAAAAAGCAGTCAAATGCAACTGAAAGCACACACCGTGCTAGGAGACACAGTTCCTTAATATAAGAGATGAAGCGGAATCTGTGTTGAAGTGGAGCACAGTTGTGCTTGATGGAAGCTGTTGAGCTTGAGGGAAGTTGTTTCTCATCACCGACTCATGTGGCTCTCAGCTTGCCGTTCATGCAGCAAACAATCACCTTCTGTACTTGTTCCCTACTGCGTTCCCCCATGCGGCTGCTGGTTGCTTACATTACTCTGAACGCTGGCATTACCTCCTACTTCCCAACACATAGCATGGAGCTCCATCTTGAGCAAGTGAAACCAACAGGTATTCACTGATGGCTCTGAATCAGTTACAATAACTGGCAAAAACACCAGGATGTCAGCACAGCCATGTATCCACCGCCACAGATGCATGTTTCCTTCCTCAAAACAACCTGTGTAACGTTTGCAGTAAGGAACACGTCCTCTTGAGCACTTGAAGACCGACTTTATATATGATCAACCATTAATCATTAAAGTGCTTCCATAGCGATTCCTAATGGAAGACAATATAGATGCTCTGATCCCACTGGTGAACAGCACAAACCTAGTAATGACTAATTTATTACTAATTACTTAAACAATTAGCTCCTGTTTTGTGTATTATGACGGCCGAGCAGCTTTTATGTATGTGTCTTTTTTGTCAGATGTAGCACCTGAACTAGCTACCGTATATCATCAAGAGAAATCATAGCCGTATTTCTCAGTGAGTACTCCACACAAAGAGTAAGTAATCATACAATGATGATGCAAGAGGGACTATAGTTAGTAACTATTCACTGGTATATATGACTTTACCTGTGGTACACAATAATAATAATATGATTCATTAATTTAGGTCCAGTCTGTCCTCTATTAACTCATCATTATCGGTTATCAAGTCAGTCCTCACTCACTTCTTGACTAATTATTAACTAATCAGATTAGGAGTTACTTATTAACTAATGGTTTTGTGTTTTTTTACTGTTACATAAAGTCTAAATAACTAATTACAAATTTAAGACAAGATCATTGATTTCAAAGGCATCCACCTCCATTCAGTATGTAGAAGTTCCTATTTCAGTAGATCTACTTGAGCAGCTCTGTGTGACCTTTGTACGTCTAAACAATTTTCCCACATTCTTCTTTGCAAAGCTACTAAATCTGAGCGGGGACGGTAAGCAGAACCTTTAAGTCTTGCCACGAACAATTGAGTAAATTAAGGTCTGGACCCCAACACCACCACTCCAGGACATTGACATTGTTGTTTTGAAGCTATTGCAACTTTGACTTTATATTTGAGGTGGATGCCTCGTTGGAAAATAAATTGTTCCAAAGACACATGTCTTCTGCAGACCTTTTCTCTTATTTTGTTGCAGTCATTTTACCCCTTACAAGCCTTCCACTAAACATTACATTTATATTCAAATGATGGTCAAAATGCTCAATATTTTCCACTTTGTTGCCATGACCCACAGCCTTTCTGGGAAAAGTCAGCATGTGAGTTTCATTCAGCAGTGCCTTTCTCTTTTGGCACTGATAGAAAGCAGGAACTGGTGATGCAAAAATTGTTTTCAGAGCACCACCGAAGCCAAGTTCCCATCAGGCATGCTCTCCCGTATAAGTTGACATGACTGGCGGACACTGCCTTCCTTTTCTTGGTGGCTTTACCATTCTTTAGAAAAGATATACATGGAAAATGAAATAAACTTGTGAAGTATTTCTTTCTGGCCAAGTGTTCCCTCACTTATTTATTCAACATCCACTACAGGAATGACCATTGCATGCTCTTCCATTGCCTCTTCATCTTCACCATCCACCATTTGTCAGCCTTGTGTCTTACCGTCTCCCGTCAGTTTTCATGCCCACCTCTCCCTCCTTCATCCTTTTCTTTTTCACTGTATCTTACCTGAAATAAATATGTTCCTGTCATTTCACTGTTACCATACGTCATGCAAAAGCAAAACGTAACATAACGTAACATAACGTAACATAGCGTAACATAACGTAACAAAACATAACAAAACATAACAAACATACATACAGTGGGGGGACTTAGTTTGTACGCCCTTTGGATTTTTTTACATATCTGCTTAAATGGGTCATAAAATATGGTCTGATCATTCTAATAACCTCAGGAATGAACAAACAGTGTCTGCTTGAAATAAAACAACTCAAACAATTACATTTTAATATATTTTTATTAACCATAAGATGGAAATATCAACAAGATAGAAAACCATAAGTAAGTACACCCTATGATTCAGTAGCTGGTTGACCCTCCTCTGGCAGCTATGACTTCCACCAGACGTTTCCTGTAGTTGCAGATTAGATGGGCACAACGATCAGGAGAAATCTTGCTCCATTCCTCTTTGCAAAACTGTTTCAATTCAGCAAGATTTCTGGGATGTCTTGAATGGATGGCTGTTTTGAGATCATGCCACAGCATCTCAATTGGGTTGAGGTCAGGGCTTTGACTGGGCAATTCCAAACGTGTATTTGTTGATCCGAAACCATTCTAATGTTGATCTACCTTCTGTGTTTCGGGTCATTGTCTTGTTGCATGATCCATCCTCTTTTGAGTTTCAGATTTTTGACAGACTGCCTAAGGTTTTTCTGCAAAATATCTTGATAAATATGAGAATTCATTTCTGATCGACTATAGCCAGTTGCCCAGGCCCAGAGGCAGCAAAGCACCCCCCACACCATGATGCTACCACCGCCAAACTTAACGGTGGGGATGAGGTTTTTGTTGATGGTGTGCTTGTACCATTTTTCCTCCAGACATGATTTTGAGTCTTCCCCCCAAACAATTCGACTTTGGCTTCATCAGTCCACAATATGTTTTCCCAGTAGCGCTGAGAAGCATCCAAATGCTTTTTTTGCAAACTGTAAACGAGCAGAAATGTTCTTTTTGGACAGCAATGGCTTCCTCCCGTGGCCTTCTCCCATGCATCCCTTTCTTGTTCAGTGTCTTTTTTTATAGTAGACGTGCTAACAAAGATGTTTGCATGTTCCAGTGATTTCCTCAAGTCATTAGCAGACACTCTTGGATCCTTTTTTACCTCTCTGATGATGATATGCTGTGCCCTTGGAGTCATCTTTGCAGGTCAGCCACTTCCAAACTGTCTCCATTTGTTCACAATTTTTCTAACAGTAGACACATGAATAGCAAGGGACTTACTGATTGTTTTGTAACCCTTTTTAGCTTTATACAAATCAATTACTTTCTGTTTTAAGTCTTCAGACAGCTCCTTTGTACGGGGCATGATGCACAGCGCATGCCTCCCATCAAAACACTCCTTTTATCTGATTTTCCAGTGAGGTGGGTTGTTCACAACACACCTCTGTGATTGGACTTCAGGTTGGCTCACACCTGAGTCAAATTATCCAATCATCTAATTAGTCTAATGAGCTTTAGAAGGAGCCTTAGCTAAGGGTGTACTTATTTATGGTTTTCTATCTTGTTGATATTTCTATCTTATGGTTAATAAAAATATATTAAAATGTAATTGTTTGAGTGGTTTTTTTCAAGTAGACACTGTTTGTTCATTCCTGAGGTTATTGGAGTGATCAGACCATAATTTATGACCCATTTAAGCAGATATGTAAAAAAAATCCAAAGGGCGTACAAACTAAGTCCCCCCACTGTACATAACAAATACTCTCACCATCATCTCCAGCTAATTACAGTAGTTAGATAAACGTCTCTCCCTGTCATCATTTCTTTAAATATAAGAAAGTCATCATTGTCAAAGCTTATGTAGCTTAAAGGGTTAGTTTGGGTATTTTAAAGTGGGCTTGTATGAGGTACTATAGTGCATTACCGACAGTAGATGGAGGTCAGCTTGGAGAAGCAGATGGATCCTGGCACAAAAGCACCAGCATACATTTGACCAAGCTGATCTTTGGAGGGTTGGGCCTTTTTTATGTGGCTAAAACATATATTTGACTTTTTCTGCTGACCCTATGCACAGCAGTTTATAGCTCTGTTCCTGTTTCTCCAAATTGTGGGCTAATGTTGCTAATACACTGACTATACCTGAGTGCCTCATACAACCACCCTTCAAAATACCTGAACCATGATTTCAAAGTTTTGATTCTACTTCAATTGCCCACCTACATTAATTTCCAGCTGGTGAGGATGTTAGGTTGTTGGCTTGAGCCTCAGTCTTTTAACACAATATCATGTGTACAGCCAAATGCATATTTAAGGGGGGCATTCATGTGAGGTCTAGCAAATGTTTAGTCAAAATTCAGAGTGTAGTTAACCTGAAAGTCAAACCTCGATTAGACACTTATGTGACTATATTGCTGCCCCACTGATGATGGAAGTGGATAAACACACTACTCACTAAAACATGGGTTCATTTAGATCAATTTGCATCAAAAAATGTAAATGACATCCTCTGTGACACAAATTTGCGAACCAATAAAATATGATCAGTGCACATGCTGTAACTTCCTGACCTTTCCTTCCCTCAAGACATATCTCAGAGCTACTACAACCTTCATCCAGGCCTAATAGCAGCTCTGATGAATGGATACATCCCTCAGGCCCGGGAGATAATAAGGAGTCAGACCTATTCCTGGGACTAGCAGCCATCATGGACTCACAGCCCTGTTTCATTTTAATTAAGCTGAGCTCAGGAACATGAATAATACAGAGCTTTATTCATCTTTGCACTATCTTTGAAAGTTTCATGAGAAACACACAATATCAGAACACCTCAGTTGGACCTGGACCACAGCAGCTTTGGTGTTTTCATTCTCCCTTGTTGGGCGTCTGCCTTGGTATAAATAATGCAATCATCCAACATATACAAGATATACATTTTTATGGGGAAATTTGATTGAAACATGTGTCTCAAAGCATGTCAATAAATGAAAATCTATGTAATATTTATGGTATGCAAATGAGTAGCCTGAACATGACATACATACACTGATCAACATCTGTTGCAGCATATGGTTGTTCTGTTTATTGACAAAAATTCAGAGCATAAAAAGGAGGTTCTATATGAATGACAAGATGACCACAAGATCATTCGGTGTAATTCATTAAGTATGAGGCGCCGTTTGTAAAGCGGCTCGTGCTGAAAAAAACAGCAACATTTTGTCACATTTAGCTTCCAACAATGTTTAAAAAACTGGTGTGAATTTTTGAGAGCCACTTTTTTTGCACATTTACAACAATATTTGCCAACTTAGAGATATTTAAATCCAAATGTTAAATGTTACACCTAAATGTTAGATCTAAATCTAAATGTCAAACCTAAATGTTAAATCTAAACTAAATATATCTAAATCACATAATTCCCACAATGTGGCCACAGTGCTCAATATAGTATATATATATATATAGATACATATTATATAGAACCTCCTTTTTATGCTATACATACATAAACATGTGGAAGCATTTATGTAATTTTATGCATTTATGTAAATCGAGGTTCTGTAAATTAAGATTCTGCACAACATCAGATGCAGATGAGAACAATGATTTGAAAGCGTCACATTACTTTCTGGTTCATACTGCATGTTCTTCTCTTAGAGGTTTTTCTATTAAATGTGAAGAGCCACTCTGGGATCTACTTCAATCAAGAGAAATGGAAAGCAGGTCAGTCAGTTCAATAGTTATTTGACTAAGTGACAGGACAGTTGTGGAATAATTGCATGATTAAATTTGACCATATTCACAGTATTTTGAATGGACAGGTGTCTACTCATTCAGAAATCATTCAACGTTCCACAGCAGCATCCTCATGTACACTGGTATAAATGAACAACTTTTTTTTCATGTATGCACGTGATGAAAAGGTGGTAGTTTGGAGGTGAGTACACAATCTATATAAGTGGCTTCTTGTGTGAAGAGCAATTTCAGGATTCAGGACATTGAACCTCTCAAGGCAGAGCACACGTACCAACATACAGGCTCGGTAAATAAGGCTCAAGTATGAGGCATGCTCATATAGACAATTCGAGTTTAATTAAGAGTTTCAGTTATAGTTCCATCTGATTATGGTTCGAAATAAGCCTGTATTTCAAAGAATTACTGGTGAAAACAAATTTATTTTCACATGGTAAGTGTTTGTCTAAAGACCTGCCATGATTAATTCATTTCATTTTCTTTTTCGTTAATAATCAATCCTATTAAACGAAAACAATGTGTCCATCTCAGTGTCAGAACATGTGCAGCATTTTTTTTTTTATGGTGAAGATCTCTGGTTCTGAACAGAAGCCTCTGGATAATATTCAAATAGGTCTGTTAGTCACACAGTAACATTTGTCTGTTATCCAGTTAACCACACAAGGTAGAGCTTATGGGCTAATTCCTGCACACAGGAAATCAATAGTGAAACTCTGAATTGATTCAAATATACTGCATAGATTTGCATAAGCTTCCAAACGTAGCCCAACCTATCAAGTCCCACTAGCATAGAAGTATTCATAATGGATACTGGACTCCAAGTAGGATGTTAAATGAAGTATTGGAGTATTTTTACATTGTTGTAGTGGTACTACAGCTACAAGAAAATGTTTTGTGTTGATTGGAAGCCACTGCAGTGGACACAAGCAATAGACGGGAGTCCGACAAGAACAACTACAGAAAGAACAAGAAATAATAAGAAAATAATCATCTTTTCACTGATGATACTGTCTATTTATGTAAGTCTTATAGAGGTATTGAGATGGTTTTATAAACAGTTAAAAGTTCTTCTAGTATGTTCAAGTCTGTCAATTCAATGAAGTCTAAATTATTTTCCAAGTCTTTCATAAATGCTAATTTGTCACTCCCTTATAAAATATTTACACAGCAATTTGCGGGCTCTATATATAAAGCATTACCCGTTTTTCTTGAGGAGCGTAATTTTCACACACGTTGATTGTAAATGAAGAGTGATGCCAGCGTCAGTGTATCTCACCCCCCTCTCTGACCAACAGCTGGAGACACAGCATTGACGGCTGCTGGTCATTCTATTAGCGTTAAAGGTCAGAGTTGAGTCGCAGCTGCCAGACAGCCTCCGATGAGGATAAAGGCAGAGCACTTTGTAGGATTTCTGGTGGATTTGTCTGTGCAGCTCGGTGAAAGCAGGGATGTAATATTCACATATTCCATGTAGGCACGTATATGACATGAATGTTTAGCCGAATATAAACATTCATTTTTATCTCTGAAAGAATCACTGCATGTCAGGTTTTGCTTTTGTGTCTTACCCTAGCCTGAGTGATGACATGTTGGAGCTAATGTGACATATGTAAATCACTTGAAAAATGTCTTCTTGCCTGCTTGTCAATCACCTGATGTTCCTTATGTCCCCATTTCCAAGGAAACTGTCAGGTGATATACTGCAGGCCTGTAGAAGAGCACGGTGAACAGCAGACAAACAGAAGTCTGAGAGTCAAAGAAGTAGTTCAGCTTTAAATCCAAAGGCCCATTTCAGAGCACCACTGAAGAACAGAGACACGTGGAAACAACACAACATTTTATCATCACTCCTTTAGGGTCAAGAGAAAAGATACTTTAGATTCAACAAACACAGATCTATCTGTTCTGTGATAACTGTTCTAATCAACAACTGACAGGCATCACTCATGATCATACATATGATTTTATATACAGATGCAGAGTAAACTCATGATTCACATTCAAAGGACATATGATACATATGAACTCTTACATATTGACAGTATATAACCACATTCACATTTAAGTGAAACACTTAAATCACTCAGAGAATTATTAATTTGACAGGATCATCTGTTGCAGAAACCTCTTGACAAAATTATATATATATATATAAATTAATAATATATTACAAAATTTACAAAAAAATGCAAAAAATTACAACTGGATCTTAAAGGTCCAGTATATCAGATTTAGGGTGTTCTATTTACAGAAACGCAAGATGAACCAGGAAAACCATGTTTTAATTAGTGCATAATCTGAACCTGAAAATAATTACCATTCTATTTTTGTTACATTAGAATGAGCCTTTTATATCTACAGATGCCACAGGTCTTTTCCATGGTGTTCACCATATTGGATCGCTATGTTTCTACAGTAGGCCAGAAAGGACAAACTAACACAGTCTCTAGAAAGGGTTTTTTTTGTGGCCACCATAGTTTCTCCTTTACTCTTGGGTGATAGGGTTTATATTGGTTGCAATATAATTATATATATAATTATATATATATTGGCTGCTAGATGTCACTAAATCCTGCACACTGGTCCTTTAAATGTAAATGGTTCAGGATTCTTAATCATTATTTTTTGTGTGTGTGTCTTTCTGACAAAACAGACTTTTTCATCCTTTTACATATGTGACGGAGGACCATGATCTTGAGGTATGGAAGACCACTATATTGGGCAGTGGCTCCCGAATTAGTTATTAATTTAATTTAACACATTTAATGCCACCATTAGTTAAGTCCAAGCAGATGCAAAGTAGATATAAGGCTGGTCAGTCCAGAGAGTATGACCTTTTTGTTTGGGTGAGTGTGAGTAAGAAAACAGAACTTCCATCACTATAACACATCAACTAGCATGGCTAAAAGAAATATGTATCATACCTGTTTCACTGTATCAAACAAAGTGGGTCTGATAACATCGTGAACTCCCACGTCAAAGCATTTCATCCATTGTTCATTTCCACAATATGGTCTCAGTAAAATATGGGCATACTGTTACTACATGGATTTGTAGTTCAGCTTTAAGCTTTGTTCACAACTTATTAGTGGATTTCAGTAAGTGTCTCATGGGGCGCCATATTTCTGCGACATGTTAACAGGATGAGGTGAGAAAAGTGTCTTTCTTGAGGTGCACTTTCATCTGCAGTCTGACAGGCTCTTGAGGCTGATGTACAGGGAGCTGACCATGGTGGCCTCCTCCTGATGGACTCCTTCATCTCGGGCTGACCCACACACGTCAGCGCCACCAGTCTCTTGGGCAGCTTCCCGCTAAACAGCAGGTAAATGCAGGGGTTCGCACAGCTGTTCAGACTGGCCAGCAGCATCAAGATGGTGAAGGTTGCAGCTGGATACACGGAGGACAAAACGAGAAAAAAATATTCAATTTTCATTCTTATTTTGATCTGTTTCACAAGACAGGAGTGATCTCTAGTTGTTCTTTGGAGGGTGATCATTGAAGCTGCCCTGACTGAGGATCAATAAACTCTTTAGCACTGACTTTATATATTGATCTTGTGTGTGTTTAAGTGGAGATGACACATTTTTACTGGAGTGTAAAACATGCGGCCCATGGGTCGGGACCAGAGAGAACAAAGCAAAATCTGAAAATTGCAGAGAAGTCATTAATTCCAGTTGTTTAATAAAATGAAGAGCTATTCCAGATTTGTCCACTGGACACAAAGAAGTAAAATAATATGCTCCAAAATATGTGATGCCTTTGCAGCGCCATAGTGCAGTGATCAGTAAATTATAGTACATGTGTGTCAACTCATTGTAAAAATTGCTCTTCGATGCCTCAGGCTCGTCATCACTTTTTAAATCGATGGTTCATTAACTGCAGACCTTTTTAGACTGTACTAATAGAAAGGGAACAATTTGGAGCGTTTGTCATTTCTAGGTTATTATGAAGCAGTTCTACTGGTCTACTTGAACAGCTTGGGCATGAACTAAACTGAGCTGACAGCCCTGAGGTGGTTTTATTATTGTGTTTTCAATGTTGACCTGCTGATGCTCACGTGGAGGGAATCTGTTCTGGATTCCAAAGTTGGATGAATTAAAATGATTTCACAGATTTCTCTGTAAATTGTATTAGACTGTATTTGTATGTCGCCCCCACCCCCCACCCATGTTGTGACATCCTGTTATCTTACTCTGAGTGGGCGCCTCGACGTCCCAGACGGACCAGAGCTGCACAGTGAAGAAAGGCGTCCAACAGATGATGTAGGCGAGCACGATGACCACGGTCATCTTCACCGTCTTCACCCTTGCCTTGGACACTCCTGCCACGCTGCTGGCCCTGGATGACAGCGGCTTACTGACCACCTCTGCGACTTGCTGCGTCTTCATGTGAAAGTTAAAGTGCACGGTGCGACAGATGCGCACCTGGCACGCGATCACCGTGAGAACGGGCAGTACGAATATCACCAGAGTGGTCCAGGTCACGTAGGCTCTCGGTCCCCAAGGCTTGATGAACTGAGCCCAGCAGTCGAACACTCCTGGAGCGACCTCGACCCGAGAGAAGATGAAGATCTGCGGGAGGCTGCCGAT
The DNA here is from genome assembly GCA_014281875.1 of Nibea albiflora. Taxonomy (NCBI): domain Eukaryota; kingdom Metazoa; phylum Chordata; class Actinopteri; family Sciaenidae; genus Nibea; species Nibea albiflora. The sequence continues at coordinate 2,896,957 of CM024790.1, forward strand.
GAAAGAGACGCACCAGGCGGCGCACACAGGACCGTTCCAGCGCGCTCTGCGCCTCTGGAAAGTCACCATGGGGTTGCAGATGGCTTGATATCGGTCTATCGTCATCACTACTATCATGTATGTGGAGGCAAACATCCCGACCACTTGCAGGTACTTTACTACGCGACACAAAACATCAGGACCGACGAATCTGTCAGTGATGTCCCACATGAGCTGGGGACAAACTTGGAAGAATGTGACCACCAGATCGGCAACGCACAGGTGGGAAAACGAAGACGCGCATCCTGGAGAGCCTGCTTCCCTCCCGCTTCCACAGCAGCAAACAAGACTCCAGAAGTTTAAGACTCCCGCGATGATGAGATGATGGACAGGAGGGCTATTTCCACTTGAGCCAAGCGCTCATCTCGCGGCTCATCCTCGGAGAAAGCGTTCTCCAAAGTGATGTTACTGTTATTTACACTGAACCGCGCCATGCTTTGAGTCCAGATACAGCAAACAGGAGCTGAAAGGCGTTACATAACCATTCCAGGTGAACCCAGCTGAGGGGGCATTTTTAAAAACGCACAGAAAAAAAAATCGACTTTCAACAATTTCACCAAAAACACAAAAGCTAAATCAAAAAAAAAAAAAAGTGGCTTCCGTAGTTTGATGGGTAAATTCTCACAAAGCAACAAGTGTTGACTCTCCACTGAGGTCTTAGTGAAGGAGGAGGGGGGCTTTATATCTCCTCATCTCTGCAGGAGGGAGGAGCAACCTCAGTCCACACAGAGAAGATTTCTCACAGTGCCATAGACATCGACAAGTGTCATGGATTTTAATAAATATGTTTATTCTGCAGTGCAGGTACATAAAAGAAAAATCATGTCAGTCTTTCCAATAAAGCAGAAACCAAAGAATACACTGCAGATAAACGGATACAAATCTAAACCAAACTTCTGCTTTCTAATATTGTTCTAAAAATGAAAACTATTTTCTATAGTTACTGATCTGACAGTTTATTTCACTGTTCCTCCCTGAGTCCTGCCCTCCATCAGCCTGAGTCATCGGGATCAAATCAACAGTTCAACAGAACTGAAACTACACAGGTCTGTAATAACACACAGTGACATCAGCTGCCATTGTCCAAAACATGTTTCTCATATGGAGGCAGCCGTGATGCTGAGAGCAAAACATGGGACCCGCTACAGATTTTCAATGGCAAAGCAGTGACAAGTGGAGCTGGGGTTAATCAAACTGCATTCATGCATGTCACCGGCTGTAGTGTCCTTTTTATCAACGACATGCATCACATGTGTACTCAATTAGTACCAGTGAGCAGCACAGTTACAGCGTCACGTCCAGATTATTTTTCTCGCGCACACACAAAAAAAACCCCACCCATTTCTGCTCGTTCAGGACTTATGTGACTGAGAGTTCATCTTTTATCCATCTGATAATGACTTTCTTCCAGATGTCACTGGAGCTCCTGTAAACTGGCACCTATCTCTTTGCCCGACGTGATGCCAATCCTCCTCAGATCGTGACCGCTGACGGGGAAGCGGGGGATGGACCATCTGCAGAGCTCCGCAAGCAGCTTCTCCTCACCTTGATACTTCAGAAGCTCACACACTTTACTCTGGGAATCCAGCTCCCGGCTCTGAAAAGATATAGTATGTGCAACATTTAAAATTGATGCCTAATCGACAGCAACTGACGTTAAAGCAAGAAGAGAATTTTTTATTTAATATAGTTGAAGACTGACACACTCAGCTGATCTGATTTGTCTCTGTAGGTGTGGCTTGATCTGATTTTATCGAAGGTGGCAACAAAAGCAAACACATTGTGTCATCGTATTTTGACTGAAATATTCCTGAATTCTGACTGAGTTCTCCACGATTTTTTCCAATTCAGCCCAATTCAGATCAGCAAGAAGAGCACAGAGAAAATAAAAAACAAATACAGAAATATGTCCTGTGTGAACACATGTACAACTGCATCACATAATAACAAGCTGAGTGAAAAGTGTTTAAGGTCTTTAAAAGCAAATGTACCCTCTCATCCTGCCTCGTCTGCTTCCATTAGTGATCAGTGTACAAGAGGTGTTATTGAAGCTAATCCAGCGTGGAATGATCCCATCACATCTGAATCACACTTTAAACTCTGCACATCAAAACGTGCAATCAAAGAACTTAAACACACGTGTGCATCTTGCCTGTTTACTATTCTATTGAATAGTAAAAGAATTTGTTAGACTCAGACTTTAACAAATCTAAGTACCTGTCACTTGGCAGATCCACTTTGATATGACTAACTGAACCAAATCCCAGTTAATGATTACAAACATTTCCTATTCCTCCTGCCAAGTCCTATTAGTATGGGTGGAAACGTGTTGCATTCAGGTGAGAGTGACAGATGCAGGAGGTGAAAGTGAGTCAGAGGGTGTATTTCGCTGTACAATTATTACTTTTTATTATTATATTATTATTTTCAAATGGTTGGCAGATTATTTTAATTGTTTGGGGAAATGCTGATCACCTTTTCCTGAAGCCCAATATAGTGCCTGCAAATTGCTTGTTTTATCTCACCCACAGTCCAAACACACTGTATCCACGCTCTCACATTTGAGCTAGAACCAGTGATGGTTTCTTTTTCTTTTTAAAAAAATAAAGGACCAATCTGAATTTAAATAGCTCCTGATTAATCTTCTGATGATCAATAAAGTACTGATGCTTTTAGCTCTAATTCAAATTAACATTCTATTGTTCCTACAGACTAACTAGAGGAGGATGAAAACTTACATCGATGATAAAGTCCGTGAAAGGTTTGAGGCTGTCCGGCTCGTCTTGGCTCTTGCAGAGTTCCCGTCTGTGTTTGACCAAGAACAGAGCCAGACTCTTCTCCTCCTTGGACACCTTCAGTCGGATGTCCATCTTTTCCACCTCCTCGGGGCAGTGCAGGAGGGCTGCCAGGATGGTCATGGGTTTTGGAGAGTGGCCTTTGGCATTCTGCCACACTCGTTTCATTTCCTCGACATTGCCATCTGGTGGTAAACCTAAGGAGGAGCATGGATGGGAGGGATGAGCAGGAGGGACTAAAAGCTCAGAAATGAAGAAAACATAATACTCTTCTGACTACACGTACATGCTATAATTATTGCTATGCTGGTAGAAGTCTTCGGCAATTGCTAAATAGTATGAGAGTAGTTAACCAAGGGTCAATGAATCATCTCTGTCTAGTGGTGACTAATATCAGAGGTCAGAGTGCCACAGAAATCAAAGGGCATTAATTCACTCCATGCTGGGGATGAAAATTGAATCTCCCCCTTTTAGAAACAGCTCCACGTTGTCAGATCCTCAACAATTGTTAAGCTTTAATGGCACCGACCTTTTCACCGATGCCGGCACTTTGCAAACAATGACTTGATAGCAGGGTACATGCTCCCTGACAATTTTCTAGAAGGGTCTGAGTCACGACAAAAAGGAAAAGATTGCATGAAGTGGGAACATTTTTACCAAAGTAGGCAACAGCAGCACTTGAATCAGGTTGAGGTGACGCCCATCAGCCAGAAACGCATAAACAGGTTTTGTAAAAAAGAAGCAATCGGCACTCAATAGATCTCACATCTTACTCTCTGAAAACAGAAATGGAGATGTGGGATTTTAAAGAAGTGGTCACTGGTCTGATGACAGATGGTGTTGTGTTGCATTGTGGGAAATGTAGGATCCAGGACACGTGTGAACATCAGGATATCTTGGTCAGTCTGATCATCTCTCCCCCAACGTCATGGAACTCACAACATTGATGTAGGTAATGTCTTATTCACCCTCAGGTGGTGGCGGGTAACGCCTCCTTACCTGGAGCGTGATCATCTTACAGAAAGTGTGCCCTCCCTGCTTCCTCTCTCACCTATGTATTGGGCCAGATCTAGATTGTAGATGAGCTCCAGCAGATGAGCAGCAGGGCTAATCCGACCACCATCTTCTTCACCTCAACCCAGATTCGTTCTCCTGATATGCCTGCCAGTCCAACGGCCGTTTTCCCTGATGGCAGCCAGCGTCTCTGGCTCATGTCATCAGCCTCTATGGCTACTCTGCCATAGAACCTGAAGAAATTAAAGGGTTAAAGACAAAATGCCCTTTACGTCAAACAAATGATTGATGATGAGTAATTTCTTCTTTCACTTTCTATTTTTTCCATAAAAGCTTTTTCTCCAAGTAATAAACTTTTTTGTTAAATGAGGCAGCCCACCTGAAATAACGCAGTATTCTCAGGTAATCCTCTTGGATTCTCTGTTCAGCACTGCCAACAAACCGAACTTTACGGTTTCTGCAGGTCTTCATATCCTTTGAAATAGTCATATAATGTGCCATCAAGACCTGCAAGGGGAAAAATATTTAACAATAAATGTAATCAAACACACAGAGGAGTTATTATGATTCCTCAAAGTTCATTCTGTGGAGGAACAAACACACTAATACCTAAAAACATGGAATTGATGGTGAGGTCTCTCCGCTCAGCGTCTTTCTGCCAGTCAGTGGTGAATTCCACCTCTGCATGACGTCCATCTGTATGAACATCCACTCGCAATGTGGTCACCTCAAAGTTCTCATTGTGCAGCTAGGAAGAAGACCAGGAAACAAAAACTCAGAAGACCCGAGGCACAGCAAAAGAGCCTTCATGCTGCTGGGACTGAATCCCAGTGACATGTATGTATGCCCTCATTCTTACACCAACAGGACGTATTTCAGGAGCTGAACATAAAGCTGCTATTTGCCATCAGAACATTGTAGCCTTTCTATATTTACACAACCACGTGGCCGCAAATGTTCCAGCCCACAACCTCCACTCATTAGATCCAACCAATTCAAGTAGAACTTCCTGTATGTGGGCTGTGGAGTGCTGTTCCACAAACCATCAGGAAGGCTTAAGGACAACATATTTAAATTGATCAGGCTGATTGCATGTGGGTGAAGACCCATGACTGCCTGGTCAAACAACATTACAATGATCTTTGTATCACTTTGCTTCACTTGTTGCTTCACTTATGAACTCTTTTCGCCCATTAAAAATATCAGTAAATCAACAACTATGCCTGGTTTAGCTGTTGTTGTACAGTGTCTAGCAGATAGTTTTAGTCTACAGAGAAGCGTTCCGAACAATAATTAACAAAAGCAAAAACTACATCCTGCCTGCTCAAACAGGTCGACCTCTTACTCTTGCTGTAATGGTCCCATGCTTCTCTCCTTTATTGTTGATCATCCTGATCCCAGCACTTTGGAACATGCGCTTCATGTCCTCTGGAGTTGCTGTGGTTGCAAAGTCCACATCTTCTGGCCGCTTCCCTGACAGGAGGTCACGTACGGCACCTCCAGCTATCCTCAGCTCATACTGGTGCTTCTCAAACACCTCTGGGAAGAACAAACGCACACAAGCAGAAGCTGGGTCATTTTGCAGAGGAAGTATGTCTAAAGACTCAAACAATCTCTAAACCTGGAGGGACAGAGAAGAAACTTTCCATGATAATGAATTCCATTATCAAGAATTAATATGAAAACATTGCAGTTATTTTTTCATTTATATTTGTTTTGTTTGAATTAAAAAATGTGATTATTAATGCGTCCTGAACAGTTCTGGAAATGTGTTTTTATCTAACGAGGGTCTTCCATGTTAGGGCATATTAAGGAGGCACTCCAACAATTATCATATGAAACCTAATTTAGTACTCAGCCTGTTTAAGTTGTCTAATGTCCTCTGTCGCTCTGGTGGAACTTTGCCAAGTCAGAGAAAATAATGCTAATGATCAGGATCATGTTGGCTCAGGCATAGCAACTTTACATTTCTAAAGGTAAACTGGAGGTGCAGAGCATAAAATACATGTATATCTACCAGACAAAGAGGGTTCAACAAAAAACTGTTTGGTTGATTGCATTATGGGAGATGTAGGATTCAGCATTTTTGGTGCTTGACCTATTTTAAGGTCTAAGAGTTGAATATTTTGGCCTCTGCTGGTCGTTCATTTTAGACCCCTTAAATCACTTCCTTCATAATAACTCGGACCTGAGTGGGACATTTCACAGTTAAATAATAAACACGTCAGTGCTGCTGATAACCTTGTCCTTTTACAATTGTTCCTGCCTCTATGGCTTGTTAAAGTGCAGACTCCTGAGATTTCTTTTATATTTTACGGGACAGTCTTTTGTTTTCAATCTGAGGGTCTAAAGATAGTGTGGTACAGATTTTTAATTTGTCATATTGGACATTCTGGAACAGTAACCATCTCTCATGGTTAGAACTGAGCTCAGCTGACAGGTGTGTCATCACAGCGGCATCTCACCTGCTAGTCCATTCAGTCCATCGTTGAACAGAGACTGAAACTCGCTGGTCTTCAGCCGCATGGTGCAAAGACTCCTCCGATAGAAACCTGTTCTACCAATCACACGAGGACCCAACAGTCTGCTCCACATCTGTACAAACAAACAAACAAGAAGTTCATCGTGCTCTGTCTGTCTGTCTGTCTGTCTCTCTGTCTGTCAGCAGTTAGCTACATGTCACTGAAGTCATGCTTGCCGAGCTTCAGCGGTGCGCGTGCACTATTACTGTTCACACATTAGCAGCTCGTGAGCAACATCGTCACGTGAAGGTAAACAGACAAATCCAATAGGCGGAACTGACCTGCCGCTTCAACAGAACTTTGAATTAACGAACATAAACGCAGTTATCTTCATGACATGCCTCTCCGCCGTGAAGCTTTACAGGAAGTGCTTCGCTCTCGTGCGGTCGCTGACCAATAGCGTGAGGTTTCATCAGACTCACGAGGCGGGGTTCTAAAGGCGCGTGCTGCCGTCGCCTTCTCGCGAGGCTTTGTAGCTTCGGGCGACTTCCCGGTGGTGTCAGTGCTCTGCTGTCAGATTAACGGAACGGTAACGGCGCAGGACTCCGGAGGGAAATGGCTAAAGTGGAGCTGACGCCGCTCAGACCGTGGGACGACTTCTTTCCTGGCTCGGAAAGATTCGCCAAGCCGGACGGGAAAGACTTGGCGAAGTGGAACAACAGAGTTGTCAGCAACCTGCTTTATTATCAGACTAATTATCTGGCTTTGGCCATCGTTGTTTCCTGGTTGTCGGGTGAGTTGTGTGGTCACTTCGGGCAGAAACACAGCAGCTGTTCAGTGTTTATTAAACGGTGTTCACTTTTTACCGTTTCTGTCGCGCTGTTTCCGTTATCGTCGCTGTGGTGGTGCAGGGTGGATGTAATCTACTTTAAAAGGATTTAAAATGACGGTGCAGACAGGATGTAGACTGTTAATGTGGAAACGAGTTGAAATGAGTCCACAGTGAATGAAAGGTGCTGTGACACACACTGTTACTGTCATATCACTAGCCTGGAGGGAAATAATGAGACTTTTTTTTCCAAATATAATGACATGGCTGCACTGTAGGGATAAAAGAGGAGTTTGGAGCCAATGTTTGGGCCCTGACTCATCCAAGTACAAGCACATGCCTTCACAGTCTATTATCTGATACCTCCATACAGGCTGATTCAATCAGATCAGAGGACAAGTTAACTCTGAAACATATTCCTTGTTCTAACTAAATATAGTGATGCCCTGTCATGGTGTGTCTGTCCACTGAGATGCATGATGATGTTTGCTATGGTTATGAAGGCCTCATAAGCCGCTTGTCTAGTCAGCTGTTGCACTGCAGATAGCACAGTTGTGAGGGAAAAAAAACAGCAGCAGCTTCAATCAGCTGCTCCTGTGCCCCTGACAGGGAGAGTCCCGCGTTAGATTCATTTGTCAATGAGTCAGTCCCCTGAAACCAACAAGCTTGGCGCATTGTGTTTAGTAAAAAGTTATTTTTATCCACTTCAACCATGAGCTTCTGCAGGCTTCCTAATGTGATCACAGCACGTGTTACATTCATCACCGTGCATCAGTCCATACACATATCATCACCAAACACCCAAATACAATCCAGCTAAAAATAATGCCATGATCTATTTAAGAACACTCATGATCCATGATCTGAATTACAATCTTTTTTTCTCAGTCTTGAAATTCCCCCTACAGCCAGTCCTGAAATAGCTTTTTGAATTTCTCCATTAAAACAATATTGCATCAAAGACAGTAAGCCGGTTTCAAGAGAGAAACTGAGCCAAAAGACAACATATTGACAAAATGACACGTTTACCACACTCACACCTCAATTGCATTGTTTCCAATCCCCAAGTCACCCAAGGGGGAGCCACCGGAGGTCATTCGTCCAATTGGCATAGCCGTCTAGTTTGCTCCATCAGTCTATGGGGTGGTTCATGTGACGCAGATTGTCTAGTCCACAAGGTTAAGTGAGGTTCATGAAGAGAAGTCTGTGGAGGCCTTAGATCTCAATCTCACTCTAAAACCATCAGGTTACCCCCTCACCCAAACACATCATTAGTCAAAGGACTACCATTAGTTTTCATACATGTTAACTGTGTGCTCTGAAAGCCTGGAAATGCCGTGATCACAGTGCTTTCATTGAAGTGGAGCTCCTCATACAGTTCTCCTATAACTATAACACAGCTTCAGGCACTGAGTGCAGCTCAATGAAGAACAGTCTGTTTCTGCTGTGTCAGCAGATTCACTGTGTGTGACATGCAGGGGAACAAAACACGCGACTCCATAATCAATATGAAGCAATCAATAATCAATATGAAGTCACATGTAAAGAGACACACCAAGCTGCTCACTTGATGTATGTGATAGAAATGGAGGAAGCAGGAAATGCAGCTGTGAGGTGGAGCTGTAAGAGGAGGTGACATCTGATGATGTGAGGTTTGAGTTCAGGTAGATAGTTTTACGTAGCGTCAGGCAGAATTTACAGTTGAATATTACGAGGTAGAACTGGTTGATGTAAACAGTGCTACTATTGCATCGTCTGCCCAGCAGAGGGCTGGCAATGTGTTGCTTTTCTCTGTTCACCATCTTGAAAAAAGTCTCCACACAAAAATGTGTGTGTGTTTTATGTGTATAAATATAGAGCGAGCCTCAGAACCCCTTTTACTTGAACTTCTGCTTCATGCAACATTTTGATCACACACCTTCATCAAGCCTTCACTCCTTTATCTTGCTCCTGTTATCCAGGAGGAACAATGTTTGTCAAGCCAGATATCTTAAAGAGAGAGAGGTTGAACTTGTTTTGTGTGACAGGCCACGGACTGTAATCACACCAGTCCAATTTGGCAACAAAGCTTTACTAATCTAGAGCTAGAGTGTGGAAATCTTTGCCCTGAATGAAATGACTGAAGGAGGAGGAGCAGTAAATATTTTTTTGCAACACAACTTAATTATTGCTGGTGTAAAATTTCCAAGACTACAATTCCTGATCATTTTCTGGATTCATCAATGAATCATTTCACTTATAAATGTCAAAGGAAGCTATAAAAGATTTACATTAGAATTTCTTTTTCATGGTTTTATTTGACCAGTCCAACAGTGTTGAGTTCACTGTCACATAAGACAAAGAAGAGCAAGTCCTCACATCGGCGAAACTGAACAACTTTGCAGCATTTAATTGTTCATGGTCGTTAGCAGTTGCAGATGGATTGTAAATCAAGTTGTGTCACCTATTTAAAAACCTACAGTACAGCTGTAAAAATCCATCCAAATAATGGAGAATAAATGGATACATTGAAATGTACGTAAAATGATTACTCATCTGTGCTCCCATCCTGGTTTAACCTGGTGAGGCTAATGTGAGGCAATGTTGTTGTACAAACAACATCTAACCACTGGTGGAGCCAGTGACCACACACTCACGCACAAGATCCTGCCTGTGCTCCAGTTGGGTCAGAGCAGTTTTTTTAAACTGACCCCTGCGCTCTCTCACGTCTTGTGTTGCTGCCGTCCCTGCAGGTTCCTGAACCCTCTGGGATGTTCACAGCCATGGCCGTGGTGTCGGGCGTCTTCCTGGGTTCAGTGTGGGCCGGAGAGAACAGAGCTGTGATCAACAACTTCAAGAGGCACAACCCCACAAGCGTTTGTGATCGCCATCATGGTCGCCAGCTACATTTTATCTCTATGCTGGGGAGCGTCATGGTGTTTATGTCTGCAATCACTTACCTCTGGCCTGTAAGTTCAAGAAGATAATGTTGGACTGTCACATTTTAATGACATAATGAAGTATATACCTACAGTGGAATATTTGGCAAGAAGGTAAACAGACTAATATAAATAATTAGTCTTTTTAAATGATCTTTTATAACGTAATGAATATCTTTGGAGATACACTCTTGATTAAGTGTTATGAAATTAACCTTAGGCAACACTTAGTTTCAAAATCAATGAAACATGTTTTGAATGAGCGCTCTCAGACTCTGATGTTATTTGAGTTTAACTTGAAACAAAAGTTTATAGGCTTGTTTTTTGCCAGACCTTTCAAACCGTCCCTTTCCCCTGTCCTGCTTTTCTCAGTGATATTTGCACACGCTTCTTTTCGCCTACGCAACATGAAGAACAAACTGGAGAACAAGATCGAAGGAGCCGGACTGAAAGAGGTCACCCATGGGGATTTTGCTGGAGGCTCTGGGTCAGCAGGAGGAAAACTTTCAAAAGATCCAGAGCTTTCTGGAGGGAAAACTGAAGGAGTGATTGGACTTGACTCATTTTGATTTTTTTTTTTTTTCCTGGAATGTAACAAAATTCTGTAACTTTGAATCTAACCTCTCAAACTTTCCCTCAATGCAGTGTGTTCAGCTGTGTGTGTTTTTGAAAGCTTGCAATCTGAAGGGCTTTATCTTTACCTCGAGGCGTCTGTCACTCCACCCAGAACTTGTCAGGGCACTTTTCTTAATGGGGGCATCTCCGAGCTGCCTCACATCTCTGCTATGCAATGTGTCAGTGTTCCTGTGTAACACAGCTGCAGTTGAATTTTTCCCAGGTATGAAATCTGTGTTTTAATCAACCTCCGAAACAGCCGTCAGCTCAGTTGAAGCTTGACTAAAATTGTGAAAGCGATGCAAGTGCTGCTTTGTAACAAAGAATTAAAAAAGTGCATGCTCAACACCATCACTGCCAAGTTTTCTCTACAGGCCGCATTGTTTTTCAAGTTTTTGAATAATGTCTCCTCACGTAAAAACTGAACAGTTTACTTAAGTGCGCATTTGAATAGAAAGCAGCAAACTTATGTTCATGCAAATAAAAGAGAGCAAGACAAAAGACAGCGTAACAACGTGACTCCAAGACACTGACGCGGATCACTGTGTCAATGTGAGGACTTCAAAGGGGTGTGAGGTCTAACCCATGGCCATCAGTATTCCTCCTGCACCTCTTCACCTGTTTATCTTGAGAGTGCCCCCTGGGTGATGGATTGACTAACTTTGCTCCCCCCCCCCCCATGCTAATCAATGGCTGCAGTAGATAAAGAGGAGAGGAGAGCTGAGCGCCAGCACAGCGCCGAGTGGATTCATCTGCAGTCATTTACCTCCAAACCTGAGTTAGTGGCTGTGTCAGCTACTTCAGCCAGCCTTTTTTTTTTTTATATTATTATTGAATTTCCGTTTGAAATTGACTGCTATAACAAGAATCCATCTGGAACATTATGCTGTGTTTTTGGTTTTAAGTGGCAGCGTGTAAGTCCTGGAGGGGGAACATGAAGATAAGAATGATGAGCATTAAAAGTGTAATCTCCTCAGAGTGCCACGTTAACCCTTTGCTTCCAAATGATATTTCCGGCACTCATCATCTCTGCACAGTGTGCAATGTGAGGTATTCTTGAACTGAACCCTTGTGATGACCTCTGAACACTCAGGTGTAACAGTATTCCACTGGCTCCCGGTTTTAACTTTGACTCGAGCTTCAGGCTTTCCCCTTCTGTGCTTTCTTCAGTGATGTATGTCCTCTCCTGTGGTGCTCATCACCATCCATATTGTGCAACTTGGAAGAGTGAACACGAGCACCGGTGGCAACAAACTCAAGCCGTGCCTCCCTTAGTGCACAGTGGGAGGTCCTTGTTCTGGCTCCTGCAGCTGTTTTAAGGATCCCACCAACACGTGTGCACTGCTGCACACTCAACAGGTGTGTGTTTTTGTCCCCAACATACATGTAATCCAGTACAAAACAACACTTATCCTTCCTTGGTGTTTTTGGGTGACTAATGTGTCATTGTGAAACACTTAGAACTCCAAAGTTAGTCTCTAAGTGAGCAACAGAAGTCAGTGCATGTGACCAAAAACAAACCTGTATTGTTTTTGGTCCAGCTGCTAAGTAACAGTAACACTGTTCTCCATGTGCAGGCTTCCAACATCTGCCTCCTGTTACGTTTCCACAACACAAAAGGCGTCGGACAGGGAGTAATCTAGTATGATACAATACTTAATACTGTTGGGAACAGGCACACTTTGACAGCGCGCTGCCTTTGGCTTCCACTCCTTCATTCCCCCCCCCGACTCCCTCCCCCTCAGCTTGCTGTGGTTTTTTTTTGCTGGCCATGCTGGTTATCTAGCATCATAACTCAAACAGCTTGTCATTCAGCAGATATGGCTGCTTGTACCCACACTACAGCTGATCATGTGACACAATAATGATGACCCGCTGTGACCTTTGCAGTCTGCAGTATCCGCTTCAACCTTCCCCTACACCCTGCACTGCTTTTTCTTTTTTTCTGCCCCTTTTATGGAAGGTCATTCATATTAACCCATGAACAAGACTTGAGTGCATTTGGTCGATCCTCTAATCCAACTATCCACCCTTCATAACTTGTCCAAGCCATTACTCCCTGGACTAAGGTACATTGCTGATCCTGGAGAATCCCCAGCATAACACGATTTATAGTCACTTTAATCTGAGCTTGGCTGAGCGCTATATGGCTGTGTCAATATCCCAATTTCAGTACTCATACCAGAACTCACATACTTATTCCAGTACCTGCCTTTGAGCTATATTAATATGTTTTTCTACAAAATAAATTATTGTATTGTGAAAGTCAGAGTTGTGCTGAGGTTGCTAAATGCTAAGGGTTGAAACACAAGCTGCATTGCTAACTCCTTATCTTAACTCTTTGGGTGCTAAATGCTAACTACTAGCTAGTTGCTAACTCTGTCTGCTTTCTGTTTGGTGTTTGGGCAGACAGCTTCTTACACCTTTTTTGCCAACAGCTACCTGCTGTGATAAAAAAAAAAGAGGTTGGTGAGACGGAACCACAACAGTGAAGTTGTAGGCAGTAAAACCAAAACGAGGAGCTGAAAAGTGCTAAAACGCACAGTAGAGCCGAGCGGAACTGCAAAGTCAGCAGCAGAGAGTACTCTGTGGGTTTGTTACTAAGAGCAGCATCTTTGACATTACATAGTTACTTCATTCACTGTTGATATATAAGTATTGATTAGTGCAGCTTTAAACTGGAAACTCTGTTTAAAAACATAACTGAGCAAGGGTTCTGAAGACAGCTTTCATTACTCAGCAGTTTTTGATACATGGTGTAACAACCTCATTTTAGTCAGCACCAAAAAAGTATCAAGGTTCAAACACAGCTCTAATCTCAACTTCAATATTATGTTAAATGAGGGGAAAGCACATAGGAGTCTATTGTTTATGCAGCCGAGTGTCAGCTGGAACAGCCTCGCTTGATGTCTGGCTGCAGCTGGTGTGAAGCAGCACAGGCCCAGAGACAGAGGGAGACAGCTGGATACAAAGCTCTCCCCCCGCTCACTGTCCCGGGTAAGCCGAGGAGCTGGAAGTGTCTGAGACCCTCCCGTGAGCTCGCTCAAGAAGCATAACACAGAGGGGCACTGGAGCAAGTAAAGCTGCTCGACTGCAGCCTTCCTAAAGAGGCAACCAGTGGCAGGATACGCTTGTAGTGGTAGAAACCACATGCCGGCTGAAAGAAGGGAGGGAAAAGGAGGTGAAGGGTTTATAGTGTAATCTACAGGAGGGGTGCAATACATGTGTATGGCAGACTTCTCTTACCCAGATGCCTCCAGGGAGGGTTTGGTGCCATAAACACTAGCTTGTCATTCACAGGGAGGACAGAAGAACAGGTTATAGCCCATATTGGGCTGACAGGTTTTAAAGACTGGTTTGGTTGTTTTTACAGCTTAAGGACACAGAAAACAGCCTGGCAACACAGCAGGCGGTGGGAACGCAGAGCAGAGCGGCGGAGCCGTGCAGCAGGAGAGCATTTCTAAAACAGATCATTTATTCATAATTAGCTCTCATCGTGACTGATTGCAGCGCCACGTTCATTCCTACAAACTCCAAAGAAAGAGGAAAAACACTGGGATGCATCCAGTACTCTGCAGTCATAATCTTGCCTCCTTAACTGCAACCGCAGATAAGCAGTTTCCAACCCATTTATATGTAGAGAATGCATTTATATATTCCAGCTGACCCAGACCACCATCCAGTGCTGCTGCGATAAGCCTGCAGAGCAATAAAATGTAATGAGGCTTTAGGTTATTTAGCCATTTTCCTCTTGAAGTGCTAAGAATCACTGGTAGAGTCTTCAAACCTCATTTCATTAATTGAACTGGCAGAACAACAGACAGCTAATTAACTAATTTAATGGATCTGGATTTAAATCCTGGACATTCCCGCACTCAGAGGGATGAGATTTTTTTCTTTTGATTCTCCTGAGAAGTTTCTGTAAGACGTTAGTGTACTGTTGTAATAAATAAATACAACCTACAAACCCAACAGCTGATCCAAATGTTTGTTTTTTTTAATTCAAACAATGCAATTATACAAATACTAAAACCAGCTTAACAAAAATTGTTTTACTATATATACACATGCTTTTCAAATACATAAAAATGCTCTTAAAAAAAATAAAATAAAAAATAAAGACAGAACCAGTGTATTTACAATAGGAACATTTACATACAGCTTCATTGGGAGCACCAGTCCATGATTTCCAGCATGGATGAAATACCATGTTAAAATAAAATAACAAAA